>CM031378.1:46857707-47399961 GCA_018208015.1 Medicago ruthenica
TAACAATTTGTTAGAAAAACGCACAAGTTCGGCTCATTTTTGCAAACGGCTTTTAAAAGCGAACAAATTCGGCTTATGTTCATGTTTGGTTTTGAAAATCATGAACAATGTTTATTGTTCAAGTTTGGATTGAAAGTGATGAACATAGCTGGTTTGTTGAAGTTGTTTTGAAAGATTGGGGACATAACTTGTTGTGCAAGTTATCCACAAAGTATTACTCGAACTTGCGAAGTTTCCAATATTATGCAAAATACTTGAAAAAGTTTGAGTAAAATGAGTTTTAAATCTCCTAGGTTCTGAGCTCTTGGGCTAGAACCTCAAAAATTGGCCATTTGGGAGCCTAAACTCAGATTCTGAGTTCTATCAAGGTCGCTCTGCGACCATGACTTCGCACTGCGAACAATGCGAATTTTTGAGTTCAGAAGCTGTTTCTGAACTGTTGTTCAGAAACAACTTCTGAACACACTCAGGGCCTTTTAGGAGAGTGAAAAGCTTTGGGTTTTTGCAATGAAAAGGGCTGGACAAACCAGTTTTGATGTTTTGCAAACCTTGGGATTTCTTTTGAAATTCAAAAGGGGTTTTTAGAACAAAAAGGTTTTGAACCAAAATTGATGTGCAAGCACAATTATAGATGCAAGATAATGACTTAGAAACTTACAGAGATCCTTAGCAAAGCTCCTGCTGCAATGAACTTGGACTGGTTGAAGGTTTTGAATGTTGGATATGGAGCAATGAACATTGTAATGCTTTGTGTTTTGATTGGTTTTTTGCTAGTGCTTTGGTTGGTTTTCTCTGGTTGTTTGTGGGTGTTTCAAGTGTTATGAGTAGTGTTTCTTTGTGTGAATAATTGTTGTTATGAACTCTTGCCTTGCATCTCTATTTATAGGCCAAAATGCAATCCAATGTAATGATGGAAAATCCATAGGACCTAGCTGATTTGTGGGCTAAATTCAGGCTAAATGGCTTTGCATTTAATGCTAATGGATAGAGGCAACCTTGCCTTGTGCCAAGGGTTAAAGCCTTGACTGATTTTAGCCACAAATTCAATGGTCTTTGGATAGCAATGATGATGAAACATGGCTGGATTGCAATTGGCTATGCTTGGGGATTAATCCTTGCAATCTCAATGGTTGAACAATGAAAACGTGCACTTTGATGTGCAGAGGTTGAGGGATGCAAAAGGCAACATGTGGCTGGTGTGAGAGGGATGAAAAGCTGCTGAAAAAACAGGGCAAGCAATCATGGTTTTTGCAAGTGAAAAACCAGCTGGGTTTGACTGGTTTTGGGGGAGCAAGCAGGAAGAAAGTCCTCAAGCAGGTGGCTGGCAACCCTAGGGTCAGTAGCAGGTCACTTGGGAGGGACAAGAGCTGCCAAGGGCAAGCCCACTTGCTTGCCACATGCTAGGTTGGAAGAAAAAGCTTCTTTCCTTGGCATTAATGGCAAGTCTCTCAACTCTGGCTTTGCTGAGCCCAATTAGCCATGAATGCTGATGAAAATAATAATGCAAATGATGTGTAACAAAAACTGGAATTAAATCAAAGAAACCAAAAATCTGCAGAAAAATCGCAGACTTCGCACTGCGAAGTGAACTTCGCACTGCGAAGTCATTATTTTTGAAATGTTGACTTTTTTGTTGACTTTTGTTGACTTTGACTTTTTCCTCCTCTTTGACTTTTTTTGATTTTTTTTTTAAAAGGCTTAGGACAAAATTGGGGTACTACAGCTGCCCCTACTTAATTGTGTCTTTGCATAGAGTGTGTGAGTGCCAAAGGCAACTCATGAACTCTTTGCGAAGATCAATTAAGTAAAAGAAGGACCCGAATTTTGTCCTTCGCGGTACGAAAGAAGGGTAAAATATCGTCACTTAAACATTTGAGACGTGTATGAACGCTCAAAAGGTTAGGCGATTTGATCTGAAGAGAAAAAGATTGTCACCTAATCAAGTGATTTCAATCTGCGAGACGTGTATGAACGCTCGAAAAGGAAAAAACTTTGCGAGACGTGTATGAACGCTCGAAAGGGAAAAAACTTACGAGACGTGTATGAACGCTCGAAAGGGAAAAAACTTACAAGACGTGTATGAACGCTCGAAAGGTGAAAAGCCTACGAGACGTTTATGAACGCTCGAAAGGTAAAAACCCTACGAGACGTGTATGAATGCTCGAAAGGTGAAAACCCTACGAGACGTGTATGAACGCTCGAAAGGTGAAAAGCCTACGAGACGTGTATGAACGCTCGAAAGGTGAAAAGCCTACGAGACGTGTATGAACGCTCGAAAGGTGAAAAGCCTACGAGACGTGTATGAACGCTCGAAAGGTGAAAAGCCTACGAGACGTGTATGAACGCTCGAAAGGTAAAAAGCCTACGAGACGTGTATGAACGCTCGAAAGGTGAAAAGCCTACGAGACGTGTATGAACGCTCGAAAGGTAAAAAGCCTACGAGACGTGTATGAACGCTCGAAAGGTGAAAAGCCTACGAGACGTGTATGAACGCTCGAAAGGTGAAAAGCCTACGAGACGTGTATGAACGCTCGAAAGGTAAAAAGCCTACGAGACGTGTATGAACGCTCGAAAGGTAAAAAGCCAACGAGACGTGTATGAACGCTCGAAAGGTAAAAAGCCTACGAGACGTGTATGAACGCTCGAAAGGTAAAAAGCCTACGAGACGTGTATGAACGCTCGAAAGGTGAAAAGCCTACGAGACGTGTATGAACGCTCGATAGGTGAAAAGCCTACGAGACGTGTATGAACGCTCGATAGGTGAAAAGCCTACGAGACGTGTATGAACGCTCGAAAGGTGAAAAGCCTACGAGACGTATATGAACGCTCGAAAGGTGAAAAGCCTACGAGACGTATATGAACGCTCGAAAGGTGAAAAGCCTACGAGACGTGTATGAACGCTCGAAAGGTGAAAAGATCGCCACCTAAACAAGTGGTTGGATCTGAAGGGGTAAAATGATCGCCACCTAATCAGGTGATCTGATCGGACAAAGATAAAGGATCGTCACCTAAACAGGTGGCCTTAATCTGGAAAAGATAAAGGATCGTCACCTAAACAGGTGGCCTTAATCTGGAATGATCATCACCTAAATAGGTGATTGGCTATGAAAAAGTCGTCGCCTGAATAGGTGCTTAGACTTAACTGGGGAAATAGGATCTACCACCGTAGGGATAGTGTAATCGTCTCTAGGCATGGCTAGTACTTAGATTGTTTAAAAGGGAAACATGATTGTATGATGCATGACATGCTTCATGTTGTTTTTATACAGTATGTTATGCAATATGGTATGATATGCATGTATGAATGAATATGATATGCTGGGGTGTCGCGGTGATTTTTGGATATCAAGCTATTAATTAGCGTTGACTCACAATTTTAATTTCACCACCGATCTTTTATTTTTTTCGAGGAAAAGGGAGAAAGTTCGAAAACCCTATTTATTAGAGATCAAAGGTCCGGGGGTTGGTTACGCAAAGGGAAGGTATTAGCACCCTAAACGTCTATAGTACTCTATAGGAACCTCTTGCTTATTTTTATCTTTATGCTAAATGATTATTTGCTTGTAAATAAATGCTTAAGTGTGAAAAAAGATTAAAAGGATGAGAAAAAGAAAGAAGAAAAAAGTTTTTGTTAGTTTTATTGATTTGGAAAGACAAAGTCTTTTGCCTACGTACCCGAGCGGGATCAAAATCACGTAGTTCGGGGTAAAAAGAACGAGTGATTGGTTTTGATTGATTTTAAAGTTTGAAAAATGATTTGAGAAAGATAAGAGGCCGGAAGGCATAGAAGAATAAAAAAAGGTGAGTTTGGTTGATTTTAATTTGAAGAGAAAAAAAAAATTTTGATTGATTAAAGATTGATTGAAATTTGATTAAGAAAGAAAAGATAAAAGATTAATTTTTTTGAAAATTTTGGTTATAAAATGTTTTTGGATTTTGACTTTTTGACTTTTTTTGTAAAAATTTTGATTAAGTCCTAAGGTCCAGAGACTAAGTTATGCTGAGATATCTAACGCGCCGGATCCCTCAAAATGACGTTGGATCAAGTGAGGGTCCTTTTCCTCGGATACGGTCCAAATTACGATATCGTCCTTGACATAAAGCATAGAAAAATAAATGTGGTGTCGGTGCATATTCTCATTTATTATTTTTACATTGGACCTAGATACATTCTAATAGCAATAAAATAAAGGACAAAAATAATAAAATTGCATTGAATAAATATAAAGAAAAAATAAAAAAAATAATGCATGAAATGCAAAACAATAAGTAAATATGGTGCGTAAAATAAATAAAGAAAATAAAAATGCAAGACATAAAATAGATATGATGCTGAAAATAAAATAAAAAGAAAATAAAAATGCAAGGCATGAAATAAACATGATGCTAAAGAAAAATAAAAATGCGAGACAATAAAATAAATATGATGCATGAAAAGAAAATAAAATGCAAGACATAAAGTAAATATGGTGCTGGAAATTAAAATGCAAGGCATAAAATGAATATGGTGCTAGAAATTAAATAAAGAAAATAAAAAATGCAAGACAATAAAGTAAACATGATGCATAAAATAAAAAGAAAATAAAATGCAAGACATAAAATAAATATGGTGCAAGAAATTAAATAAAGAAAATAAAAAATGCAAGACAATAAAGTAAATATGATGCATAAAATAAAAAGAAAATAAAATGCAAGACATAAAATAAATATGGTGCAAAAATAAAAATAAAAAAATGCATGGGTACTGAAAATTAAAGACAATAAATAAAGTGCATAAAAAAAATAAAAGAAATAATAAAAAAAATAAAAGTGCAAGAAAAAGAAATAAAAAAAAAATAGAGAAGAAGAAAGGGGGTGCAGAAGTAATAGGGGGAGTGCAGAAAGTAAAAGAGTAGAGAAAAAAAGAAAAAGAAAGGGCCCAAACAGATTAAATCTGGACCATCTGATCAGATAGAGGGTCCAGATCTAATCATAAGAGGACTTAACCTCAGCCACCAGATTAAAATCTAAAAGTCACAGAGAGAGGAGGAGCACGGAAAAACCAAGAAGAAAAGCGCTTGATCAAAACAGGTAATAATAATGGCCGTCAGATCTTGGATCTAACGGTCCAAACCTGATGGTCCATGAGGACAACGGAGATGCGCGCGCGTAGTAGCGTAATCCAAAGCAACTTAATATAAAAAGAAAAAAACACATAAAAAAACTCACAACTACTTCCTCTTTCTCTCTCTTGCTTTCAGAAAAGTTAAAACTCTCTCCCTTCTCTCTTGTTCCTGCGTCCAGGTTCTTTTTTCCGGCGCGGTGGTCGCCGGCGGCACCACCGCGCCGGAGAAAAAAAATTCTCCTTTTCAAAAATTTTTTACGTTTTTAGAAATCCATTTTTATTCTTGTTCCGAATCCGAGCTTAGTTTTCTAAGATTCTTGACAGAAATTAGTAGATCTAGGTTTTAAAAAAACGGGTTGAAAAGCTACCTTTGAACAACAAAAAAGCTACTCGGTTCACACCTCTTTGAGTTCGACCCCAGTGACGTTTTCAGTTCGATTTCGTGTTGTTCTTGAGTTGGTGGTTGGCTGGTGTGATTCGGCTCTGGTTTGATTTCGTGAAACTAATTTCTTTTGAGTTTTTATTTTGGTTTTTTGGTTGTTGATGATTTTCGGTTTATGATGATTTTTTGCTGGTTGAATGCGTGAATGGCTTGCGCGTACAGGTTGTGTGTGTGTGTGAATTTTCTGATTTTTTTTACTTTTCCGGTGGCCGGAATTGGATTTTGTGGTGGTTGTGTTGGTGGTTTGTGGTGGTTTTTGATTTACTGTTCTGACTCAGGTGTACTTGGGAATTGTGTACTGTGAACAGTACGCCCTGTACTATTTATAGTAAAAAGGACAGATGAAATTGGACAAAAATGCCCCTCTGGGCCTGGACCAAAGAAAAATGACTGAAAAATGAATAAAAGTAAAAACAGTAAAATAATAAAAAAGAGTAATAATGAAAAACGAAAAATAAAAGAAAACACTTAAATAAAAAGGATTTTTTTTAAAAAGAAATACAAGAAAATAGTAAATAATAATAATAATAAAAACACAAAAAAAGGTTGCCTTCGGAACAAAAATGAGGTATTTTAAAATACCTCCCTGCCGAAATTTCGTCTGAAACGACGAAAATTTCTGGCCTAAAAGACGAGAGAAATGAAATAAAAACGGGTCAAAAATGGGGTATGACAGATGCCCCTATTTAAGTTTCTTCGTTACGGAGATTTAAAAGTGAAATTTTAAAATCGACGGGTCGAAGAGACTTAAATACAGAGTACACCATTTTTGACCAGTTTCAAATGCAAAATGTTATGAATGCAATGCTGTGCATGTGATGCTATGCATGTAATGCTGTGAATGTTCGCGATGCAAGTATGAATGCAAGACGGCGAAGATGACTCGACTGGGGATAACAAAACAAAAGGATACCCGAGTCTGTTAAAGGAAACGGGGTCCGACTCCACTGGGGGATCACATGGTTTTACTGGGGATAAATGTCAATTGTTCGGGTTATTGCCGAACTGCCACTGATGATGAGCAAGAAAGGTAAATGCCAACTGTTCGGGTTATTGCCGAACTGCCATTGACGACAAGAAGTAAAGATAAATGTCAGCTGTTCGGGTTATTGCCGAACGAGTCAACTGACGACAGAGAACAAAAAGGATAAAATGCCAGCTGTTCGGGTTATTGCCGAACGAGTCAACTGACGACAAGAAAAGAGGATAAATGCTGGATGAAAGGTAAAAGCAGGATGAAATTTAAATGCTGGATGAAATTTAAAGGCTGGATGAAATTTAAAGGCTGGATGAAATTTAAAAGCAGGATGAAATTTAAAAGCTGGATGAAATTTAAAAGCAGGATGAAATTTAAAGGCAGGATGAAATTTAAATGCAGGATGAAATTTAAATGCTGGATGAAATTTAAATGCTGGATGAAATTTAAAAGCTGGATGAAATTTAAAAGCTGGATGAAATTTAAAACTCCTCAAGAAGTGTTCAGTATCAAAGCAATTCTGAGTTTGCTTTAAAGAAATGTATCAGAGTCTGATACCAATTGAGGATTTATCTCAGAGTCTGATACCAGTTAAAAGGTTTTAATTTAGAGTCTGATACCAAAGAAAAACATTTCTAAAGACTGAACATTGTCTGATACACTTTGGGCTTTTAAAATGTGTCTGTGCTAAATATTTTGAAGACAAACTGATATCAACTGAAAATTGTTTGTTAAGCAGTTTTAACATTGAATATTAGAGCAGAAAATCACATTTTTACTTGATGACTGTGGGAGGATTTTAGTATAAACTTTCAAAGCTTTAATCATCATTGCCCATATCTATACTTATCAGATTCTGACCAACATTAGATTTTTATCAGATTCAGAAGTCAGAAAATCCAGGTTCTGATCCTTCAGACTCTAAAGTTTTTCAGGCTTAACTTAATTCAAACTCTCAGAAGACGAGTGTTTGATAAGTTTTAGCTTATGATGAACTTAGAATCAAGGAATACATTCAGATTCAAGCACATTTCTCATGAGACAAAATGCATGTTTAGATTCTTTTTAATAAAATTGAATCTTTCTTCTGTTAGGGGTTTTGTGAATATGTCAGCCCATTGATGATCAGTATCAATGAATTGAATATCCAAAACACCCTTCTGAACATAATCTCTTATAAAATGATGTTTTATTTCTATGTGCTTGGCTCTAGAATGCAGAATTGGATTTTTAGACAGACATATAGCAGCAGTATTATCACAATAAATAGGAATATTGTCTGCATGAATCTGATAATCCTCTAATTGATGTTTCATCCAGAGCAGTTGTGTGCTACAACTTGCAGCTGAGATGTATTCTGCTTCTGCTGTTGACAAAGCAATGGTTGCTTGTCTCTTGCTGGCCCAGGATATCAGATTCTCACCAAGAAACTGACAGTTTCCACTGGTGGATTTTCTTTCAATCCTGTCCCCAGCATAGTCAGCATCACAGAATCCAACTAGCTTATAATTTAAAGATTTCTTATACAGAAGTCCCAAATTAGTTGTTCCTTTCAGATACCTGAAGATTCTCTTGACAGCAGTCATATGAGATTCTCTAGGATCTTATTGGAATCTAGCACACAGACATACACTAAATAAAATATCTGGTCTAGAAGCAGTTAAGTATAGGAAAGAACCTATCATACCTCTGTACAGCTTCTGATCTACTTTAGAGCCTTTGTCCTATTTGCTTAATGTGCAGGTGGGATGCATTGGTGTTGTCATCAGCTTGCAATCATCCAACTGGAACTTCTTCAGAAGCTCCTTGGTGTATTTTGACTGATGAACATAAACACCCTCTTTGCATTGGTTGATTTGAATTCCCAAGAAGAATTTCAGCTCACCCATCATGCTCATTTCAAATTCATCCTGCATTAACTTAGAAAATTCCTTGCAAAGGGAGGCATTAGTAGAACCAAATATGATATCATCAACATAGATTTTTACAATTAAGATTTCTTTCTTAACAGTTTTTCTAAAGAGTGTATTGTCAACTTGACCTCTTACAAAACCATTTTTAATTAAGAAGTTGCTTAGTCTTTCATACCAAGCTCTGGGAGCTTGTTTCAGACCATACAAGGACTTCTTAAGTTTAAAAACATGATTTGGATATTTTACATCTTCAAAACCAGGAGGTTGTTTTACATACACTTCTTCAGAAATTACACCATTTAAGAAAGCACTCTTAACATCCATTTGATATAAGATGATATCATGATTAATAGCATAAGAAAGAAGTAACCTGATTGCTTCCAGTCTTGCTACTGGAGCAAATGTCTCAGTGTAGTCTATTCCTTCTTGCTGGCTGTACCCTTGAGCTACTAGTCTAGCCTTGTTTCTGATCACTTCTCCCTGTTCATTGAGCTTGTTCCTGAACACCCATTTTGTTCCAATGATGTTCTTCTGATCAGGTTTTGCAACAAGATCCCATACATCATTTCTTTGAAATTGATTCAGCTCTTCTTGCATTGCTACAATCCAACCATCATCAGCAAGTGCTTCATCAGCAGTTGTGGGTTCAATCATGGATAGCAGGCCAAGCATGGACTCATTCTGAGTGAATGTTGATCTTGTCTTCCTTGGACTGTTCTTGTTTCCAATGATTAACTCCTCAGGATGTGAAGACTTGTACTTGAATGAGGTTCTGGGTGGATTAGCTTCTGAAGGGCCACCAGGGATTTGTTCAGAACCATGCTGGTCTTGATTAGTATTAGGAGTAGTGTCATTGCTGGAGAGTTTCTCAGAGTCTTCATTGTTTTCAGCTTCTAAACCTTCATCAGAACCTGAACTGGGTTCAGCTTCTGAAGGTTCTTCTGAGATTCTGACATCTGTAAAACTCTCAACTAGCTCTGGTATTTCACTACCAGGCTTCTTATCATCAAACCTAATGTGTATAGCTTCTTCAACAACATGTGTTTCAGAATTATAGACTCTGTATGCCTTAGATCTCTCTGAGTATCCTAAAAAGGTACCCTTTTGAGCCTTGGCATCAAATTTCTTTAGGTAGACCTTATTGTTTAGTATGTAACATGTACAACCAAACTGATGAAAATAAGAAATACTTGGTTTTCTTCCTTTAAATAATTCATATGAAGTTTTATTCAGAATGGGTCTGATATAGATCCTGTTCTGAATATAACATGCTGTGTTTACAGCTTCTGCCCAAAAGTACTTAGCAATTTTTGACTCATGGATCATGGTTCTGGCCATTTCTTGTAAAGACCTGTTCTTTCTCTCTACAACTCCATTTTGTTGTGGAGTTCTAGGAGATGAGAACTCATGGAAAATTCCATGGTCTTCACAAAGTTTTCAAAAGGTTCATTTTCAAATTCACCACCATGATCACTTCTGATTTTCAAAATTTTCAAATCAGTTTCAGTTTGTACTTGTTTGCAGAATTTGAAAAACACATCATATGTTTCATTTTTGGTTCTGAGGAATTTAACCCAAGTCCACCTACTATAATCATCAACAATCACAAGTCCATACTTCTTCCCATTGATTGAAGCAGTTCCAACAGGACCAAACAAATCAATGTGAAGGAGTTCTAGAGGTTTGGAGGTGGAAACAATGTTCTTTGGTTTAAAAGAAGTTTTAGAAAACTTTCCAATTTGGCATGCACTACACAGTGCATCTGAGTGATAATCAATTTGGGGCAAGCCTCTGACCAGCTGTAACTTGCTAAGCTTGGAGATGAGTCTCCAGTTAGCATGTCCCAGCCTTTTGTGCCATACCCACTTCTCATCACTCACAGACAGAAGGCAAACTACCTTCTGCTGAACCAAATCAGAAAAGTTTATTTTGTAAACATTGTTTTTCCTACAGCCTCTGAACACTACAGACTTATTTTCATTGTTGATTACAGTGCAAGTGTTCTTATTAAACAGGACTTCATAATTACTATCACATAATTGACTTATGCTAAGTAAATTATGTCTAAGTCCATCTACCAGCCAAACATTATCAATGTACAGGGAAGAATTACCTATCTTACCAGTACCAATGATCTTTCCTTTCTGACTTCCTCCAAATCCCACAGTTCCTCCCTCTTTCAGAGTTAGGGTTTGGAACATAGACTTGTCCCCTATCATATGATGCGAGCATCCACTGTTCAGGTACCAGGACCTTTCCTTTTCTTTGGATGATAAGCATATCTGCAATTGATATAATCTCAGACTTAGGTACCCAGATTTTCATGGGTCCTTTGGGGTTAGTCCTGAAAGGTTTTGGCTTCTTGTGTCTGAAGTTTTGATATTCAGACTTGTTCTGATACTTAGGATATGAATCCTTATATCTTGAATAAGTCTGAGTTTCAGATCCTGAATACTTCAGAACCTGAGTTCTCAAAGGTTTGGACTTAGACTTCTTCAGAACCTGAGACTTGAAGATCTTTGGTTCTGATTTGTTCAGAGTCTGATCTTTTGAGTACTTTGGTTCTGATCTCTTCAGAATTCTAACCTTGTTTACTTCAGGCACAAGGCAAGCTTCAGTTTTGCCTTTCTTAAAACAGTTTGAAGCAGAAAACTGATTGATTTGCTTTGGCTTGATTTGCCTAACATTCTGAGATTGAAAATGTTTTGCATTGACTGGTTTAACAGATTTTGAAGTTTTGATAATCCCAGTCTTAGAAAGATTTAAATCAGATTTATTCAGATTCTGAGTCTTACTAGTTCTAGGTTCTGAACACTTCAGATTCTGAACAGGTTTAAGTTCAGAGTCTGATTTCCTCTTACTCTTAGGCTTAGAACCTTTTGGCTTAGATTTAGACAAGGTTTTAACAGTTGCCTTCATCTTACCCTTAGGCTCAGAAGCTTCAGAGTCTGAGTTGTTCAGAACTTCTGACTTTGTCTCAGATTCTGATACTTTCAATTTCTCAGAATTATCAGAAGCAGGCACAAAGCAAATACTGTAACACCCTAACCCTTAACCGCCGATTATTAACTTTAATAAAGAAAACGTTAAGGACATAGGAAGTTACAACATGATGAAAACTCATTTTCATAAACATCAACAGAAATCAAAATATATTTGATTCGCAAACAGCAGCGGAAAAATAACAAACACAGCTTATAACCAAGCATGCATATATTACACAAAAATATATACATAAGATTTTCAAAAGAGGCAATTCTACAACAGAGACCATTGCCAAATCTATACATAAACGTTCAGATACCCAAAGTGGTGTTACAAATATCAGAGCCCTAAACTCTAACTAGGATACAACACCTAGTACAAAAAAAAGTAAGGATAGCTAAGCTATGCCCTCACCACTATGCAGGCTCCTAAACTGCAAAAGCTACTCCTCGACGATATTCTCGTCAACCTGATATTCTGGATCCCCAAAGATCCAGCAAATAACACAAAACAGAGAGTGTTAGTATCACAACCAATAAACATGTATAAATAACGCATTATTATACATAACCAAAACACAACACGTAATTGACAATGCACAAACTCATCAATAACAATTACCACTTAACAACCATTATGCACACATAATTCCTAAATGAACACTAATGTCACAAAGGATGCATGCCTCAAAATGCATTCACTAATGCATGTGGTACCAATTCTTGCTCAGCTTTAGAGTCATGGCGGACTGTTGGATAAACTTATATCCCTTGTGTACCTCTCATTCGCCATAAAAGGACAGTCGTACACTTGACCAATAATAATTGGATTTCATCGACTGCACCTCTCATTCGCCATAAAAGGACGGTCGTGCATATGACCAATAATAATTGGATTTCATCGACTGCACCTCTCATTCGCCATAAAAGGACGGTCGTGCATATGACCAATAATAATTGGATTTCATTCTTACTCATAAAGAGCATACATACCATCATGAAATGCATGTATGTTCACTTAGCAAATATATGATACTTACTAACACAACTAATTATCAGCACTCTGATAATTATCTCAACAACAACAACAACAACAAACACAACCACTAGGCTCTCATGGCCAAATCATAAGACATAACATGTATACACTCAACCGTGATTAACAATTTCAAATAAACCAAGCAAATCATATCAAAATCTCACACATAAGGGTTTCAAAGGAAGACCCACACACTTTGATAATCCCACACACATGCTAGGGTTTTACTCAAGCTTTTCTTGAAACAAATAATCTTTAGAAAACATTAAGAATAAGTTAAAATGGTGGGCAAGGTTTCCAAAACATATAATGAGAATGCAGTAGCAAAAAGCCATTCCCGCGCGCACCAGGGCCTCCAGAACAAATCAACGAAGTTGGCATGTCCAGGGTTGGTCGCTACAAGCGCCAGTGTGGTCGCTACAAGCGCGGATAGGCAGGGAATTATCCTGCCTGGTCGCTACAAGCGACGGTCCGTCGCTACAGCGACCGTATCAGTACAAAATCATGTAAAAATGTGATTTTCCACCATTTTCACCCATTCTAGGTTACCCAAGCTTCTAGGACTTGTTAAAAACAATTTTCCATCATAAAACATCATTCAAAAACAATCACAAGCAAGGATTGCATCTAGCAAAGAAATTAGGTTTAAAACACTAACTTTCCATAACTTTTTCTATGAATTCAAAACACTATAACACTCACAAAACTTCAACTAAACATTCTAGCAACATCACTTAGCATTCAAGCAAGCATAACATGATCATTTAACATCTTTAAACCATAAAAACTTTCTATCAAAACCTAGACAAAGTGAGAGGAAGTTTGGGATGGAGAAATAGACATTCTCCCCTTCTCAATCACTTGTGAAGAAGCAATACTAACTCTCTTACCAGGAATTGGTGATTCTAAACTCAAGCTTTCTCCCTTGTTCACTTGCCCTAGCTTTTCTCTTGCTTTTCTTCTCCTCTTCCACGTTTTTCTTCTTCTCCACAAAGCAATGAATAGTGATTCACAAGTCTTTGTGATAATCTCTTATAATCCAAGCAAAACAATCTTGGCCATCCATTCCTTACTAACTCTCAAGGACTAATCCTAGCCTTTCAATCCAATCCAAGCTCACTACTATTCATATCCACTTGATCATTACTACTCATAAACCCAAAAGCCCAATACTATTCACCCTCTTGGCCCAAATTCGCCCAAAACCCTAAAAACTCGATTACGAACTTATCTTCGCGCTAAATAATTATTCCTCGATTACTAGAAAATATTTTTAAATGCAAATCCATAAAATAAAATATATAAAAATATAACATACGAAAATAGGGTCGTTACAACTCTACCCCCCTAAAAAGAATTTTCGCCCTCGAAAATACCTGAAAACAACTCTGGATAGGAGTCCCGCATCTTGCTCTCGAGCTCCCACGTCGCATATTCACCGGCTGGGCCTCCCCAAACGACTTTCACCGATGAAATCTCTTTGTTCCTGAGCCTCTTCATCTCTTGTCCTTCAATCCTTAAGGGTACCGTTGTAACCGTTAAATTCTCTCTCACTTGTATCTCGTCCGACTCAATCACATGTGACGGATCTGATACGTATTTCCTTAATTGAGACACGTGAAAAACATCATGTAGATTTGACAACGACGGCGGTAACGCAATCCTATACGCCACCTTCCCAATCCTCTTCAAAATCTGATATGGACCAATGAACCTCGATGCTAACTTCTTCGATTTCAAAGCCCGTCCAATACCCGTAGTCGATGTAACTCTTAGAAACACATGATCTCCTTCTTGAAATTCTATATCCTTTCTTCTCTTGTCGGCATAGCTTTTCTGGCGACTCTGCGACGCTCTCATCTTCTCTTGGATCATCTTGATCTTCTCGGTCGTTTGTTGCACAATCTCAGGTCCAAGCATCACACTTTCTCCCGATTCAAACCAACACAAAGGTGTTCTACATCTTCTCCCATACAACGCTTCAAAAGGTGCCATACTAATGCTCGAATGAAAACTGTTGTTATACGTAAACTCAATCAATGGTAAGCAAGCTTCCCAACTCACTCCTTGTTCCAAAATGCACGATCTTAATAAATCCTCCAATGATTGAATCGTCCTCTCTGTCTGACCATCCGTCTGCGGGTGATAAGCAGAACTTATCCGCAACTTAGTCCCCAACGCCTCTTGCAAACTCTCCCAAAACCTTGAAGTAAAACGGGGATCTCGATCTGATACAATACTCGACGGAATTCCATGCAATCTCACGATTTGCTCGACATAAATCTCAGCCAACTTCGGTACTAGCATACCGGTCTTGATAGCTATGAAATGAGCAGACTTTGTTAACCTGTCGACAACTACCCAAATCATATTGTTACCTTTCGACGTCTTCGGCAAACCGCTTACAAAATCCATCGCAATACTATCCCATTTCCACTCTGGAATAAACATAGGTTGCAATAGCCCCGACGGCTTCTGATGCTCCACCTTGGACTTCTGACAAGTCAAACACGCGAAAACAAACTCGGCGATCTCTTTCTTCATCCTTTGCCACCAAAACATTTTCCTCAGATCTTGATACATCTTAGTAACACCAGGATGAATACTTAAGTTGCTTCTGTGACCTTCCTCCAAGATCATCCGCTTCAATTCAGGCACATCAGGTACACATAACCTTCCCTGACACCTCATCACACCTTTCTCATCGATCTCAACGTTTACCTTTTTCCCTTGCTCAATGAGCGTCTTAAGCTTCGTCAATCTCACATCATACTTTTGCTTTTCCACAACCTCTTCAAGAAAATCATTCGTCAATCTCAACATCCCTAACTTCACGCTTCTGGTTGTCCTTTCACAAACCAAACTGAGGTCTCTAAACTCTTCAATCAATCTCAGTTCCTTCGCCATCAGAGAAGACATATGCAGTGACTTCCTACTCAACGCATCGGCTACCACATTAGCCTTACCCGGGTGATAGTTCAACTCGAAATCATAATCCTTAAGAAACTCTAACCATCTTCTTTGCCTCATATTGAGCTCCTTCTGATCAAACAAGTATTTCAGACTCTTGTGATCGCTGAAAACCTCGAACCTTGACCCATACAAGTAGTGCCTCCAAATCTTGAGAACAAACACGACAGCAGCTAGCTCCAAATCATGCGTAGGATAGTTCCTCTCATGAATCTTCAGCTGTCTTGATGCATAAGCAACGACTTGTCCCTTCTGCATCAACACACCACCTAGACCCATCTTCGACCCATCACAATAAACCACGAACGGTTCCTTCGGATTTGGCAGAATTAGCACAGGTGCAGATGTCAACCTCCTCTTCAGCTCTTGGAAACTCTGCTCACACTTGTCATCCCAAATGAAAGCTTGACCCTTCCTAGTCAACTGTGTCAACGGCAACGCCAACTTTGAAAATCCTTCGATGAACCTCCGATAGTAACCGGCCAAACCAAGAAAACTTCGGATCTCAGTAACAGACTCCGGCGTTCCCCAATCTTGCACGGCTTCTACCTTAGCAGGATCCACTGCTATACCACCACTTGAAATGACGTGACCCAAAAAGCTAACTTCATGCAACCAAAATTCACACTTAGAAAATTTTGCATAAAGCTTCTTCTCGCGCAACACCTCTAACACAATCCTCAAATGCTCGGCATGTTCCTCTTCCGTCTTTGAGTATACCAAAATATCGTCTATGAAGACCACCACGAATCGATCCAAAAAGGAATGAAATATACGATTCATATATTCCATAAACACTCCAGGTGCATTAGTAACTCCAAATGGCATAACAGCGTACTCGTAGTGACCATACCTTGTCCTGAAAGCAGTCTTTGGTATATCCTCCGCCTTAACTCTTATCTGGTGATATCCCGATCTCAAATCAATCTTGCTGAACACACAGGCTCCCACTAACTGATCCATCAAATCATCTATCCTCGGAAGTGGATACTTGTTCTTGATAGTTGCTTTATTCAACTGACGATAGTCGATGCACAGACGCATACTACCATCTTTCTTCTTTACCAACAGAACCGGCGCACCCCACGGCGATACACTCGGTCTTACAAACCTTTTCTCTAACAATTCCTCCAATTGTTCCTTCAACTTTTCTAGCTCAGCTGCTGACATACGATACGGTGCCATTGATATTGGACTAGTACCAGGTACTATGTCAATTGCGAATTCAACCTCTCTCTCGGGTGGTAAATCCAAAATGTCATCTGGAAAAACATCTGTGAAATCACGCACCACCAGCAACGCATCAATCTCATCCTTCACTTCCACTCTCAACGAAGCAAACATAGCAAACACGTCCTCTTGAGCCTTCACTGATCTTACCACTTCTCGACAACACATAAGCTTCGAACACAACTCTGGCTCCGGTCTTGGAAACATAACCGTCTTCTTACCACAGTTGATATGAACCCGATTAAATTCTAACCAGTTCATACCAAAGATAACGTCTATTCCGCTCAACGGAATGCAGACTAAATCCATACCAAAGTGTCGACCATACATAGTGACTGAACAGTCAACACAGACTAGCGTAGTCGATACTGAACCACTTGCAGGCGTTTCAATAACCATGCGTCCCATCATATTTTCTACTTTAAGACCCAACCTCTTAACGCAATCCATAGAAACAAACGAGTGGGTAGCACCCGTATCAATAATAGCAGACAAAGGAGTATTATTGATAAAGCATGTACCTCTGATCAAGTTGTCCGCCTTCGCATCACCACCATCTAAAGCAAACACTTTTCCTCCAGCCGCTCTAGGCTTCTTACACACGTTGCTCTTATGACCCGCTTCCTTGCAGTTGAAGCACACAATACCCTTCTTGCACTGATCAGCTTTGTGGTTAGGATCACCACACTTGAAACATTTCCCATCATACTTCGGGCATTCAAAGAAACGATGTCCCGGTTGCCCACACTTAAAGCAATTCCTATTACTTCCAAACTTGCCACCACTACTCCCACCTTCATCTGGTTTCTTCCCACCTCTGCCATACGGTTTACCTCTAGCCATGTCCTTTCCCCTCTTCTCATTCGCGGCTTTGTAGTAATTAGCCTTAGCTTTACTATCCTTATCACATATTCGGCTCTTATTCACCAACATCGGAAAATTCCTGATCTCGCTAAACCCAATCAACTGCTTGATGTCTGGCCTCAGCCCATTTTCAAACTTTACGCACTTGTCTTCCTCAGCTTCCACCGTGTTGTAATGAGGAGCAAAACGACACAAGTCTTCAAACTTGGCCGCATACTCAGAAACAGATAAACTCCCCTGCTTGAGCTCCATGAACTCAATCACCTTACGAATCCTCTCGTCTGCCGGAAAATACTTGGTTAAAAACTCTCTCCGGAAACGAGCCCAAGTAACCAAAGCTCCACCAGCTCCCAACCTCTGACTAGCGTTTCCCCACCAATGATCGGCCTCATCATGGAGAACATACCCTCCTAGCAATACCTTATGCGCGTCCAGACAACGCATAGCCCCGAAAATTCTCTCAATCCCTTCCAACCAAGTCTGAGCTCCATCTGGATCGTATCCTCCCTTGAAGATAGGCGGTTTGTTGTTCATAAACCTCTCGAGTCTCAGCTCATCTTCTCCGCCTCCTCTAGCTTGTTGTGCGGCTCTATCCGCAGTCCTACTAGCAGCATCCTGAGCCATGGCATCCGCCATCCGCTCCATCGCGTCCGCAAGTGCTCGTTGCGTCATATCCACACTACCAATCATCACATAACACAAGTGAGCACACAGTGTTTAAGAAAACACATGTTACACAAAGGGTATACTAAACTTAATTGATCCAATGGATCGACCTGCTCTGATACCAACTATTGTAACACCCTAACCCTTAACCGCCGATTATTAACTTTAATAAAGAAAACGTTAAGGACATAGGAAGTTACAACATGATGAAAACTCATTTTCATAAACATCAACAGAAATCAAAATATATTTGATTCGCAAACAGCAGCGGAAAAATAACAAACACAGCTTATAACCAAGCATGCATATATTACACAAAAATATATACATAAGATTTTCAAAAGAGGCAATTCTACAACAGAGACCATTGCCAAATCTATACATAAACGTTCAGATACCCAAAGTGGTGTTACAAATATCAGAGCCCTAAACTCTAACTAGGATACAACACCTAGTACAAAAAAAAGTAAGGATAGCTAAGCTATGCCCTCACCACTATGCAGGCTCCTAAACTGCAAAAGCTACTCCTCGACGATATTCTCGTCAACCTGATATTCTGGATCCCCAAAGATCCAGCAAATAACACAAAACAGAGAGTGTTAGTATCACAACCAATAAACATGTATAAATAACGCATTATTATACATAACCAAAACACAACACGTAATTGACAATGCACAAACTCATCAATAACAATTACCACTTAACAACCATTATGCACACATAATTCCTAAATGAACACTAATGTCACAAAGGATGCATGCCTCAAAATGCATTCACTAATGCATGTGGTACCAATTCTTGCTCAGCTTTAGAGTCATGGCGGACTGTTGGATAAACTTATATCCCTTGTGTACCTCTCATTCGCCATAAAAGGACAGTCGTACACTTGACCAATAATAATTGGATTTCATCGACTGCACCTCTCATTCGCCATAAAAGGACGGTCGTGCATATGACCAATAATAATTGGATTTCATCGACTGCACCTCTCATTCGCCATAAAAGGACGGTCGTGCATATGACCAATAATAATTGGATTTCATTCTTACTCATAAAGAGCATACATACCATCATGAAATGCATGTATGTTCACTTAGCAAATATATGATACTTACTAACACAACTAATTATCAGCACTCTGATAATTATCTCAACAACAACAACAACAACAAACACAACCACTAGGCTCTCATGGCCAAATCATAAGACATAACATGTATACACTCAACCGTGATTAACAATTTCAAATAAACCAAGCAAATCATATCAAAATCTCACACATAAGGGTTTCAAAGGAAGACCCACACACTTTGATAATCCCACACACATGCTAGGGTTTTACTCAAGCTTTTCTTGAAACAAATAATCTTTAGAAAACATTAAGAATAAGTTAAAATGGTGGGCAAGGTTTCCAAAACATATAATGAGAATGCAGTAGCAAAAAGCCATTCCCGCGCGCACCAGGGCCTCCAGAACAAATCAACGAAGTTGGCATGTCCAGGGTTGGTCGCTACAAGCGCTAGTGTGGTCGCTACAAGCGCGGATAGGCAGGGAATTATCCTGCCTGGTCGCTACAAGCGACGGTCCGTCGCTACAGCGACCGTATCAGTACAAAATCATGTAAAAATGTGATTTTCCACCATTTTCACCCATTCTAGGTTACCCAAGCTTCTAGGACTTGTTAAAAACAATTTTCCATCATAAAACATCATTCAAAAACAATCACAAGCAAGGATTGCATCTAGCAAAGAAATTAGGTTTAAAACACTAACTTTCCATAACTTTTTCTATGAATTCAAAACACTATAACACTCACAAAACTTCAACTAAACATTCTAGCAACATCACTTAGCATTCAAGCAAGCATAACATGATCATTTAACATCTTTAAACCATAAAAACTTTCTATCAAAACCTAGACAAAGTGAGAGGAAGTTTGGGATGGAGAAATAGACATTCTCCCCTTCTCAATCACTTGTGAAGAAGCAATACTAACTCTCTTACCAGGAATTGGTGATTCTAAACTCAAGCTTTCTCCCTTGTTCACTTGCCCTAGCTTTTCTCTTGCTTTTCTTCTCCTCTTCCACGTTTTTCTTCTTCTCCACAAAGCAATGAATAGTGATTCACAAGTCTTTGTGATAATCTCTTATAATCCAAGCAAAACAATCTTGGCCATCCATTCCTTACTAACTCTCAAGGACTAATCCTAGCCTTTCAATCCAATCCAAGCTCACTACTATTCATATCCACTTGATCATTACTACTCATAAACCCAAAAGCCCAATACTATTCACCCTCTTGGCCCAAATTCGCCCAAAACCCTAAAAACTCGATTACGAACTTATCTTCGCGCTAAATAATTATTCCTCGATTACTAGAAAATATTTTTAAATGCAAATCCATAAAATAAAATATATAAAAATATAACATACGAAAATAGGGTCGTTACAAATACCATTGCCTTTTAAGATATTTTCAGAACATGAAGGTGAGTTTAAATCATTTGAAGGTATGAATAAATCATAGCCAATGCCTTCACCTTTGTTTCTGATCATATTATATATCATGGAGGCAATTTTAGTTCTGTTGAATCCAATTAACATGAAGTCCTGAAGAGCTATTTCCTGTTCATTAGGAATCTCTTCAGATTTCTTATGAGCCTCTTTTCTGAGTTCCTCAACTTCCTCATCATATTCAAAAATTTGATTCTGAAGTTTAAGGTTTTCCTCAGACAGCAAGTTTGTTTGATTTTTCAAAGACTTAATTTCTTTTAACTTGCTTTTAAGATGACTCATAAGATCATTAACTGTTTCAATTAAATCAGATCTAGAGAGTTCAGAATATACCTCATCTTCTTCATCAGAATCTGAACATGATTCTGCATCAGAAGATGCAATTGCCATCAAGGCCAAGTTTGCTTCTTCCTCATCAGATTCTGACTCATTATCCAGATCATCTCATGTTGCCATGAGACTCTTTTTGAGCTTATTTCTGAAACTGCTGTACTTTGAGCTGGACTTCTTTGCTTTTTCCTTTGATTTTTCCTTCTGAAGATCAGGACAATCAGCAATGAAGTGGCCAGGCTTTTTGCAGTTGTAGCAGCTTTCCTTCTGGATATCCCTCTTTGAATTAGATCCTCTAAAGTTGCTGCTTCTGTTAGAGAACTTTTTCTTTCTGTTCATCAGATACTGAAGTCTTTTAGAAATCATTGCAAGCTCATCAGCATCTGAATCTTCATCAGAATTTCCCTCAGGAAACTCTTCTTCAGATTCAATAGCTTTCAAAGCTTTAGCAGGTTTTCTTTTAGACTTCAGAGCCAATGTTTTTGGTTCTCTAACAGGCTCATCCTCATTGAGTCTGTAACACCCATACTAAATTATCTAGAATATTTAGCATGTGTATTAACCTGATACTGGGTACATTAAAATTTTCAATAATAAATACAATATGAAACTACTGAATGAGTACAAATAGCTCGTTTATACAATTATCCAAATATCATTTACAATTACATTCTCATACATAGATAATCTGTCAATCTCCTGAGCTTGACCTTGACGAGCATCTGCACTCCATCCAGCATCTTCCTGAAGATCTTCATCTGAAAACCACTTGGCTACCTGAAAACCTGCACCAGAAGGATAGGGATGAGACATAACGTCTCAGTGAGCTCCTACCCTACCTACTGTTGGCAACCACAGGGAACCTAGGGTCGCCGTGCCTACCTCGGCAATCTTGGGGATACCTATGATCGCCAAGTCTTACTTAACCTTACCCATAGTGGGCTATCTGACTGATCCTGCTAACTGTGTAGTCATAAACTGGACTACATCCTGCTAAACTAGTGATCAAGGGGAAACCTAGGATCACTATCTGAGTCTGATACTGAAAAGTCCTGAGATCTAAACTATATCCGGATAATTGGGTGATCGAGGGGAAACCTAGGATCACCGCCTGATAACTGATACCTGATATCTAATACTTGTCTGATAACGTAATAAAATATTAACTGATAAATGTCTTTAAGTTAGCTGTTAGCGTTGAACAAACAATATTATCTGGGTTCATTTTACGGAATGCCCCCGGGTGGAGTAACCCCGAAGCACATTCCCCTGATAACCGGTGAAAATTCCTATCATATCAGGCTAATCACCGGACTCCTCTTTCCTGAGTGTGTGGTTATCCTCGCGGAAGATTCCTGCCCGTTCCAGCTGTATCCGGAACCCCCTGTGCTCTAACTGGCGAGAACACAGAAGACACACTATAACTCTGTGTGGTTATCCTCACGGAAAGTTCCTGCCCGTTTCAGCAATGCTGAAACCCCCTGTTCTCTCTAACTGGTCGAGAGAACAGAAGACACAAAGTTTATTAATTATTATTCCTGTTGTATATAATATACATATTCTGATAAATAATTTAACTGATATGTGTATATCTGATACACCAACTGAATCTATGCATATCTGATGCATTCTTTAAATAAATAATTCTTGAACTCTTAACCTATAAAAGGTCCTTAACTTAGAGTATTAAATCTCTCTCATAATTCTCATTCTTTAAAGTAATAAATCTCTAATACTTAACCTATAAAGGTTCTTGTCTTTGAGCTTTGAATCATTCTTAAGGATGAAACTTAAAACAATACATTCATAACTTAAATAGCCTTATTCTTGCATCTCTATTGCCTTACCAATTTCCTTATTCATTTATCCATTCATTCCTTAATTGTTGAATAATCTTTCGGATATGTCAAGGATGGTGTTTACCTTAGAAAAAATACGGTTTTTCATTGAAAACGGTTAGTAAAAGCCTCGCCAAACGCGTTTACAGCACCCAGAACGAACCAGAATAGACCTGAGCTGTCTGCCTGATTTCGCTGAGCGACCCTGAGGCGAAGTGGAGGCGAAATGAAGCAGGGAAAAATGCTGAAAATCGCTATAATCTCGCCCCGAGTTCGCCGGGCGAAAATGACAGTTCAAAACTTGTTAAAAGTGTGATTTTTCCACCATTTTGACATATCTAAGCATATCCAGGCATCATACAATATAAGGAATGAATTTCTAATACAAATTGATAGTTTTAAACATGATTCATCAAGGAATTGGCAAGCATATGAGATTGGGGCAAAATTTCTAAACTTAGCTCAAATTGTAAAATTAACCTAAACTTACTCAAGCGGGTTCTAAAACCCTGTGAAGCTCACCTTAAACCTCCTATTGGTGCTTGCTATCTCCGATTCTCAAAGCCTTGGCTTCACTCTACCACTTTCTCTTGAATCTCCTTATTCTTCCTTTTCTTTCTCTTGCTCTAACTTTCCAAATAAGCTTGCTTGCTAAAACTTCACAAGAATTGAATGAAACTTGGTGGGTGATGGCTAGGTGAAGGAGGGCGTGAGAGTGAGGGGAGGAGGGAGAGAAACCAGATTTGGAGAGAGTGAGGGAAGAGAAGAGTGAAGAAAATATCTTCCCCCTTCTTTTTAAATAAACTCTTCCTTCCCTTTATTTACGAAAATGCCATTGCTTGCTCTACAATCTTCTAACACCGATAACTGTTACTTCTAAGCGATATATATATATATTTACACTTGCCATATAATTAAATCCATTAACTGTCAAATTACCAAATTGTCCTTTGCTCAAAACATCTCTGATACATCGTCTCAATATTAATAAATATTCGAGTCCTAAGCGGGATATTACAATCTACCCCCCTTAAAGAAATTTCGTCCTCGAAATTTAGTTTCCACTATCATACATGAATGAATCTCTCACACTACTTCTTTTGCTTGCCCGAAAACTCCAGTTTGTCTTGTTTATCGGAATCCCTTGGATTTCCCACTCTATACGTCGAATATACTCGACAACTTTCCCTTTAACTAAAAAGCTCATGGCGAATTTGCATAATTCTTACGTAGTAGGATGCGAAGTTATCTGAATCATTATATCCAACTCGCTTGACTTTGATCCTGGTTCAAATACTTTTTGCAAACCAACTTAAGGTCACTAAATCTCAAATACTTTACTGGATAATCTTATCCTCCTCAAATATTTTCACTTTTAAGGGGTCACTGCACTGCATCTAACTCCCATGAATTATTATCTTTAGCTTTCGTCTCATACGACGACAACTTACTTATAGACTTATATCACCATTCCATATAGAATCATCATTACACCGAAAACATCTGATTTCATACTCGCACATACAAATGTAAGAAGTATTCTAACTTTGATTAATATTCCAAGTATAAGCAGGAGGTTTCGCCTCTAACGCTTGCTTCTTTCTTTCTAACATTCCGATGTGCTTCTTATCGCAATCATAACCAATAACTATCTCGAGTTCTAACCATAACGTAAATATTTCTGTGTCGATAGTCCAGGACTCATAAGAGTCTAGCCCAAGTGACGAGTGGTATAAGTCGTCTTACATTTTATCACATAGTATAATTCGTAGCATATAGTTTGCATATATAAGCGAGCACGTGTACACTACTGACGGGTACCCAATACATCACCTCATCTTTGTCCGACTAACGGAACATCATTCTTAATCTTAACATATTTGAGGTACTACCTCACCAATTAGGAATCTTTCTTCTTTTAATTCATCTTGTAACATCCGGGATTTGCCTTTCAACTGGCTTGCCAGGTTTGCCCCGCCAATGTTACTCATATTTATCACTTGAGTATACATCAATTCGTAAATTAGCATTACATTCTATCGGCATCTCAAACTTATTTCTCGTCCTGGACGTCGAATTCAAGATTCTTATTTTCAGAAGAAGGCTCTACTTGATTTCTACCAAAAATAGCACACTTAATCTTTAATTCTTTAATCACAACTTGAACTTACGTAGCCTTTTACTGTAGACTACGAGTGATTTTTAATCTTCGTAAAAGTCCTTCTTTCTTTACTAGTGAACATTAAGTGCAATCATTTCCGAGCTCTTCTGCTAAGCTATGGTGATATCAACAATTCTGTTCCGGTAAAAACCTTCATACTTAAACATTCCTGATTGCGTACCACTAATGCCAAAACACGTCCCATAGCTGAAAATCTGTTATACTACTATCTGAGTAGTTTAAGCACTGCCTGGTAAGTGTATATAATACTAACATAACCTGATACATGTGACATGTTGACATAGCGGGGTACAACATGGTTTAAACTCATTTGTCACTGCGTTGACGTTTTCTGATCAACGCTTCTATTACAAAGGATCACCTTGCAAGTACAACCTTTACTGATATTACTTTATGCTTGATCCTGTTAATTAAACATTACTCTTCAAGTCCTCCTAAAGTTACTGGGCTAAATTAGCTAGTTTACCGTATTAGCGGTGACTTTCCTTGCTCTAGACTCATTGCGCTAAAAGCATATTCTTCTCATTCTTATCACATAATCTTAAACAGCTTTGATTCAATTTCTCTTGTGTCTCGAAGTTTGAAATATCCCTCGGCTTAACTTTTAAAATTTCCTCCTAGGACTTATAAGAAGTCCGAGTCATCACTGCTCACTGATATTATGTGGTTCAATAATTGAGCGCTTATCGCCTTCCAGTGGTTCATCTGAAAATGACTACACAAGCATCCTTGAATTACATTTTCGCTGCGCAACTCTGATCTAAACAAAACACTTTGGAGTAGGAATAATACACCCTTATCAAATCCTCTGGCTGACTTGTTCCTTAATGACTTATAGCTATCACAGCAAAATCATCTTACATTCGCTGACTCTTTTATGGCTTAAACCACCTGTTGAACTTACTGATTGGTCGTCATTTGACACTGTGTTTCCTTTTGGACATAAACCATATACTTACCTTCACGATAATACGCCAAAACTTGTAAACGGTTTTCGGCAACTGTTACGAGCCTAACAAAGCTCCTATCAACGGCTCATACTCTGATTCTTACTTATTCTCCATGTCCTGATTCCTGTGACCATCTCATGGTCCATCCGACTTGTATTATCGTTTTAACATTGTAGAAACCGACTTCAAGGTACACTAGGAGTAGTTTAAATTTTAAACTTAAATCACTTGTGGCAACTTCTAAAACGACCTATGATTTCGGAAGGTTCACGTCTTTCATTCACTGGATTCCACTGAGGATCTGAGTCCCATTACTAATCGTTCTATATCTATCCATAAGGATTTCATACCCATAATCTTTCCGAAACAATTGCGGTCTCTATGTTTTTACCATACCTCTTAGGCTACCTCCGAATCCCTCCAGTTAATTGATCTTGAACTTCGATACTTCATCATTATCTTTTGTTTCATTCAACAACTCGTCACGGCATTCTCATTTCAGATCTTGATCTTAACATCTGAGTAATTCTGCATATAGTTGAACAATCCGAAATCTATACCTTATTACCGCCCTCGGAACTTATTAACACGAGGTGACCTCTTTAAGCTTCTAGAATAACTGTGGAAGAAAACTCACCAGTTGAAAACTTAAAACTCACTAGCATTAACCACAATCTTAACCTTTCGTATAATACAGTCTCCATATAATTTCTCGGCTAAAATTTCCGATTATCCTTCAAAACTGGTCTACTACAATCTTGTGTCATCTTGAACTTGCCTTCCTCATCCAATCGAGGAAATTCAACTTTATTCGTCCATCAGTTTACTAAATCCCAATGACTGACCATTTAATATACACCTTTCGTTGAATAAAATTTCAGTTAAACTTAGCTTATTTCCAATCTTATTACTAATAAAACACACATGAATATCTGATTCACGCCTCGATATGCAACGGGTCTTATTATCAACACTTAACCATCCATCTTAGTTCTTAGGTTGCATACCAACTTCTTTTCTTAATTCTCAAATCTAGCATTTATGGTTCGGGAGATGCGGCTGATCTGCCGGGGTAAATCTTACTTGCGTTTCATGCTCAAAGACCACACTTGAGTGGTTAGCTTCATTTTCCAGATAATTCTCTTAATCCACAATTTATTCCCTTAACTGCCTGAACATTAAAATCTCGTCCGATTGGAGTTTGATTCTCAGCACTCTATCTTTGCTGGGAGTCTAGAGGTTTCAAAACCGACCGATAATTCCTCATTTTGAGTCTCTAGGTTTGGTACTGCAATTCCCTAACACTGTACTCTGAATTGTTTCTTAGTCTACACCTCACTTTAACTTCTCAAACTGCGGTTCCAAGTCATTCCTTTTAGTATCCCATGATTCCTTAATCCTTATGTCTTCCGCAGACGAGGCATCGTCTAACGACGTGTCCAACTGGGTTGAGGTACTTCACCTCACAGATAAATATCCCTTATGTCTCTGAGACCTTGCCACTATCAGGCTTCGTTACTTTACAGTTTGATGGCCACCATTTGGCATGAATACTTCTTCGCCAATTCCGTCTTAGAATTCTATCACCTTAATCTTCGCCCTTCATACACTTCATTCCTCCTTGGTCACATTCAGCTCTCGGACATCTATCCTAACTGTCATATACTAGATTGAGTTGATCAGGCTCAACTAGATGTGACCTTTAGAACAACATCCGGAACCCAATGGTCCCACTACTTTTATTGAATTTTTAATGACCCAAGGCACGGTCTGAATCGACCTGCTCTGATACCAATTGTAACACCCATACTAAATTATCTAGAATATTTAGCATGTGTATTAACCTGATACTGGGTACATTAAAATTTTCAATAATAAATACAATATGAAACTACTGAATGAGTACAAATAGCTCGTTTATACAATTATCCAAATATCATTTACAATTACATTCTCATACATAGATAATCTGTCAATCTCCTGAGCTTGACCTTGACGAGCATCTGCACTCCATCCAGCATCTTCCTGAAGATCTTCATCTGAAAACCACTTGGCTACCTGAAAACCTGCACCAGAAGGATAGGGATGAGACATAACGTCTCAGTGAGCTCCTACCCTACCTACTGTTGGCAACCACAGGGAACCTAGGGTCGCCGTGCCTACCTCGGCAATCTTGGGGATACCTATGATCGCCAAGTCTTACTTAACCTTACCCATAGTGGGCTATCTGACTGATCCTGCTAACTGTGTAGTCATAAACTGGACTACATCCTGCTAAACTAGTGATCAAGGGGAAACCTAGGATCACTATCTGAGTCTGATACTGAAAAGTCCTGAGATCTAAACTATATCCGGATAATTGGGTGATCGAGGGGAAACCTAGGATCACCGCCTGATAACTGATACCTGATATCTAATACTTGTCTGATAACGTAATAAAATATTAACTGATAAATGTCTTTAAGTTAGCTGTTAGCGTTGAACAAACAATATTATCTGGGTTCATTTTACGGAATGCCCCCGGGTGGAGTAACCCCGAAGCACATTCCCCTGATAACCGGTGAAAATTCCTATCATATCAGGCTAATCACCGGACTCCTCTTTCCTGAGTGTGTGGTTATCCTCGCGGAAGATTCCTGCCCGTTCCAGCTGTATCCGGAACCCCCTGTGCTCTAACTGGCGAGAACACAGAAGACACACTATAACTCTGTGTGGTTATCCTCACGGAAAGTTCCTGCCCGTTTCAGCAATGCTGAAACCCCCTGTTCTCTCTAACTGGTCGAGAGAACAGAAGACACAAAGTTTATTAATTATTATTCCTGTTGTATATAATATACATATTCTGATAAATAATTTAACTGATATGTGTATATCTGATACACCAACTGAATCTATGCATATCTGATGCATTCTTTAAATAAATAATTCTTGAACTCTTAACCTATAAAAGGTCCTTAACTTAGAGTATTAAATCTCTCTCATAATTCTCATTCTTTAAAGTAATAAATCTCTAATACTTAACCTATAAAGGTTCTTGTCTTTGAGCTTTGAATCATTCTTAAGGATGAAACTTAAAACAATACATTCATAACTTAAATAGCCTTATTCTTGCATCTCTATTGCCTTACCAATTTCCTTATTCATTTATCCATTCATTCCTTAATTGTTGAATAATCTTTCGGATATGTCAAGGATGGTGTTTACCTTAAAAAAAATACGGTTTTTCATTGAAAACGGTTAGTAAAAGCCTCGCCGAACGCGTTTACAGCACCCAGAACGAACCAGAACAGACCTGAGCTGTCTGCCTGATTTCGCTGAGCGACCCTGAGGCGAAGTGGAGGCGAAATGAAGCAGGGAAAAATGCTGAAAATCGCTATAATCTCGCCCCGAGTTCGCCGGGCGAAAATGACAGTTCAAAACTTGTTAAAAGTGTGATTTTTCCACCATTTTGACATATCTAAGCATATCCAGGCATCATACAATATAAGGAATGAATTTCTAATACAAATTGATAGTTTTAAACATGATTCATCAAGGAATTGGCAAGCATATGAGATTGGGGCAAAATTTCTAAACTTAGCTCAAATTGTAAAATTAACCTAAACTTACTCAAGCGGGTTCTAAAACCCTGTGGAGCTCACCTTAAACCTCCTATTGGTGCTTGCTATCTCCGATTCTCAAAGCCTTGGCTTCACTCTACCACTTTCTCTTGAATCTCCTTATTCTTCCTTTTCTTTCTCTTGCTCTAACTTTCCAAATAAGCTTGCTTGCTAAAACTTCACAAGAATTGAATGAAACTTGGTGGGTGATGGCTAGGTGAAGGAGGGCGTGAGAGTGAGGGGAGGAGGGAGAGAAACCAGATTTGGAGAGAGTGAGGGAAGAGAAGAGTGAAGAAAATATCTTCCCCCTTCTTTTTAAATAAACTCTTCCTTCCCTTTATTTACGAAAATGCCATTGCTTGCTCTACAATCTTCTAACACCGATAACTGTTACTTCTAAGCGAGATATATATATATATATTTACACTTGCCATATAATTAAATCCATTAACTGTCAAATTACCAAATTGTCCTTTGCTCAAAACATCTCTGATACATCGTCTCAATATTAATAAATATTCGAGTCCTAAGCGGGATATTACAGAGTCCCAGTTCATGCACCTTGAGAGAGCTTATAAGATCCTCAATACTTAAAGTATTCAGATCCTTAGCTTCCTCAATGGCAGTCACTTTAGGTCTCCATTTAGATGGCAGACTTCTAAGGATTTTATTCACATGGTCAGCTGTGGTATAACTCTTCTTCAGAATCTGAAGTCCAGAAACCAGAGTCTGAAATCTTGAGAACATAGTCTCAATATTTTCATCCTCTTTCATTCTGAACAGTTCATATTGCTGAACAAGAATGTTTGCCTTAGCTTCTCTAACCTTCTGATTACCTTCATAGTTAGAGCAGAGGGATGTGAATATTGCCTTTGCAGTGGACTTGTCACTCAGCTTCTGATACTCTGTGTGAGGCAATGAGTCCACAATGATACCTCTGACATGATGATGCTTCCTATAGATCTTTCTTTCTGCATCACTCAGAGATCTTCTGTTGACAGCAACACCTTCTTCATCTACAGGTATTGAGATTCCATCTTCAATAATATCCCATAGAGTGTCATCAATCCCAATAATGTGACTATACATTTTGCTCTTCCACCAAGAGAATTTTTCTGGGTCACCAGTAAACATAGGAGGTTTATTGTGTGACCTAGACTTCTTTTCTTCAGTACTATAGTCATATTGGACATTTCTTTGATTTCTGGGAGATGGTGGAGGTGAATCACTAGTTGAGGCCATGTTTTTCTCAGGATCCTACTGACACACTGTTAAGTGTTAATATCAGAACCGGAGCTCTGATACCAACTGAAGGTGAGAAAAACAAACACACAAGAAGGGGGGGTTGAATTGTGTGACTCTAAAAACTTGTTCTTTTTCTTTTCACAACTTAAGGTTCAGTTCAGAAGCTGATATGATCAGTTCTGAACAAATATCAGAAGTTAAATGCAGCGGATTTAAACAAGTTAAGGAGTAAGGGAATAGAGAGAGACACACAGAAATTATACAGGTTCCTTCTCAATGTGAGAAGTAGTCCTGTCCCCTTGTATCCAACAAGAGAGTTCACTATAATCTGAAGATTACACAATGTGCTCAACCACTAAGGAAGAGACTTCCAGTTGCTCAATCACAAAGAAAGAGGCTTCTATGCTCAACCACCAAGGAAGAGGCTTCCAATGCTCAAGTCACTAAGACAAGAGACTTCCCAATGCTCAAGTCACAAAGACAAGAGACTTCTGACTCAGACCACAAAGGAATGAGGTTACAATTGCTTAGTATACAGACTAAGACTTTAGGGACCAAACTGGTTTACAAATAAAGAAGTTTGGGATGAACACTTGATCAAATATCAGAGGTGTTCTCTAAATACAACACAGGTTAAGACTCTTAACCTTAAGAAATTCTAAGTTACAAAGACTGAAGAATTTCTAAGAGATTTGAACTTTGACAGTTTTTACACAGAAAACAGAGCAGAGTTTCAGCAATGCGTTTCAAAGAGTCTTCAACATTTTCTTCTTCAAATCTTCCTCCTTTTATAGATAAAAATAGAGCTGTTGAAGATTTGCTGGAATTCAGGAAATTAGCCGTTGCAATTGGACTAGGTTGCTGCAAATGTGTGTTGCACTTTATCCGTCAGGACAGAGCAAGTGCCATTTTTGAATTGGCCCACCTTAAAAACTGGAGAATGTTTGGGTCAGGGAGACAACTGTTCCATTGAGTTGTTCTGACATATCCAGGCATTAAATGCGCACAGTACTGGTTGCTTTTCCATGCCATATCAGCTTCAGAAGCTTCTCAGTGAACAGTGATCATAAGCTCCCTTTGTACGGATCAGAAGCTGGCTTAGTTGTACGGATCAGAAGCTGGCTTCAGACGTTGACTTGCGTTGACTTCTTCAGAAGCACCCAGTCTTCAGAAGCTGCACTTCAGGAGCATTTCTTCAGGACCAGTTTCTTCTTAACCTTGTAACCATGCTTCTTGGCTTTCCTTCTTGCTCTTTAGCTTGTTCTTCATAACCATTATCAATCACTTCTTAATAAGCATGTGGTTCTGAAACACTTGAACAAAGCATTAGCAAATAACCAATTTTCTCTTTAATACTTTGTTATCATCAAAACCATAAAGAGAGATATGTTTACACATAAATGTTTCAACAATCTCCCCCTTACTTTATAAGAGACTTGTTAAACACATTTTGTTCCAACACCTGCTGCAATGAACTTGGATTGGTTGAAGGTTCTTGCAAAGGTTTTGAATGTTGGATATGGAGCAATGAACTTTGTAATGCTTTGTGTTTTGATTGGTTTTTTGCTAGTGCTTTGGTTGGTTATCTCTGGTTGTTTGTGGGTGTTTCAAGTGTTATGAGTAGTGTTTCTTTGTGTGAATAATTGCTGTTATGAACTCTTGCCTTGCATCTCTATTTATAGGCCAAAATGCAATCCAATGTAATGATGGAAAATCCATAGGACCTATGTGATTTGTGGGCTAAATTCAGGCTAAATGGCTTTGCATTTAATGCTAATGGATAGAGGCAACCTTGCCTTGTGCCAAGGGTTAAAGCCTTCACTGATTTCAGCCACAAATTCAATGGTCTTTGGATAGCAATGATGATGAAACATGGCTGGATTGCAATTGGCTATGCTTGGGGATTAATCCTTGCAATCTCAATGGTTGAACAATGAAAACGTGCACTGTGATGTCCAGAGGTTGGGGGATGCAAAAGGCAACATGTGGCTGGTGTGAGGGGGATGAAAAGCTGCTGAAAAAACAGGGCAAGCAATCATGGTTTTTGCAAGTGAAAAACCAGCTGGGATTGACTGGTTTTGGGGGAGCAAGCAGGAAGAAAGTCCTCAAGCAGGTGGCTGGCAACCCTAGGGTCAGTAGCAGGTCACTTGGGAGGGACAAGAGCTGCCCAAGGGCAAGCCCACTTGCTTGCCACATGCTAGGTTGGAAGAAAAAGCTTCTTTCCTTGGCATTAATGGCAAGTCTCTCAACTCTGGCTTTGCTGAGCCCAATTAGCCATGAATGCTGATGAAAATAATAATGCAAATGATGTGTAACAAAAACTGGAATTAAATCAAAGAAACCAAAAATCTGCAGAAAAATCGCAGACTTCGCACTGCGAAGTCATCATTTTTGAAATGTTGACTTTTTTGTTGACTTTTGTTGACTTTGACTTTTTCCTCCTCTTTGATTTTTTTTTGATTTTTGTTTTAAAAGGCTTAGGAAAAAATTGGGGTACTACAATGGGTGTGGCACAAAAGGCTGGGACATGCTAACTGGAGACTCATCTCTAAGCTTAGCCAGTTACAGCTGGTCAGAGGCTTGCCCCAAATTGATTATCACTCAGATGCTTTGTGCTCAGCATGCCAAATTGGAAAATTTTCTAAAACCTCTTTTAAAGCTAAGAACATTGTTTCCACCTCTAAACCTCTAGAACTCCTTCACATTGATTTGTTTGGTCATGTTGGAACAACTTCAATCAATGGGAAGAAGTATGGATTTGTGTTTGTTGATGATTATAGTAGGTGGACTTGGGTTAAATTCCTTAGAACCAAAAATGAAACATATGATGTGTTTTACAAATTCTGCAAACAAGTACAAACTGAAACTGATTTGAAAATTTTGAAAATCAGAAGTGATCATGGTGGAGAATTTGAAAATGAACCTTTTGAAAATTTTTGTGAAGATCATGGAATTCTCCATGACTTCTCATCTCCTAGAACTCCACAACAAAATGGAGTTGTAGAGAGAAAGAACAGGTCTTTACAAGAAATGGCCAGAACCATGATCCATGAATCTAAAATTGCTAAGTACTTTTGGGCAGAAGCTGTAAACACAGCATGTTATATTCAGAACAGGATCTATATCAGACCCATTCTGAATAAAACATCATATGAATTGTTAAAAAAAAGAAAACCAAGTATTTCGTATTTTCATCAGTTTGGTTGTACATGTTACATACTGAACAATAAAATCTACCTAAAGAAATTTGATGCCAAAGCTCTAAAGGGTACCTTTTTAGGATACTCAGAGAGATCTAAGGCATACAGGGTGTATAATTCTGAAACACATGTTGTTGAAGAAGCTATATTAGGTTTGATGATAAGAAGCCTGGTAATGAAATACCAGAGCTGGTTGAGAGTTTTGCAGATGTCAGAATCTCAGAAGAACCTTCAGAAGCTGAACCCAGTTCAGGTTCTGATGAAGGTTCAAAAGCTGAAAACAATGAAGACTCTGAGAAACTCTCTGAGAATGATGCTACTCCTGAAGCAAACCACGACCAGCATGGTTCTGAACACATCCCTGATGGTTCTTTGTAACGACCCTATTTTCGTATGTTATATTTTTATATATTTTATTTTATGGATTTGCATTTAAAAATATTTTCTCGTAATCGAGAAATAATTATTTGGCGCGAGGATAAGTTCGTAATCGAGTTTTTTAGAGTTTTGGGCGAAATTGGGCCTAGGGCGTGAATAGTATTGGGCTTTTGAGTTTATGAGTAGTAATGATCCTATGTATATGATAGTAGTAAGCTTAGATGAAAATAGAAGGCTAGGATTGGTCTTTGAGAGTTAGTAAGGAATGGATGGCCAAGATTGATTGGATTGGGTTATAAGATTATCACAAAGACTTTCCACAATCACTATTCATTGTCTTTTGGAAAGCTGAAAACGTGAAGGAGAAAAGAGAAGGAGAAAAGCAAGAGAAACTAGGGCAAGTGAAAAGCTTGAGTTTGCTAGGTAAGAGAGGTAGTATTGCTTATTCACAAGTGATTTTGAGAAGGGGAGAATGTCTATTTCTCCATCCCAAACTTCTCCTTTCACTTTATCTAGGTTTTGATAGAAAGTTTTTATGAGTAAAGTTGTTAATGATCATGTTTTGCTTACTTGATGCTAAGTGATGTTGCTAGTATGTTTAGTTGATATTGCTAGTGTTTTGAATTCATAGGAAAAGTTATAGAAAGTTAGTGTTTTAACCCTAATTTCTTTGCTAGATATAATCCTTGCTTGTGATTGTTTTTAAATGATGTTTTATGATGGAAAATCGTTTTTAACATGTCCTGGAAGTTTGGGTAACCTTGAATGGGCAAAAATGGTGGAAAATCACATTTTTACATGATTTTATACTGATACGGTCGCTGTAGCGACGGACCGTCGCTTGTAGCGACCAGGCAGGAAAATTCCCTGCCTATCCGCGCTTCAAGCGACCGCACTGGCGCTTGTAGCGACCAGGGGCGCTTGTAGCGACCAAGGGCTCGCTTGTAGCGACCAACCCTGGACAGCCCAACTTCGTTGAGTTGTTCTGGAGGTCCTGGTACGCGCGGGGATGACTTTTTTGCTACTGCATTCTCATAATATATTTTGGAAACCTTGCCCACCATTTTAACTCATTCTTAATGCTTCCTAAAGAGTAATTGTTCAAGAAAAGCTTGAGTAAAACCCTAACATGGTGGTTTTTGTTAAGGCCATCATGTTGTGTGCGTATGTGTTATATAATGTTTGAAATGGATAAGTTATCAAAATGTGTGGGTTTTCCTTTGAAACCCTTATGTGTTTGAGATTTTGGTATGATTGCTTGGTCTATTTGAGATTGTTGAACATGGTTGAGTATATACATGTTGTGTCTTATGATCTGGCCATGAGAGCCTAGTGTTTGTGTTTGTTGTTGTTGTGATAATTGTCAGGGTGCTGATAATTAGTTGTGTTAGTAAGTATAGTGATAAGTGTACACTAATATTAGTGAATATGTGGTGTAAATATCAATAATTGCTAAGTGAACATACATGCATTTCATGATGGTATGTATGCTCTTTATGGGTAAGAATGAAATCCAATTATTATTGGTCATATGCACGACTGTCTTTATGGCGAATGAGAGGTGCAGAAGTAATCCAGCTTCGGTTGGTCAAGTGTACGACTGTCTTTATGGCGAATGAGAGGTACACAAGGGATATAAGTTTATCCAACAGTCTGCCAGGACTCAAATCTAAGCAAGAATTGGTACCACATGCATTAGAGTGCACTTTAGGAACATACATTCTGCTTGACATTAGTGTGCATTTTAGGAATTATGTGTGCATAATGGTTGTTAAGTGGTAATTGTTATTGATGAGTTTTGTGCTTGAGGAATTATGTGTGCATAATGGGTGTTAAGTGATAATTGTTATTGATGAGTTTTGTGCTTTGTCAATTACGTGTTGTGTTTTGGTTATGTATAATAAGGTGTTATTTATACATGTTTAATTGGTTGTGATACTAACACTCTCTGTTTTGTGTTATGTGCTGGATCTTTGGGGATCCAGAATATCAGGTTGACGAGACTATCGTCGAGGAGTAGCGTTTTGCTGTTTAGGTGCCTGCGTAGTGGTGAGGGCATAGCTTAGCTATCCTTACTTTTTGTACTAGGTGTTGTATCCTAGTTAGAGTTTAGGGCTCTGATAGTTGTAACACTACTTTGGGTATCTGAACATGTATGTATAAATTTGGCAATGGTCTCTGTTGTAGATTTGCCCCTTTTGAAAATCTTATGTATATATTTTTGTATATTATATGCATGCTTGGTTATAAGCTGTTTGTTATTTTTCCGCTGCTGTATGTGAATCAAATATATTTTGATCTGTTGATGTTTATGAAAATGCGTTTTCATTATGTGTAACTTCCTATGTCCTTGACGTTTTTATTTATTAAAGTTAATAATCGGCGCTTAAGGGTTAGGGTGTTACATTCTTCAGAAGCTAATCCACCCAGAACCTCATTTAAGTACAAGTCTTCACATCCTGAGGAACTGATCATTGGAAACAAGAACAGTCCAAGAAAGACAAGATCAGCATTCACTCAGAATGAGTCTATGCTTGGCCTGCTATCCATGATTGAGCCCACAACTGCTGATGAAGCTCTTGCTGATGATGGTTGGATTGTAGCAATGCAAGAAGAGCTGAACCAGTTTCAAAGGAATGATGTATGGGATCTTGTTGCAAAACCTAATCAGAAGAACATCATTGGAACAAAATGGGTGTTCAGGAACAAGCTCAATGAACAAGGAGAAGTGATCAGAAACAAGGCTAGATTAGTAGCTCAAGGGTACAGCCAGCAAGAAGGAATTGATTACACAGAAACTTTTGCTCCAGTAGCAAGACTGGAAGCAATCAGGTTACTTCTTTCTTATGCTGTTAATCATGATATCATCTTATATCAAATGGATGTTAAGAGTGCTTTCTTAAATGGTGTAATTACTGAAGAAGTGTATGTAAAACAACCTCCTGGTTTTGAAGATGTTAAATATCCAAAGCATGTTTTTAAACTTAAGAAGTCTTTGTATGGTCTGAAACAAGCTCCCAGAGCTTGGTATGAAAGGCTAAGCAACTTCTTAATTAAAAATAATTTTGTAAGAGGTCAAGTTGACAATACACTTTTTAGGAAAACTGTTAAGAAAGAAATCTTAATTGTGCAAATATATGTGGATGATATCATATTTGGTTCTACTAATGCCTCCCTTTGCAAGGAATTTTCAAAGTTAATGCAGGATGAATTTGAAATGAGCATGATCGGTGAACTGAAATTCTTCTTGGGAATTCAAATCAACCAATGCAAAGATGGTGTTTATGTTCATCAGTCAAAATACACCAGGGAGCTTGTGAAGAAGTTCCAGCTGGATGATTGCAAGCTGATGACAACACCTATGTATCCCACCTGCACCTTAAGCAAAGAGGACAATGGCTCTAAGGTAAATCAGAAGCTGTACAGAGGTATGATAGGTTCTCTCCTATACTTAACTGCTTCTAGGCCAGATATTTTATTTAGTGTATGTCTGTGTGCTAGATTCCAGTCAGATCCTAGAGAATCTCATATGACTGCTGTCAAGAGAATCTTTAGGTATCTGAAAGGTGTTGGAGTAAGCCCTAATAGCTAATCTACTTTGATTGGATTTGGCTTTGTATCATGACTTTGATATATATATTTATGAATATATTTATAAGGCATTTATTTATTCTTTTGTTCAGTTTCAAAATAATAAATTCCCTAGAATATTTAGTCTGTTTAATGGAGCATTAAGTGTGACTTAATCGTGAGACTCATTAAACTAAAGGACATTATTCTTAAAGTATCCGTAGTCAAGCTTTATTGTGAAATGGGATAACATTAAAGCATAGAGACTATTATGTGGGTAGACTGATGATCACATCTCACGGATCACAGATAAAGAGTTATCAAGTCTTCACATAGGTATAAATATTAGGAGTAATATATATACTGGATTGACCCGCCATGAGAATACTACATAGTAAAAGTTATGAAAAGTGTCATAAGATATTCTCATAGTGATAGTGGTGTATTCCACCCTTTGACCTGAAACCACTATGTACCCTAGATGTAGGAGTCGAGTGCTTTATCACCATTCAAACGTTGTCTGTAATAGGATGACTATAAAGTTGGTTGATGGGTACTCCATGAATCATGCTAAGGGACATGAGTGACCTAGATGGAATTTGCCCCTCCTACATAACAGGAGAAATGTCTATGGGCCCAATATTGAACTAGACAAAGATGACACGGTCTATGCCTTGTGTTCAATATAGACATGAGGGCAAAAGGGTAATTATACACATGATCATTATCACCGAAAGGTTTCGTCAGATCACATGACATTCTCGTCACTTGGGTAGCAGTGATGTGTTGCTAGATACCACTCACTGTTTATAATATTAAATAGGTGATTTAATATTATTGCCAACGTTACGGGAACCTATAGGGGTCACACACAAATGACAGATAGATGAGAGAAATAAATAAGTAAGACTTATTTATAAAATAATAAGTAGGACTTATTAGTAATTAAATAATTAAGTATGACTTATTATTTAATTTATGAAATAGAGAAACGCGGTCCATCGTAAGGTACGGTGTGTTTAAGTGAAATATGGTGCACCGTAAGGTACGGTGTATTTAAGTGCTTGGCTTGTTGACCACACAAGAGGTTCTATAAATAGAACTCTTGTGGTAAAGCATTACAGACTTTTTGTTGAACACTAAACCTAATTCACAAAAGTTGTGAAACCCTAGCCGCCGCTCTCTAAACCCTGTTCTCTCTGAATCTCCGTTGGAATTGGCTAGCACCGGTCATCGGAGAAGTTCTGTTCGTGTGGACTGAATAGAGGCATCGCTACGTTGCTTTGCTAGTGATCAGAAACAATTATGCTACAAAGGTTCTGCGCTTCAAGAGGTAAACACATGAATCCTTAAACTGTTTAAGTATATGTGTTTGATTTGTGATTAATGATTTAATCAAGATCCGTTTCAACGGGATTTGTTCCGCTAAGAGGATTAATTTTTTGAAAAAACCCTCCTTAAATCCCTTCAGTGGTATCAGAGCTTTTGGTTGCGATTAAATCATTGATTCAAATCTTGTTTGATGTTTATATGCATTTGTATTATTGAAATCGGTTTGATTATATATAATTGAATTCGATTCAATTTTATAATTCCGTAAGCTCATTTATACATATCGCATATGAGATTCCAAAGTGTTTTTGGATTAAAATAAAAGAAACCAATTTTGAATTCGGAAGAAATCATATCATGATTACGTAATTGGTTTTGTTTCATATTTTTTTTTTTTTTTGAATTATAAACGTGATACATGCCTACACGTATTTCAATTGGATTAAAATACTACTTAATTGAATTAAAATTGATTGATCAATATCATATATGTGATATATGATTCTGATACGACATCAATATATGTGATATATTGATTGTATCATTTGTTCAATAGGTTTTATATGATTGATTGTGAATTTGTAGACAATTCGTGAGATTGAGCTTCGATATCCAATTCTGGTGAAGCATCAAAGATCCGGTTGTCCATACTGAACAAACAATTGTTAAAACTATTGATGTTTGATCGTCGTATTAGGTTACCTAACTATACAAGAGTTGTATTATTATGGTTGTATCATTTGATCAATTATTTTCAAAAGATTGTTGTGAATTTGAACAATTCGTGAGATTGAGCTTCGATATCCGAATCTGGTGAAGCATCAAAGATCCGATTGCTCATGCGAAACAAACAATCCTTGAAACAATTGATGTATTGTGATGTGATCGATCATAATGTTTAATTAATTTATTCAATTGGAAAAGGTAGATTTAAAAGATCATGATTTTGAAAGAGTTTCAATATCATGTATGGTTTTTTGAATTTGGTAATTAAAGATTTTCATATCTTTAGATTAATCCATTTCCAATTTAAAAGGATCATGATTTTGAAAAGTTTCAATATCAGATATGATCTTTTGAATTCGGTAGTAAAATATTTGCATAATTTTAGCACCATAATTTGTTTTGGAAACAGATTGATTGCCTAAATAAAGCAGATTTAATTATAATAATTATTGAGTGTCAATATTACTATAATTAAATAAATAAAAATTCTACCTTTTTGGATTGTTTTTCAAAAGTTGTTTGAAATGGTAGTAAACGATTCTTATTTGATAGTAAATTTAAAATGTCATGATTTGAAATAGTTTCAATGTCATGTGTGATTTTGAATTTATTTAAAAGATTTGCACGATGTTAACATAATTTGTTTCTAATTTAAAAGAATCATGATATTGAAAGAGTTTCAATATCGGATATGATCTTTTAGATTTGGTCATAATATTTGCATATTTTAATTTTATTTATGACCCGATTGACTTTGAAAATAGTTTCAAAGTATATGTTTATATATATGAATCAATTTTATATGGCATATATCTCGGTCAAAATATCATTTCCAAATCTTGATTGACTCTAAAACTGTTTAATGATAATAATAAATAGTTATTATTATTTATTATTAAGTTTAAGGTATATGGTTATGACCTTAGTTTATTTTGGCGTTGATTTATTTTATTTAAATACGGCCTGCGTGTCGTGATTTATTTTATTTAAATACGGCCTGCGTGTCGTGATTTATTTTATTTAAATACGACCTGCGTGTCGTTTCATTTATTATTTTATTTAAGAGTTAAATATTGTAATTGCTTCAAGAGTTGAAGAGAAGACGATGCCAAAAGATGATTCCGATGGAGAAACTTTTGAAGCTTGCTCGTGGGTCAAAGAATTGTAATAAAGTAGTTTATTTAATTCTTACGCGTTAGGAGGTCATAACCATACTACCTAATTTATTTTATGTATGTGATGCATGAAATGTATGTTTAGTTAGCGCATGTATGAGATATATGCTTAACATGTTTTAGATAAATGTTAGCATGTATGTTTTAAATGTTTTTATATACTTGCTATCCATGAGCATGAATGTCATGCATCTTAAGAGACATGTGTATGAGATACACATGTCGATGAGATCAAACTTAATAAAAATCCTTCAAATAGAATTGAAGTTAATTGATTTCCAAAGTATAACACCCTTCAAGACTAATATCGAAATGTGTGGGTTCGCCTCTGCGAAGTGCACTTTCTATACTAGTAAGTTGAGGTGCGGTAATTCTATTTACCCGACTGTTATTCTTTGGGTCTAACTTATTTTAATAAGATTAAAAATATATTAACTTCAAATAGAATATTAAGTTAATTGCTTTCCAAAGGATAGCACCCTTCAAGACTAGTCTCGAGTAGTGTGGGTTCGCCCTAGCGAAGTGCACTTTCTATACTAGTAAGTTGCGGTGAGGTAATTCCATTTACCCGACTGTTATTCTTTGGGTCTAACTTAACTAAATTATTTTAATAAGATTAAAATATATTTAGAAGCAATGTTTGGGAACATCTATATGATAGATTAGAGTAAGAAGTTACTCGCCCAAATGGTTTGAAAGTTGTATGAGATACAATTGGAAGGAGTTCCTACCTAAATAGCTAAGTTTTGGGGGATCAGCCCTCGCTGACTCAAAACGAAGTGAAATATGGATTTCAACCCACTAGAAAATCTTCCAATGAGATTTTCCGAATCAAATGTCGAAGGTCATTTGTTTTGAGTAAAATAGTGGGAGCATATTAATTAAAGACCTAATTAAATATGTTTTAAATCATGATACATTTATTTTATTTTCTGTATTTAGAATTTCTTTGGCATATGCATACTGTTAAATGTTCTTATAAAGAACAAAATCTTCAGAAAGGAGTTTCTGAATTGGTACAAGAATTGAGAATTGTTCTCAAGTACAAGAATAACTGTTAATGTTTTGAAAAGGGTCAAAATATAAGAAAGATGTAAGACTTCTTCTTTGCCCATATAGTTATAGAAAGTTAAATTTTACCTTTGCATCATAAGTATATGATACTTGATGATTGACCTCATATTTGTTGAAATATAGAGTTTTTAAGGAAATAAGACATTAACTATAAGTGAAGTCCACCTATGTCTAGAATGGAACAAATCGTTTCATTGACATAGAAGCTAATGTTTGGACTTAAATTTAACTTGATATGGAACCAAATAATTGTTATTAAATTCCATAAAATAGAAGCATTAAATCATATATCTTGTATCGACAAGAGAAAGATTGTGTAGTTGAATAAAAGACAAATGTTGTCCTATTATCCAAATAATGTTTTCTATACAAGTGTGTTAATCAAGTAATGGACTTGAGATCCATGACCTTGATAAGCTGGTCTATAACATATGAGAAAAAGGATCAAATGTGATTTGAACCTTTTGTATATCATCGACATTATTGTTGCAAAGAAGTGTGATTCACAATTCCAGATTCCATGAATATGGACTATTGGACTCATTTGATATCTTATCATTTGAAGGACATGAGTTCCGCCTTTAAAATATTTCAGTGTTAGAGAACATCTGATTTATTCGAATCAATATACATATGATGTATATGGATCACCAAACACATTTGCTAGAGATATTTATTACTCTTACTTCATTTAGATTACTGATTAGATTAGTAAATATAAATGTGTGTTTGACACGAGTTAGAAATCTTTGAATTGGTTCAAAGAGTTCAACAATGGAGTAAAGGAATAATTTTGAAAAGTATAAAGACCATACGAGTATGTCGTGATGGTTAATACTTAATTAAGGAGTATATTGATAATTTATATCGCTTCATGTTTGACATGACTTAATCTGAAATAGTTTGACTATAACTCCATGACTCTTGAAATTGATTAAATTACAGTTATTTTTCACCCACAATAAGTTCCAATCGAGGTAATCATAGAGGCATCATATTAGATATGGAGGAAGAGTACCTAGTTTGACTTTGTGATAATTTGGGATTATGATGTTTATTAGATAAACAAAATTCCAAACTAGATGAATGTATACTTGTGGAGGTATCCTTAAGAAGCTAAAGGATACCAATTCTACATCACATGACAAAAGTTGTCTGTCGCTAGAACTGGAGTATTCCTCTTGAAGGAGTATATCTCTGCAGGAGCCAGTGGGAGTGATGTAGAACTTGAATTAAGTCAAGTACCACAAAATACATGTTTCTCTAAGAATGGAACATGAACTGATTCAACAATGGGTTGTTGTTAAATCATCAGTTCGAGTAGCACAAGATCTAGATGAGTCTGACATGTCATATCACTAGGATGAGAAACATGATTTTGTCATGGCTCAACAAGGTGATATGATGCTAATGGAAGATGGGCGCCTGACTTACTAGAAGGCCGTAAATGGCCTGAATTCTGAGAAGTGGCTAGATGCCATGGGATCTTATATAGAGTCCATGTACACAAACAATATATGGATATTGGTTATATCATCCAATGAGTACGACTCATAAGATGAATGTGGGTTTTCTTATATAAAACTAACATGGATGGTATTATGAATACCTTTAAGATATGATTGATCGTAGACGGTTTCGTGCAAAATCATGATGCAAATCGTGATGAAACCATTACATCATGATAATTCTTAAATCTAACGATTCCATTTGCCATTGTTTTATAATACACATTCTGGAGGATGGATAACGAGGTTGCATTCCTTAATTGGAATGACCTTATATATGTATTTGACATATATGTAGGGTTTCGTTAATCGGATGCTAGAAAGGTACATATATTACGAAATTTATGTATGGAATGGAGCAAGCTTCTCGAAGTTGAATTGTTTATTTTATTAATAGAGTTTTATGAAAACTTAGATTAATAAAAGGAACAAATTTAAATCTTGTGCACACAAGGAGATTAGTGGGAGCATTGATATTAGTTTGGTGGAGTATGTGGATGACATACTAGTCACCAAAATAATTTATCTACACATGTGAGACATGGTTAGAAAATTATTTCTAATTTGTACCAAAATTTATTCTAGTGTTCGACACTAGAATACTTTCAAGAATATCCTTGTATGTCTTAAAGGACTTAGGATTGTTTCTTGAACACGGATGAAAAGGAACATCGTAAAAGAGTTACAATGATGACAACTTTCATATCAGTGTACAGTATATCCAGATCGCAATCTGGAATAAATGTTATGCTTGGATATCAACTATGAAATTTGTAAAAGTACAAGCTTCAGATAGTTGTTGTTTCTATTACAGATGTCAAATATATGATTTGGATTGTTTAGCTCACAGCTGAGCGAAAACATGTGTTTCTTGCGTTGCGGATTCCATTGATCCCGTCTGAGGTGAAATTGGTTTAATCTTGCGAGCAATGAAAACTAGATCACACCAATGATTCAAATGTATATGTTGATACTTCAATTTCCTTTTGATAGAAGATCAAAAGTGGAAATTGAAAGAAGTATAACCTACCAACATAGGAAAAGTTCCTTATCTGCTAGAATAGTATCTTGCCCAGAGTGTGCTTGATGCTAACAATTGACCAATAGATATTGAGATAATATTTGATTGGCTTTTAGTGCTAGTGGGAGATTGTTGGAGTAAGCCCTAATAGCTAATCTACTTTGATTGGATTTGGCTTTGTATCATGACTTTGATATATATATTTATGAATATATTTATAAGGCATTTATTTATTCTTTTGTTCAGTTTCAAAATAATAAATTCCCTAGAATATTTAGTCTGTTTAATGGAGCATTAAATGTGACTTAATCGTGAGACTCATTAAACTAAAGGACATTATTCTTAAAGTATCCGTAGTCAAGCTTTATTGTGAAATGGGATAACATTAAAGCATAGAGACTATTATGTGGGTAGACTGATGATCACATCTCACGGATCACAGATAAAGAGTTATCAAGTCTTCACATAGGTATAAATATTAGGAGTAATATATATACTGGATTGACCCGCCATGAGAATACTACATAGTAAAAGTTATGAAAAGTGTCATAAGATATTCTCATAGTGATAGTGGTGTATTCCACCCTTTGACCTGAAACCACTATGTACCCTAGATGTAGGAGTCGAGTGCTTTATCACCATTCAAACGTTGTCTGTAATAGGATGACTATAAAGTTGGTTGATGGGTACTCCATGAATCATGCTAAGGGACATGAGTGACCTAGATGGAATTTGCCCCTCCTACATAACAGGAGAAATGTCTATGGGCCCAATATTGAACTAGACAAGGATGACACGGTCTATGCCTTGTGTTCAATATAGACATGAGGGCAAAAGGGTAATTATACACATGATCATTATCACCGAAAGGTTTCGTCAGATCACATGACATTCTCGTCACTTGGGTAGCAGTGATGTGTTGCTAGATACCACTCACTGTTTATAATATTAAATAGGTGATTTAATATTATTGCCAACGTTACGGGAACCTATAGGGGTCACACACAAAGGACAGATAGATGAGAGAAATAAATAAGTAAGACTTATTTATAAAATAAGAAGTAGGACTTATTAGTAATTAAATAATTAAGTATGACTTATTATTTAATTTATGAAATAGAGAAACGCGGTCCATCGTAAGGTACGGTGTGTTTAAGTGAAATATGGTGCACCGTAAGGTACGGTGTATTTAAGTGCTTGGCTTGTTGACCACACAAGAGGTTCTATAAATAGAACTCTTGTGGTAAAGCATTACAGACTTTTTGTTGAACACTAAACCTAATTCACAAAAGTTGTGAAACCCTAGCCGCCGCTCTCTAAACCCTGTTCTCTCTGAATCTCCGTTGGAATTGGCTAGCACCGGTCATCGAAGAAGTTCTGTTCGTGTGGACTGAATAGAGGCATCGCTACGTTGCTTTGCTAGTGATCAGAAACAATTATGCTACAAAGGTTCTGCGCTTCATGAGGTAAACACATGAATCCTTAAACTGTTTAAGTATATGTGTTTGATTTGTGATTAATGATTTAATCAAGATCCGTTTCAACGGGATTTGTTCCGCTAAGAGGATTAATTTTTTGAAAAAACCCTCCTTAAATCCCTTCAAAAGGAACAACCAATTTGGGACTTCTGTATAAGAAATCTCTAAATTACAAGCTAGTTGGATTCTGTGATGCTGACTATGCTGGGGACAGGATTGAAAGAAAATCCACCAGTGGAAACTGTCAGTTTCTTGGTGAGAATATGATATCCTGGGCCAGCAAGAGACAAGCAACCATTGCTTTGTCAACAGCAGAAGCAGAATACATCTCAGCTGCAAGTTGTAGCACACATACGCTCTGGATGAAACATCAATTAGAGGATTATCAGATTCATGCAGACAATATTCCTATTTATTGTGATAATACTGCTGCTATATGTCTGTCTAAAAATCCAATTCTGCATTCTAGAGCCAAGCACATAGAAATCAAACATCATTTTATAAGAGATTATGTTCAGAAGGGTGTTTTAGATATTCAGTTCATTGATACTGATCATCAATGGGCTGACATATTCACAAAACCCCTAACAGAAGAAAGATTCAATTTTATTAAAAAGAATCTGAACATGCACTTTATCTCTTGAAAATGTGCTTGAGTCTGAAGAAAACCCTTGATTCTGAGTTTATCATAAGCTAAGACTTATCAGATACTCAGTGTAGTACCCTAATTTTGTCCTAAGCATTTTAAAACAAAAAAATCAAAAAAATCAAAGAGGGAGAAAAAGTCAAAGTCAACAAAAGTCAACAGAAAAGTCAACATTTCAAAAATGTTGACTTCGCACTGCGAAGCTTCCTTCGCACTGCGAAGTCTGCGATTTTTCTGCAGATTTTTGGTGTTTTTGATTTAATTCCAGATTTTGTTGCATATCATTTACATATTTATTTTAATCAGCATTCATGGCTATTTGGGCCAAGCAAAACCAGAATTGAAGGACTTGCCATTAATGCCAAGGTTGGAAGCTTTTTCTTCCAACCTAGCATGTGACAAGCAAGTGGGCTTGCCCTTGGGCAGCTCTTGTCCCTCCCATGTGACCTGTTAACCACCCCAAGGTTGCCAGCCACCTGCTTGATGACTTTCCTCCTGCTTGCTCCCCCAAAACCAGTCAAACTAGCTGGATTTTCTCACTTGAAAAGCCATGAGTGCCTACCCTGTTTTTGCAGCAGCTTTTCACCCCTCACACCAGCCATAGGTAGCCTTTTTCATCCCTCAATCTCTGCACATTACAGTGCACGTTTTCATTGATCAACCATTGAGATTGCAAGGATTGATCCCCAAGCTTGGCCAATTGCAATTCAGCCTTGTTTTTCATCATTACCTTCTAGAATTAGTTGATTTTGTGGCTGAAATCAGTCAAAGACTTAACCCTTGGCACAAGGCAGAGTTGCCTCTATCCATTAGCATTAAATGCAAAGCCAAATAGCCTGAATTTAGCCCACAAACCAGCTAGGTTCTAGGATTTTTTCATCATTACTTGAGATTGCATTTTGGCCTATAAATAGAGATGCAAGGCAAGAGAAAATGCAAGCATTGCATAGCAGAAGATAGAGCAAAGAAATAGAGCATTAAGAGAGCAAAGAAACACTACTCATTTCAGCCAAACAACCAGAGAAAAAACCAATCCAACACAAAGCTTTACCAAGCTCAAAGTTCATCACCAATACCAAAATCTTTGTGAGAATCTTCAATCAATTCAAATCCATTGCAGCTGGAGCTTTGCTAAGGAGTTCTGTAAGTTTCCAAGCTTTTGTTTTGCATTTTCAATTGTGTTTGCATAGCAATTTTGGTTCAAAACCTTTTGGTTCTAAAAAACCCCTTTTGAATTTCAAAGAAATCCCAAGGTTTTCAAAACATCAAAACTGGTTTGTCCAGCCTTTTTCACCGAAAAAACTCAAAGCTTTTCACTCACCTAAAAGGTCCTGAGTGTGTTCAGAAGTTGTTTCTGAACAAAAGTTCAGAAACAGCTTCTGAACTCAAAAATTCGCATGCTTCGCAGTGCGAAGTCATGGTCGCAGAGCGACCATGACAGAACTCAGAATCTGAGTTTAGGTGTCCAAATGACCAATTTTTGAGGTTCTAGCCCAAGAGCTCAGAACCTAAGAGTTTTTAAACCCATGTTTTTCAAACCATAACAAGGATTTTGCACAATTTTGACAAATTCACAAGTTCGTATGGCATTTTGTGGATAACTTGTAAAACAAGTTATGTTTCTAAACTTTCAAAATAGCATGAACAAACTAGCTATGTTCATCATTTCAAATCAAAACTTGAACAATAAAACATTGTTCATGATTTTCAAAATTCAAGCATGAACATACGCCAAATTTGTTCGCTTTTCAAAACCGTTCGCAAAACGAGCAAAATTGCTAAATCTTTCCATTTTGGGTTTTCAAACCAAATGTTTTGATATACCTTGGGATTTCTAAAAGAATTCTACCCCAAAACTTGAATGAAAAAGGGATGGTGTGACGTATGTCTCTCCATTGCCCCGATTGCACGAATGCGTGACGTATGTCTTGTCGTTCGGACAATCGTCATTCCATTTTCAAACCTATCCAACCATACCAAACCAAATCTTGGACCCTGGTGGTCAATCTGAACCTTTTGGTCCCCCGTGGCCATAAGATTCGATTCCCCGACTCATTGGAGTCACCCCGGTCAATGATCGACTCGATTGAGTCCATTGTACCTCTTTTGGTCCCAACGCGACCAAATCAAACCCTATTACCCTACGGACATGTTTTACATATTCTAAGCGCGATTCGTGAACAAACGCTTAAGTCTCCCATGCGCGAGCATACAAGCTATACGCTTAAGTCTCCCATACGCGAGCATACAAGCTACGTTTAATCGCAAGAATACGGTCAAAACCTCGTCCATTAAAAATTAACCAACATATGTACGTTTTTCTACAAAGAACTACGTACGCTTTGAATTCTCCGACTACCGGGAGATACGTAGGAGCAAGATCGACATCTTGTCAAGCGCAATAATAAAAACCTTTTTTTTTCCCTTTCGTTTGTTTTTATCTCTTCCCCCCCCCCCCCCCCCCCCTTTATTATATTTTGACATAGATAAGCATGCGCGCAAAACATTTAAAAACAATTTAAGCTTTAGCCAAATAGAAGGTTCCCGTTGAGTACAACGGACGTGAGGGGTGCTAATACCTTCCCCTTGCGTAATCGACTCCCGAACCCGACAATGGTTGCGATGACCATCCTTTCCTCATCGTCAAAGGGTTTTATTATCGTTTCCCTTTAAACAAAAAAAACTTAAGGGTTTATCAACGTTCCCTTTACACAAAAACTTTGGTGGCGACTTCACAAAGGCCCTCCGAGCGTTTACGAACGACCTCGGAGGATTTGCGCGTTTTTTTAAAACGAGGTGCGCACACTCAGTTTCTGAGAATCTGAACAAAGTTAAGCCTGAAAAACTTCAGAGTCTGAAGGATCAGAACCTGGATTTTCTGACTTCTTAATCTGATAAAAATCTAAGGTTGGTCAGAATCTGATAAGTATATACCTGGGCAATGATGATTAAAGCTTTGAAAGTTTATACTCTAATCCTCCCAAAGTCATCAATTTAAAAATGTGATTTTCTGCTCTGATATTCAATGATAAAATTGCTTGACAAACAATTTTCAGTTGGTATCAGTATGTTTTCAAACTGTTTAGCACAGACACATTTTTTAATGCTCATAGTATTTCAGACAATGTTCAGTTTTTAGAACTTATTTTATATTGGTATCAGCACTAAACATTTTAATTTGGTATCAAACTCTGAAGATAAACCTTCATATTTTGGTATCAGGTTCTGATACAAGTTCAGCAGTATTAAAACTGTATTTTGGTATCAGACTCTGAGATAAAATCCTCAATTTGTATCAAGTTCTGATATAACTTTTCAGTTGGTCTATGATCTGAACTATTTTCTTTAAACCAGCTCAGATTTGCTCTGATATCTTATTGTATGTTTTGCTCTGATATTGAACCTTTTGTACTGAACAAACCATGTCTGAACACAGAATGATCTGATCAGAAGCTCTAAACCTTTTTCTGCTTCTGAACAACATTCTATTTTTTAATGCAAGTCATATATTCATTGAAAATCAAATATGCTCTGATGTTCATCTTTGCTGCTTGATTATCCATATGATTGCATAAATATCTCACAAATTTTTGTTCAACCCCCCCCAATTCTGAATCCTTTTGAAATGTTTTCAAACTCTTTAAAAAGGGGGAGATTGAACTGCTCTGATACATGTTTTCAAACTCTTTTAAAATTCTTTTCTGCTCTGATACAGATATTTTCAAACTCTCTTGACAAAGGGGGAGAAATTTTCTGTGTTGGGGGAGTAAGTAAAACTTTTTGTTGATGACAAAAGGGGGAGTAAGGTAAAACAAGTATTAAAGCACCTGAGCTCAAAAATAAGCTAAATTCTGTCAGTATATTAACTTATGAAAGAGGAGTAAAAGGTATTAAGACCTGAGGCTCTGAACATAAGTTAAAGCTCTGATACTGATTAGTTAAGCTCTGATACTGATTGAACTTAACTTATGAGAACTGCTTTTTAACTCTTAGCCTCTGAATTGAAATTCTGGCTCTGATACCATTCTGTGAGATACATTACTCTTAGTGAGTAAATTGAATTTAAAAATAACTTGGATAAGACTCAGGGAGCTTACAAAACTCATCCTGTGGATTATCAGACTTAGGGGGAGAGCTTACAAACCTCAGAACCTAAAGTCAACAAGTCATTTTGAATTCTGAGTGTTAATTTCACTATATTGTTGTAAGTTAAGCTTAATTAACATAGACAAGAATCAGGGGGAGCTTACAAACCTAACCCTGAGGACTGTCAGACCTAGGGTGAGCTTACAAACCTCTCCTGAAGTTAGATTGTTAATTAAACTTAACAACAATTCCGAAATTTTCACATTTGTGTTTTTAACTGAACTTAATTAACTTGGATCAGACTCAGGGGGAGCTTACAAACCTCACACCCTGTAGTTAACTTGTTAATTAAGTTAACAACAATTTTCTGATTTAATACTTATGTTTGTCATCATTAAAAAGGGGGAGATTGTTGGAACAAAATGTGTTTAACAAGTCTCTTATAAATTAAGGGGAGATTGTTGAAACATTTATGTGTAAACATATCTCTCTTTATGGTTTTGATAATAACAAAGTGTTAAAGAGAAAATTGGTTATTGCTAATGCTTTGTTTAAGTGATTTCAGAACCATGTATTTATTGAGTGGAAATTAAGGATGGTTATGAAAGAACAAGCTAAGAGCAAGGAAGGAAAGCTAAGAAGCAATGTTGCAAAGCTAGAAGGAAACTGGGTCTGAAGAAGTGCTCCTGAAGAAGTGCTCCTGAAGTAGTGCTCCTGAACTAAGTGCTTCTGAAGTGGTCCTGAAGTGGTGCTCCTGAAGTGCAGCTTCTGAGTCTGAAGTCAGCTTCTGAGTCTGAAGGCAGCTTCTGAAGACTGGGTGCCTCTGAAGAAGTCAACGCAGAGTCAACGTCTGAAGACCAGCTTCTGATCCTGAAGCCAGCTTATGATCCGTACAAGGCAGCTTCTGATGCACTGTTCACACAAAGAAGCTTCTGAAGCTGATGTGGCATGGAAAGTGACCAGTACTGTGCGCATTTAATGCCTGGATGTGTCAGAGCAACTCAATGGAACATTTGTCTCCCTGACCCAGACATTCTCCAGCTTTTAAGGTAGGCCATTTCAAAAATGGCTGCTGCTCTGGTTTGTTTGAAAAAGTGCAGCACACACTTGCAGAAATCCTAGCTCAGCTTGCAACGGCTCTTTCCTCAAATCAAGCAAATCTTCAACAGCTATATTTCATCTATAAAAGGAAGAAGATTTGAAGAAGAAATTTGTCTAAGACTCTTGAAATCAAATTGCAGAACCTTTCTCTGTTTTGCTGTCAAGTTCAAAAACTCTTAGAAATTCTTCAGTCTTGTAACTTAGATTTCTTAAGGTTAAGAGTCTTCACCTGTGTTGTATTTAGAGAACACCTCTGATATTTTATCAAGTGTTCATCCCAAACTCCTTTACTTGTAAACCAGTTTGGTCCTTATAATCTCAGTCTGTGTACTGAGCACTTGTAACCTCATTCCTTTGTGGTCTGAGTCAGAAGCCTCTTGACTTAGTGTCTTGAGCATTGGGAAGTCTCTTGACTTAGTGTCTTGAGCATTGGAAGCCTCTTCCTTGGTGGTTGAGCATAGAAGCCTCTTTCTTTGTGATTGAGCAACTGGAAGTCTCTTCCTTAGTGGTTGAGCATTTGTAATCAGAACTGATTATAGTGGAACTCTCTTGTTGGAAAAAAAGGGGACTGGACTACTTCTCACATTGAGAAGGAACCAGTATAAATTTTGTGTGTCTCTCTTTCATTCTCCTTTTAACTTGTTAATCCTTTGCTCCTACTTCTGATAACAGTTCAGAACCTGGTTCTGAACTTGTGTTAAGATTTTGAAAAGAAAAGAACAAGTTTTTGAGTCACACAATTCAACCCCCCCTTCTTGTGTGTGTGTTTTTCTCACCTTCAAAATTTCGTCGTATGAGACGAAAGATAAAAATAATTCATGGGAAATAAATTTAGTGCAAGAAACTGTAACACCCATATAGAGATTGCCTAGGATCTCTTACGAGTATTAAAATTTCGTACCAGATACATTAAATACAATACAGAAAGTTGTTTAGTAATTGCACAATACATAAGTCTTTGATACAATCCATAATCCGATACAAAACATTCTCCGTAATATACATCATATTACATCATTTATATACAAACATCCATATAATAAAACATAAGCAGCACGATCAATCCATAGCTTTCTCTTTACCTTTACGTCGTGCTTCCTGCTGAGAACCTGCACCAGGAGGAAAGGGATGAGACATAACGTCTCAGTGAGCTCCTACCCTACCTACTGTTGGCAACCACAGGGAACCTAGGGTCGCCGTGCCTACCTTGGCAATCTTGGGGATACCTATGATCGCCAAGTCTTAACCTTACATATTCCGCGATCAAGGGGAAAAATACTAGGATCGCTGCTTGTCTTAATCATATGCTTAATCTTATACTTAGTGATCGGGGAAAAGTCTATGATCACTTTCTCTTTTGCTAACCATTTGTCTTATCACTTGGTATATATATATATATATATATACATATTCATATTTTCTTATCTTTAAGTTAGGAGTTAGCGTTGAACAAACAATCATTATCTGGGTTCATTTTACGGAGTGCATCCGGGTGGAGTAACCCCGAAGTACATCTCCCTTCTAACCGGTGAAAATTCCTATCATATCAGGCTAACACCGGACTCCTCTTGTCGTCGTGCGGTCATCCTTGCGGAATAACACGTCCCACTAGCGTGAACCTCCTGTGTCCCACTAGCGTGAACAACAGAAGACACGACTTAACAGTCTTAACTTATGCGTATACCTCCCGTGTCCCACTAGCATGAACGACGGAAGACGCGAATTAATATTCTTTAAACTTATGCATGAGCCTTTCATGTCCCACTAGCGTGAACGATGAAAGTCACGACTTAATATCTTAATCTTAGTCTTTACTTCGCATGAACCATTCGTGTCCCACTAGCGTGAACGACGAAGGCCACGGCTTGATATCTTAATAATTTTGCACACTTAACCTATAAAAGGTTCTAGACTTGAATATGGTAACATTCTCATGTTTAATGCGGGAAGAGTATCTTCTATAATCTCATTAACCTATCAAGGTTCTTGACCCATCGTTCTCATGAACCATTTTCTAAGGTGGGGAACTAAGTCCCTAACTTACTTAATATCTTAGGGATAACTCTACCCATTGTCATAATTGATTTCTTGATTCTTAATGAGGTTAATCCTCAAAGTTATGTGAAGTTTCTAACCCCACACTCATGCTAATACAAGGTATAACATGATCTATTCTTCTATTTTTAAATGCATAAAGACATATTGGCACTGTGCGGATGATTTCTAGCCATAAAAACACATTTCAAAATGAGGTGGCTTGCTGGATTTATCGTGGCACGCCAGCCACCTGTCGTGGCACGATGGCTGCCTGATCACTATGATCATGGCACGATGAAGGCCATCGTGGCACGATAAATCCAGGGGTGAAAGCCCCTGTAGCTGTTCCAGAAAGTTCAAAAACGAGTTTTCCATCCATACACAGTCCAGCAAGCATTTATACATCAAAATCAAAGGTTTTCAACATATAAGATCATAGCATATCTATTATTAACAAAAGGGAAACTAACTAATGCAAATCTAGGCAAAATCATCATATTAATCCTTCCCTCATAAACCTCATAATTTACCCCTAAATGGGTATAAAACTTAGTGGAGCTCACCTTAATTGTGCTTGGTGCTTGCTAAGCTCTCAACTTCAAAACCCTAACTTGCTCCAATATACTCTTCTCTTGATTCTTCCTTATTCCTCCTTTTCTTTCTCTTGTTCTAAGCTTCCAAATCAAGCTTGCTTTGCAAGATTTCTTACAAGAGTTTGGGTGAAGTTTGGATGGATGTTGGCATGATGAGATGAGGGCGTATGATTGGGGAAGGAGGGAGAGGAAAACTGATTTCTAGAAGGGTGTAGAGAATGAAGAAAATAGTAAGGGAAATATCTTGTTCCCAATTTTAAATAATCCCCCCTTATCCAATATTTACCATAATGCCATTCCACTTATTTACTAATTTGTCATGCTTGCTTCACAAGTTTCTAACACTAATAACTGATACTTATGAGCGGGATATTACAATCTACCCCCCTTAAAGAAATTTCGTCCTCGAAATTTAGAATTTACCTGAAAATAGATGCGGGTAGTTCTCTTGCATCTCTGACTCTAGCTCCCACGTTGCTTCGCCGTCGAGAGAACCTTTCCATACAACCTTAACAATAGGAATCTCTTTGTTCCGCAAAGACTTAACATCACGATCACCTATCTGATCTGGCTCAGGTTGGAAGGTTAAATCTGATCTCAAGTCAATACTGTCCAACTCCACTGGTTGAAAAGGATCGTGGATGAATTTCCTTAATTGAGAAACGTGGAATACATCATGCAAACCTGACATAGCCAGTGGCAGCGCTAACTGATAAGCTGCTGGTCCGACTCGTCTAAGTATCTGAAATGGTCTAACATATCTTGGACAAAGTTTCTTGGTTCTAAATGCTCCTCTTAGGCCCAACTTAGGTGTAACTTTGAGAAATACATGATCTCCCACTTCAAACTCTAAAGGTCTTCGCCTTTTGTCCGCATAGCTCTTCTGGCGACTTTGGGCTATTCTCATCTTATCCTGAATGGATTTAATCTTTAGAGTCGTCTCCTGAATGATCTCAGGTCCCAAAATACTCTTATCTCCAACCTCAGCCCAGCAAAGTGGGGTTCTACATTTCCTACCATATAAGGCTTCATACGGTGCCATTCCAATACTAGAATGGTAACTGTTATTATAAGAAAATTCAATCAATGGTAGGTGATCATTCCAACTTCCTCCATCTTTTAGGACACATGCACGTAACATATCTTCTAACGTCTGAATTGTCCTCTTGGATTGTCCGTCTGTTTGAGGATGATGGGACGTGCTCATTTTTAATCTTGTTCTTAAAGCCTTCTGAAAAGCTTTCCAAAAGTGGGATGTGAAGATCGGATCTCGATCAGACACAATACTAGCAGGAACACCATGAAGTTTCACAATCTCCGAAATGAACAATTCGGCATACTGAGAAGCTCGGTAAGTAGTCTTAACCGGCAAAAAATGAGCAGACTTGGTTAACCGGTCCACTATTACCCAAATGGAGTCATGTCCTCGCTGTGTCCGAGGCAAACCACTTACAAAGTCCATGGTTATCTCTTCCCATTTCCACTGAGGAATTTCCAAAGGTACTAACATTCCTGCAGGCCTTTGATGTTCAATCTTTACCTGCTGGCAAACAATGCATCGCGACACAAATTCCGCAATATCTCTCTTCATGCTAGGCCACCAATAATCTCTCTTCAAATCTTCATACATCTTTGTGGTACCTGGATGAATACTGAAACTGCTTTTGTGCGCCTCTTCTAAAATCAACCTTTTCAATTCCGCATCATTCAAAACATAAATTCTTCCTTCAAACAGTAGCATCCCATCATGTGCAAAAGAAAACTCTGGTTGGCAAACTTTTCTTTGAAGATCCATATCCATAGTTTGCGCTTGTGCAATCCTAGATCGCAGATCGCACGAAATCTCTAATCTGTTCAACAGAACGCCACCTTCCAACTCGGTGACATGAAGATTAAGGTCTCTAAACTTCTCATATAACCCACATGTATGCATCATCACTTCAGCCTTGACTAAAGCCTTTCGACTCAAAGCATCCGCTACCACATTTGCTTTTCCTGGGTGGTATTTCAGATCAAAATCAAAATCCTTCAAGTATTCCATCCATCGTCTTTGCCTCATATTTAAATCTCGTTGATCAAACAAATACTTCAAACTTTTGTGATCACTAAGTAAATCAAATTGTGCACCGTACAAATGATGCCTTCATATCTTCAATGCGAAAACTATGGCTGCTAGCTCAAGGTCATGGGTGGGGTAATTCTCCTCATGAGTCTTGAGCTGTCTAGATGCATAAGCTATCACATTCTCTCCTTGCATAAGAACATTACCCAGTCCTTTAGAGGATGCATCGCAGAAAACGGTGTATCTCCTTTCAGGATCTGGTATTGCCAACACTGGTGCTTTAGTCAACCTCCTTTTTAAAACTCTGAAGCTTTCTTCACATTCTTCGTCCCAAATAAAGGGCACATTCTTCCTGGTGAGGTGTGACAGAGGCAAGGCAATCTGAGAAAACTTCATAATAAATCTTCGATAATATCCTGCCAAGCCTAAAAAGCTCCTGACTTCAGCCACATTCTTGGGTCTTTCCCAACTAAGAACGGCTTCAGCTTTAGATGGATCAACAGCTACTCCTCCTTGAGAAATAACGTGACCCAAAAACTTGATTTCAGATAACCAGAATTCACACTTGCTGAATTTAGCATACAACTGTTTGTCTCTAAGGACATTCAAAACAATTCTCAAATGTTGAGCATGTTCCTGAGGATCTTTGGAATAGATCAATATGTCATCTATGAAAATCACCACAAATTGATCTAGATAAGGCTGAAATATCCTGTTCATATAATCCATAAATACTGCTGGAGCATTAGTTACACCGAAAGGCATAACCAGAAATTCATAGTGCCCATAACGCGTTCTGAACGCCGTCTTGGACACATCTGATGATTTAATACGAATCTGATGATAACCCGATCGAAGATCAATTTTGGAAAATACCGTTGCTCCTTTAAGCTGATCTAGGAGATCATCAATCCTTGGAAGAGGATACTTGTTCTTAATAGTCACTTTGTTCAGTTGGCGGTAGTCTATACACAGCCTCATGCTTCCATCTTTCTTCTTGACTAACAAAACTGGAGCACCCCAAGGTGACACACTGGGCCTGATAAAATGCTTTTGAATTAATTCTTCGAGTTGAGATTTCAGCTCCTTCAACTCTATAGGTGACATTCTATACGGTGCCACGGATACTGGCTCCGCTCCTGGAATTAAATCAATTGAGAACTCCACCTCACGCTCTGGAGGCAAACAATTTACTTCCGAAGGGAAGACATCTAAGTACTCATTCACAACAGGAATATCACTAGGACTTAACTCTGATTCTGAAGCCACAGTGAGCATAACATAGAATCCCTTATCTTGAGCACAAATGAATTGAATTAACTGATGGGTGTGGTTAATCAATTCAGACAGAGCCATACCTTTCGTCGTATCACTGGTCGGCATATAAATACTCTTTTCAGAACATCCAATGTACACATGGTTAGCAGAGAGCCAATCCATGCCTAAGATCACATCAAGTTGCTCCATCGGGAGACATACTAAATCAACATAATAAGTCTTACTAGACACAGTGATAGGGCAGTTTTCACAAACGTAACTTGCCTCAATTCCACCTTCAGTAGCAGTAGATACTAATATTGGAGGATTCAATGGAGACAAAGGTAATTGCAGCGTCTCTACACATTTATATGAAATAAAAGAACAGGTAGCGCCGCAATCAAAAAGAACTTTTACTGGATTTGAACCAAGATAGCACATACCGGCAATGAAATCTTCATTAGCTAAAGCCTTTGCGCCATCTAGGGAGTACACCCTGCCTTTGCTAGTAGTAGTTCCCTCGGCTGCTCCTTTACCACGCCTATTAGGACACACTGATATAAAATGTCCTGGCTGCTTACATCCGTAACAAATACCAGCTCCTATCAAGCACTCTCCTTTATGCATCCTACCACACGTCTTGCAAGTAGGATAAGCCCGTGAAGGATTAGATTGTGGAGAGTATGTCTGTTTCCCTCTCTGAGGGGATCCTTTTGGCTTGAGCTTGTCATGATACTTATCTGACATTCTACTCTTCTTCTTCTCAAAAGCTGCCGCTCTTTCTTTCGAAGCCTTAGCAAGTCCTGCTTCAACCACTAAACTATCATGCACCAGTTCATCATAACTTGCAGTTCTTTGGAGGCTTACTGCAGTGTCGATTTCACCTCTTAAACCACTCTTGTACTGATTCATCTTCCATACTTCATTCTCAGCATACTCATTATGTGTGGAGTAGTAGGACAGCTCTTCAAACTTCTTAGTGAATTCAGCAACTGACATACTACCCTGTTTCAACTCCAAGAACTCTTGCTCCTTCTTTACCTTGTAAGACAAAGGTAAATATTTTTCCAACATCACTTCTTTAATGTTCAACCAGTTTACTTCTACGCCATTCGCTTCCATCCGGCGCTGAGCAGATTCCCACCAATCTTCTGCTGCGCCCCTGAGTTGATTTGTGGCATAAACCACTTTATCCTCTTCTGAACACTCGGCCATACGAAAGATCTTTTCCATCTGCTTAATCCACTTCCTAGCTTCTTGAGGTTCACCTTCTCCATTAAACTCCGGAGGGTGATGTCTATTATACTCCCGGAACACTTGGTTACCAATAACTGGAGGAGGTGGTGGCTGTGGATGGAAACCCTGCCCTTGCTGCATCATTTCCATCCATTGCTGTTGAGCTTGGGCCTTTGCTGAGATTGCTGTTGCATCATCAGCATCATTTGCTGATACTGTAATGCATTCTGAGCTTGCTGCTCTTGATACTGCTGCTGCCAGGCCTGCTGCTGCTGTATCATTTGTTCCCATGAGTTCATACTTGGTCCTCCACTTTCATCACTAGCCTGATTAGCACGAGGTCTACCGGGTCCTCTTCTTCTCCCAGACATCTTGTCCTAGCTGTCATATACAAGTCAAAGTGATCAGTTTTAACTGAATATAACATTTAGAATAATGTCCTGGATCCAAGAGGTCCACAAACTTGGATTGTACTTTAATGACCCAAGGCACGCTCTGAATCGACCTGCTCTGATACCAAATTGTAACACCCATATAGAGATTGCCTAGGATCTCTTACGAGTATTAAAATTTCGTACCGGATACATTAAATACAATACAGAGAGTTGTTTAGTAATTGCACAATACATAAGTCTTTGATACAATCCATAATCCGATACAAAACATTCTCCGTAATATACATCATATTACATCATTTTTATACAAACATCCATATAATAAAACATAAGCAGCACGATCAATCCATAGCTTTCTCTTTACCTTTACGTCGTGCTTCCTGCTGAGAACTTGCACCAGGAGGAAAGGGATGAGACATAACGTCTCAGTGAGCTCATACCCTACCTACTGTTGGCAACCACAGGGAACCTAGGGTCGCCGTGCCTACCTTGGCAATCTTGGGGATACCTATGATCGCCAAGTCTTAACCTTACATATTCCGCGATCAAGGGGAAAAATACTAGGATCGCTGCTTGTCTTAATCATATGCTTAATCTTATACTTAGTGATCGGGGAAAAGTCTATGATCACTTTCTCTTTTGCTAACCATTTGTCTTATCACTTGGTATAAATATATATATATATATATATATACATATTCATATTTTCTTATCTTTAAGTTAGGAGTTAGCGTTGAACAAACAATCATTATCTGGGTTCATTTTACGGAGTGCATCCGGGTGGAGTAACCCCGAAGTACATCTCCCTTCTAACCGGTGAAAATTCCTATCATATCAGGCTAACACCGGACTCCTCTTGTCGTCGTGTGGTCATCCTTGCGGAATAACACGTCCCACTAGCGTGAACCTGCTGTGTCCCACTAGCGTGAACAACAGAAGACACGACTTAACAGTCTTAACTTATGCGTATACCTCCCGTGTCCCACTAGCGTGAACGACGGAAGACGTGAATTAATATTCTTTAAACTTATGCATGAGCCTTTCATGTCCCACTAGCGTGAACGATGAAAGTCACGACTTAATATCTTAATCTTAGTCTTTACTTCGCATGAACCATTCGTGTCCCACTAGCGTGAACGACGAAGGCCACGACTTGATATCTTAATAATTTTGCACACTTAACCTATAAAAGGTTCTAGACTTGAATATGGTAACATTCTCATGTTTAATGCGGGAAGAGTATCTTCTATAATCTCATTAACCTATCAAGGTTCTTGACCCATCGTTCTCATGAACCATTGTCTAAGGTGGGGAACTAAGTCCCTAACTTACTTAATATCTTAGGGATAACTCTACCCATTGTCATAATTGATTTCTTGATTCTTAATGAGGTTAATCCTCAAAGTTATGTGAAGTTTCTAACCCCACACTCATTCTAATACAAGGTATACCATGGTCTATTCTTCTATTTTTAAATGCATAAAGACATACTGGCACTGTGCGGATGATTTCTAGCTGTTGAGTATTTTTGGTGTTGGCTGCATATTTTGGCAAATCCAATGTGTTGAATAGAAGCATCTCAATGTCCAGAACAAATCTTCAGTTGCAAGTTTTTCATTTTAAGGTCATTCAGAAGCTGAAATGTGCTTCTGAAGCATCAGATGCACTGTAGCAGAGTTGACTTTTGTTGACTTCTTCAGAAGCTGGTTATTTTCAAGTTGGTTTGGCGCAAATCTTTGAGAGATTTAACAAGGATTTATTCTCGCATGTTGCTTCTAGATTGCTGATTAATTTGGAGGAGATTTAATGAAGATTTGGCATGGATTTATGAATGCTCGTATTTTTCTGTTGCAATCTTATGAAGATATTTTCCTGGTTTATTTGTTTCCTTATTGGATTACTCATAATTCAGAAACAAATCTAATTCAGAAGATTTGGAGCATAATTAAGAGACTTCCTGAAGATTTGGTTTGTTTTTATGAAAACACGTATTTTCCTGATGGTATCTTTCAAAGATACATTGAAGATTTATATGTTTCCTTTTCAAGCCTTGCATAATTCAGAAACATATCTGTTTTAGAAGATTTAATTCAGATTAATGTTATTTGCTGAAGGCTATATAAGGAGTGCTTTGCTGCTATTCAAGAGACAAGAAATTAGAGAGAAAATTCAGAAATAGAGTCTTAGTGTGTGTAAGCTTTTTAAGCTTTGTTTTGTGCACCACTCATATGTTTTGAGTTGGTTTAGGTTTAATTGAGTTGTAATTCATTCAAAGCTTTTAAGCAAGAATGAAGTTTTTGTTTTGAAGTGTGTTCTTCAAAAACAGGGTAGTTTTCAGAACTGGGTTAAGTTCAAGGGTTGTTCAAGTAACTGGGTTGTTACTTGAATAGGAAGTTAGTGGTCTCTAATACTCATGCGTGGGTAGAAGTCTGACTAGGTGGAAGTTGATTGCTTAGGATAGGAACTGGGGTGTCAGTGTCTGAGTCTTAAGGATTAATTCCAATAGTGGATTTCCTTCCTGGATTGGTATCCCCCAGAGTAGGAGGTGTTTACTCCGAACTGTGTTAACAAACCTTGTGTGTTCTTTTTATTTTCTGCACTTTATTTCTGCTCCTGAACTGTGTCTTGTTCATACTCTGTTTTAGTTCTGAATCTGCTAATTTTTATTCAGAACCAGTTTAATCAGAACCAGTTTAACTCTCATTATTGCTAAGCCAGAAATTTCAATTGGCATCAGAGCAGGCACCCTTCCTGTAATTTGGGTGAGATCCAGAGGTATTTATGTCTGTCTTTATGGAGAGAGAAGGAGGCCCTGTCAACAGACCACCCCTACTTGATGGCACCAATTATGAGTACTGGAAATCAAGGATGTGTGCATTCCTAAAATCCATTGACAGCAGAACTTGGAAGGCTGTGATCAAAGGCTGGGATCATCCTGTGGTTATAGACAAAGATGGAAATAAAACTGCAGTTTTGAAACCTGAAGAAGAATGGACCAAAGCTGAGGATGGCCTGTCTCATGGGAACTCAAAGGCCCTGAATGCAATTTTCAATGGTGTGGATCAAAACATGTTCAGACTCATCAAGCAGTGTACCGTGGCAAAAGATGCTTGGGAAATTCTGAAAACCACTCATGAAGGAACCCCTAAGGTTAAGCTATCCAGACTTCAACTTCTCACAACAAAGTTTGAGAACCTGAAGATGATGGAAGATGAATCTATTCAGGATTTCTACATGAATGTGCTGGACATGGCCAATTCCTTTGATTCACTTGGGGAAAAGATGTCTGATGAAAAGATAGTAAGAAAAATCCTCAGGTCCCTACCCAGAAGATTTGATATGAAGGTTACAGCCATAGAAGAAGCTCATGACATCACTATAACACCCTAACCCTTAACCGCCGATTATTAACTTTAATAAAACAAAACGTTAAGGACATAGGAAGTTACAACATAATGAAAACGCATTTTCATAAACATCAACAGATCAAAACATATTTGATTCCCAAATTCAGCAGCGAAAAAAAATAACAAAACAATAACAAACAGAGACGATACCCCTTCTAACAGGACAACAGGATACCCCTACTAACTCAACAGCAGGATACCCCTTCTAGCTCAACAGCAGGATACCCCTTCTAGGTCATACCCCTTCTAGGTCAATGTTCACAAAAACGATTGCATCAATTTGTTTCCGTTTTCAAAACACATTACAACATTTCACATGTCCATATCAAAGACCAATTTAAAACAGAGACGTGTGAAAAAGACGTAAAAACATAAATCTGAAAATGCTGTCACAGCACAAATTCACTAAAACCTCCTCTGAGTATTTTCATCATAACTCAAAAACTAAAATTCATTTTCACACCAAACCAAAGCCACTGGAAAGCTAACAAAATTATCTAAAACTTTCATGTTTACACCCAAAGCCAATTCTGTACCGATCAGTACCAGTTTTCGCTTCAAATACGGAAAAGTTATGCAGAAAATTATGCAGGAAGTTGTGCAGAAAATCAGACCAACAGCATTAGATAAATTAACATCCACATCTACAACAGAGGCCATTGCCAAATTCATACATACACGTTCGAATACCCAAAGTGGTGTTACAACTATCAGAGCCCTAAACTCTAACTAGGATACAACACCTAGTACCAAAAGTAAGGATAGCTAAGCTATGCCCTCACCACTACGCAAGCTTCTAAACAGCAAAAGCTACTCCTCGACGATATGCTCGTCTTCCTGAAAACCTGGATCCCCAAAGATCCAGCACATAACACAAAACAGAGAGTGTTAGTATCACAACCAATAAACATGCATAAATAACGCATTATTATACATAACTAAAACACAACACATAATCAACAAAACACAAAACTCATCAACCACACACGAAACTCATCAACCACACACGATACTCATCAACCACTTACGATACTCATCAACCACTCACGATACTCATCAACCACTCACGATACTCATCAACCACACACGATACTCATCAATCACAATTATCACTAATGTCACAAAGGATGCATGCCTCAAATACATTCTCTAATGCACGTGGTACCAAATCATTTCGGATAAACTTATATCCTTATCAAGCTCTCTTGATAACCACGCTCTCATGGATTTCATTCGGATAAACTTATATCCTTATCAAACTCTCTTGATAACCACGCTCTCATGGATTTCATTCGGATAAACTTATATCCTTATCAAACTCTCTTGATAACCACGCTCTCATGGATTTCATTCGGATAAACTTATATCCTTATCAAACTCTCTTGATAACCACGCTCTCATGGATTTCATTCGGATAAACTTATATCCTTATCAAACTCTCTTGATAACCACGCTCTCATGGATTTCATTCGGATAAACTTATATCCTTATCAAACTCTCTTGATAACCACGCTCTCATGGATTTCATTCGGATAAACTTATATCCTTATCAAACTCTCTTGATAACCACGCTCTCATGGATTTCATTCGGATAAACTTATATCCTTATCAAACTCTCTTGATAACCACGCTCTCATGGATTTCATTCTTTCATCGAACATGGTTCACAACATCATCAACAACATCATACTAAACCAAACTCACAACATCATCAACAACATCATACTAAACCAAACTCACAACATCATCAACAACATCATACACAAACAACACCACTAATTATCAGCTCTCTGATAATTATCACAACAACAACAAACACGAACACTAGGCTCTCATGGCCAGATCATAAGACACAACATGTATATACTCAACCATGTTCAACAATCTCAATAAAACCAAGCAATCACACCAAAATCTCAAACACATAAGGGTTTCAAAGGAAAACCCACACACTTTGATAACTTATCCATTCAAACATATTCATCAATACCCACACCTTAGTCTTTAATATTACTAAGTCCAAATCCACTTTCAAAACCTTAGACACCCTCTATTAGTTCTTAACAGCCATTTCAAACATTATATAACTCATACTCACACAACATAATGACCTTAACAAAAACCACCATTGTTAGGGTTTTACTCAAGCTTTTCTAGAACAACAACATCATTTTCGAAATACCCAAACATAGATAACCATCATATAACTTCAATTAAACATACCATCAACATCACTAAGCATCAAATGAACATAATATAATCATTAACAGCATTTCTATTCAAAACCTAAACAAGGTGAAAGGAAGTTTGGGATGGAGAAATAGACATTCTCCCCTTCTCTATCACTTGTGAATAAGTAATACTACCTCTCTTACCTAGCAATCGATGAACCAACGAAAGTTCCAAGCCTTCTCTTCTCTTTCTCGTGCCCTAGCTCCTCTTGCTTCTCACGTTTCAGCTTCTCCCTTCTCTTTCACGTTTTCTGTTTTCCAAAAGATAGTGAATAGTGGTTCACAAAGTCTTTGTGGTTATCTTTATAACCCAATCCAATTAAATCATGGCCATCCATTCTTACTAACTCTCTCATGATCAATCCTAGCCATCCAATCCAATCCAAGCTCACTAAATCTCATCCACTTGATCATTACCACTTATTCATGACCAAGCCCAATACTATTCACGCCTTAGGCCCAATTCGCTCAAAACCTTAAAAACTCGATTACGAACTTATCCTCGCGCCAAATAATTATTTCTCGATTACGAGAAAATATTTTTAAAAGCCGAACAATAAAATAAAATATATAAAAATATAATATACGAAAATAGGGTCGTTACAATCACCACCATGAAGGTTGAGGAGCTGATTGGGTCCTTGCTCAATTTTGAGACTGCTTTCTGCAAACAGCCTGAGAAGAAAGGGAAAAGAATAGCTTTTGCTGATAAGTCTGAAGCTGATGATCAACAAGAGCTTGATGAAGATGAAGATGAGTTATCAGAAGCTGTAGTGTTAATGGGAAAACAGTTCAATAAGATTCTGAAGAATATTGACAGAAAGTCCAGAACCAAAGGTCAGAATCTCAGACTCAACAATAACAAGCAACAATCTGAAGAAAATAGCAAACAATCAAAGGCTGTGCAGTGCCTTGAGTGTGAAGGCTTTGGACATATCAAGGTTGAATGTCCTAATTTTCTCAAGAAGCAGAAGAAAAGCCTTGCTGTATCTTGGTCTGATGAGGATAACTCAGAAGGAGAGATTGAAAGTAAGTCAGCTAAACATGTTGCTGCTCTTACAGTTTCAGAAGCTTGTTCAAAATCTGTGGCCTATTCAGAGTCTGAAACTTCATCAGAAATTGAAACTTCATCAGAATCTGAAGCCTGTGATGAAGAATTGATTTTTGAGGAACCAACCATTTCTTATGAAGAATTGTATCTCAGAAATCAAGATTTGATCAAGTTATTAGAGACTGAGAAGGAAACTGTGTGCCAGCTGCAGTCTGAAAGATGTGCTCATATAGGACAGATTGCTGATCTTAATGAAGAAGTAACACTTTTGAATTCCCAACTTGATCAGATGAAAAAGCAAGTTAGGATGATGAACTCTGCTACTGATAAGTTGGAGGAAATTTTGGATGTCCAGAAGCAAGGAAAAACTGGGTTAGGTTATGTTGATCAGAGTCTGAAGCTCAAGGAGAAAAATCTTGTTAGTCAGTTTGTTCCTGCTACTCAAACTCATGATTCTATGGTTGGAACACCAAAGAGGAGACCTCGGAAACAAGCACAGATGCAAGGTCAGAAGCCAGCTCAAATGATACCTCATAAGCAAGTTCATATGCTGCCTCAGAAGCATGCTCAGATGCATTCCCAGAAGTTTAACAGAAACAAAAGAAGGAATCAACCTTGGGTCTGTCATCATTGTGGTAAAAAGGGTCACATTAAACCTTTTTGTTACAAATTGCATGGTTATCCCAAACATTTGCAACACAGAAAAGTTGAACCAGCTGTGAACAAGAGCAAAATCAAGAAAGTTTGGAGACCTAAGAGTGAAGGTATTGCTCAGAATCTGAACAAAGGAAAGGGAAAGGCTGTTGCTGATGACAGCAAGCCAATTCCTATAGCACAGAAGAATTCTGGTGCTGGACCATCCAAAGTCTGGAGCAAAGTTCATGTTCCTGCTCAGAAGGTACTATTTTCTTGTAAGTCTGAAGTTGCTAGGACTTGTGATCAGAAAAGAGTGGCTGATTTTGAGAAACAAATTGCTGGGAGGAATGGTTTTGGTTGTGGTTCTTCAAATGTTAGTCAGCATAAGGATTTATCGCAATTACTGCAAACTGGATGTGAGGAAGATAGAGTACCTGCTAGATTTGCTAATGCTAAGTGTGTGTCTAATCCCTATTTGAAGTCTGAGATTTGTCATAATTTTGTGGCTAAAAAGGGGGAGAAAAACCTGTGTTGGTGTTCAGAGTGTATTCAGACATGTTTGTTCAGAACTCAGTTGTTTCAGAAGCTGTCTGTTTTGTTCAAAATTCATAACCAATGCAACATGAGATGTGTTGGTGATACTGAGGGGGAGTGTGTGTCTCAGGGGGAGTACAAGGTCATTAAAATTCCTGAGTGTGATGTTGCAGTTCAGAAGTAAGGGGGAGTTTTATGAGAAACTGAGTTGCAGGGGGAGTTGTTTATGTGCTGAGAGTTTGTGTTGTGTATGTAAAGCTTCAGGGGTAGTGTTCTATGATGATTAGATATCCTGAAGTAGTGATGAGTATGTTCAGAAGCTGCTTAGTGTGTTTCAGTAGTTCAGAAGCTGAAACTGAGGGTTTATCATAGCACAGAGTGTGTTTGTCCGCTGCTTAGCTCTATGTTATGTGGTTGATTTGTGGAGTTCTTCATTGCTGAGATAGTCTTATGGGAGATTGAAGAGCTTGTCATGTGTGAACATTGGTTTTAGCCAGAAATTTGCCAAAGGGGGAGATTGTTGAGAATTTTTGGTGTTGGCTGCATATTTTGGCAAATCCAATGTGTTGAATAGAAGCATCTCAATGTCCAGAACAAATCTTCAGTTGCAAGTTTTTCATTTTGAAGTCATTCAGAAGCTGAAATGTGCTTCTGAAGCATCAGATGCACTGTAGCAGAGTTGACTATTGTTGACTTCTTCAGAAGCTGGTTATTTTCAAGTTGGTTTGGCGCAAATCTTTGAGAGATTTAACAAGGATTTATTCTCGCATGTTGCTTCTAGATTGCTGATTAATTTGGAGGAGATTTAATGAAGATTTGGCATGGATTTATGAATGCTCGTATTTTTCTGTTGCAATCTTATGAAGATATTTTCCTGGTTTATTTGTTTCCTTATTGGATTACTCATAATTCAGAAACAAATCTAATTCAGAAGATTTGGAGCATAATTAAGAGACTTCCTGAAGATTTGGTTTGTTTTTATGAAAACACGTATTTTCCTGATGGTATCTTTCAAAGATACATTGAAGATTTATATGTTTCCTTTTCAAGCCTTGCATAATTCAGAAACATATCTGTTTTAGAAGATTTAATTCAGATTAATGTTATTTGCTGAAGGCTATATAAGGAGTGCTTTGCTGCTATTCAAGAGACAAGAAATTAGAGAGAAAATTCAGAAATAGAGTCTTAGTGTGTGTAAGCTTTTTAAGCTTTGTTTTGTGCACCACTCATATGTTTTGAGTTGGTTTAGGTTTAATTGAGTTGTAATTCATTCAAAGCTTTTAAGCAAGAATGAAGTTTTTGTTTTGAAGTGTGTTCTTCAAAAACAGGGTAGTTTTCAGAACTGGGTAAGTTCAAGGGTTGTTCAAGTAACTGGGTTGTTACTTGAATAGGAAGTTAGTGGTCTCTAATACTCATGCGTGGGTAGAAGTCTGACTAGGTGGAAGTTGATTGCTTAGGATAGGAACTGGGGTGTCAGTGTCTGAGTCTTAAGGATTAATTCCAATAGTGGATTTCCTTCCTGGATTGGTATCCCCCAGAGTAGGAGGTGTTTACTCCGAACTGGGTTAACAAACCTTGTGTGTTCTTTTTATTTTCTGCACTTTATTTCTGCTCCTGAACTGTGTCTTGTTCATACTCTGTTTTAGTTCTGAATCTGCTAATTTTTATTCAGAACCAGTTTAATCAGAACCAGTTTAACTCTCATTATTGCTAAGCCAGAAATTTCAATTGGCATCAGAGCAGGCACCCTTCCTGTAATTTGGGTGAGATCCAGAGGTATTTATGTCTGTCTTTATGGAGAGAGAAGGAGGCCCTGTCAACAGACCACCCCTACTTGATGGCACCAATTATGAGTACTGGAAATCAAGGATGTGTGCATTCCTAAAATCCATTGACAGCAGAACTTGGAAGGCTGTGATCAAAGGCTGGGATCATCCTGTGGTTATAGACAAAGATGGAAATAAAACTGCAGTTTTGAAACCTGAAGAAGAATGGACCAAAGCTGAGGATGGCCTGTCTCATGGGAACTCAAAGGCCCTGAATGCAATTTTCAATGGTGTGGATCAAAACATGTTCAGACTCATCAAGCAGTGTACCGTGGCAAAAGATGCTTGGGAAATTCTGAAAACCACTCATGAAGGAACCCCTAAGGTTAAGCTATCCAGACTTCAACTTCTCACAACAAAGTTTGAGAACCTGAAGATGATGGAAGATGAATCTATTCAGGATTTCTACATGAATGTGCTGGACATGGCCAATTCCTTTGATTCACTTAGGGAAAAGATGTCTGATGAAAAGATAGTAAGAAAAATCCTCAGGTCCCTACCCAGAAGATTTGATATGAAGGTTACAGCCATAAAAGAAGCTCATGACATCACCACCATGAAGGTTGAGGAGCTGATTGGGTCCTTGCTCAATTGTGAGACTGCTTTCTGCAAACAGCCTGAGAAGAAAGGGAAAGGAATAGCTTTTGCTGATAAGTCTGAAGCTGATGATCAACAAGAGCTTGATGAAGATGAAGATGAGTTATCAGAAGCTGTAGTGTTAATGGGAAAACAGTTCAATAAGATTCTGAAGAATATTGACAGAAAGTCCAGAACCAAAGGTCAGAATCTCATACTCAACAATAACAAGCAACAATCTGAAGAAAATAGCAAACAATCAAAGGCTGTGCAGTGCCTTGAGTGTGAAGGCTTTGGACATATCAAGGTTGAATGTCCTAATTTTCTCAAGAAGCAGAAGAAAAGCCTTGCTGTATCTTGGTCTGATGAGGATAACTCAGAAGGAGAGATTGAAAGTAAGTCAGCTAAACATGTTGCTGCTCTTACAGTTTCAGAAGCTTGTTCAAAATCTGTGGCCTATTCAGAGTCTGAAACTTCATCAGAAATTGAAACTTCATCAGAATCTGAAGCCTGTGATGAAGAATTGATTTTTGAGGAACCAACCATTTCTTATGAAGAATTGTATCTCAGAAATCAAGATTTGATCAAGTTATTAGAGACTGAGAAGGAAACTGTGTGCCAGCTGCAGTCTGAAAGATGTGCTCATATAGGACAGATTGCTGATCTTAATGAAGAAGTAACACTTTTGAATTCCCAACTTGATCAGATGAAAAAGCAAGTTAGGATGATGAACTCTGCTACTGATAAGTTGGAGGAAATTTTGGATGTCCAGAAGCAAGGAAAAACTGGGTTAGGTTATGTTGATCAGAGTCTGAAGCTCAAGGAGAAAAATCTTGTTAGTCAGTTTGTTCCTGCTACTCAAACTCATGATTCTATGGTTGGAACACCAAAGAGGAGACCTCGGAAACAAGCACAGATTCAAGGTCAGAAGCCAGCTCAAATGATACCTCATAAGCAAGTTCATATGCTGCCTCAGAAGCATGCTCAGATGCATTCCCAGAAGTTTAACAGAAACAAAAGAAGGAATCAACCTTGGGTCTGTCATCATTGTGGTAAAAAGGGTCACATTAAACCTTTTTGTTACAAATTGCATGGTTATCCCAAACATTTGCAACACAGAAAAGTTGAACCAGCTGTGAACAAGAGCAAAATCAAGAAAGTTTGGAGACCTAAGAGTGAAGGTATTGCTCAGAATCTGAACAAAGGAAAGGGAAAGGCTGTTGCTGATGACAGCAAGCCAATTCCTATAGCACAGAAGAATTCTGGTGCTGGACCATCCAAAGTCTGGAGCAAAGTTCATGTTCCTGCTCAGAAGGTACTATTTTCTTGTAAGTCTGAAGTTGCTAGGACTTGTGATCAGAAAAGAGTGGCTGATTTTGAGAAACAAATTGCTGGGAGGAATGGTTTTGGTTGTGGTTCTTCAAATGTTAGTCAGCATAAGGATTTATCGCAATTACTGCAAACTGGATGTGAGGAAGATAGAGTACCTGCCAGATTTGCTAATGCTAAGTGTGTGTCTAATCCCTATTTGAAGTCTGAGATTTGTCATAATTTTGTGGCTAAAAAGGGGGAGAAAAACCTGTGTTGGTGTTCAGAGTGTATTCAGACATGTTTGTTCAGAACTCAGTTGTTTCAGAAGCTGTCTGTTTTGTTCAAAATTCATAACCAATGCAACATGAGATGTGTTGGTGATACTGAGGGGGAGTGTGTGTCTCAGGGGGAGTACAAGGTCATTAAAATTCCTGAGTGTGATGTTGCAGTTCAGAAGTAAGGGGGAGTTTTTATGAGAAACTGAGTTGCAGGGGGAGTTGTTTATGTGCTGAGAGTTTGTGTTGTGTATGTAAAGCTTCAGGGGTAGTGTTCTATGATGATTAGATATCCTGAAGTAGTGATGAGTATGTTCAGAAGCTGCTTAGTGTGTTTCAGTAGTTCAGAAGCTGAAACTGAGGGTTTATCATAGCACAGAGTGTGTTTGTCCGCTGCTTAGCTCTATGTTATGTGGTTGATTTGTGGAGTTCTTCATTGCTGAGATAGTCTTATGGGAGATTGAAGAGCTTGTCATGTGTGAACATTCGTTTTAGCCAGAAATTTGCCAAAGGGGGAGATTGTTGAGTATTTTTGGTGTTGGCTGCATATTTTGGCAAATCCAATGTGTTGAATAGAAGCATCTCAATGTCCAGAACAAATCTTCAGTTGCAAGTTTTTCATTTTGAAGTCATTCAGAAGCTGAAATGTGCTTCTGAAGCATCAGATGCACTGTAGCAGAGTTGACTATTGTTGACTTCTTCAGAAGCTGGTTATTTTCAAGTTGGTTTGGCGCAAATCTTTGAGAGATTTAACAAGGATTTATTCTCGCATGTTGCTTCTAGATTGCTGATTATTTTGGAGGAGATTTAATGAAGATTTGGCATGGATTTATGAATGCTCGTATTTTTCTGTTGCAATCTTATGAAGATATTTTCCTGGTTTATTTGTTTCCTTATTGGATTACTCATAATTCAGAAACAAATCTAATTCAGAAGATTTGGAGCATAATTAAGAGACTTCCTGAAGATTTGGTTTGTTTTTATGAAAACACGTATTTTCCTGATGGTATCTTCCAAAGATACATTGAAGATTTATATGTTTCCTTTTCAAGCCTTGCATAATTCAGAAACATATCTGTTTTAGAAGATTTAATTCAGATTAATGTTATTTGCTGAAGGCTATATAAGGAGTGCTTTGCTGCTATTCAAGAGACAAGAAATTAGAGAGAAAATTCAGAAATAGAGTCTTAGTGTGTGTAAGCTTTTTAAGCTTTGTTTTGTGCACCACTCATATGTTTTGAGTTGGTTTAGGTTTAATTGAGTTGTAATTCATTCAAAGCTTTTAAGCAAGAATGAAGTTTTTGTTTTGAAGTGTGTTCTTCAAAAACAGGGTAGTTTTCAGAACTGGGTTAAGTTCAAGGGTTGTTCAAGTAACTGGGTTGTTACTTGAATAGGAAGTTAGTGGTCTCTAATACTCATGCGTGGGTAGAAGTCTGACTAGGTGGAAGTTGATTGCTTAGGATAGGAACTGGGGTGTCAGTGTCTGAGTCTTAAGGATTAATTCCAATAGTGGATTTCCTTCCTGGATTGGTATCCCCCAGAGTAGGAGGTGTTTACTCCGAACTGGGTTAACAAACCTTGTGTGTTCTTTTTATTTTCTGCACTTTATTTCTGCTCCTGAACTGTGTCTTGTTCATACTCTGTTTTAGTTCTGAATCTGCTAATTTTTATTCAGAACCAGTTTAATCAGAACCAGTTTAACTCTCATTATTGCTAAGCCAGAAATTTCAATTGGCATCAGAGCAGGCACCCTTCCTGTAATTTGGGTGAGATCCAGAGGTATTTATGTCTGTCTTTATGGAGAGAGAAGGAGGCCCTGTCAACAGACCACCCCTACTTGATGGCACCAATTATGAGTACTGGAAATCAAGGATGTGTGCATTCCTAAAATCCATTGACAGCAGAACTTGGAAGGCTGTGATCAAAGGCTGGGATCATCCTGTGGTTATAGACAAAGATGGAAATAAAACTGCAGTTTTGAAACCTGAAGAAGAATGGACCAAAGCTGAGGATGGCCTGTCTCATGGGAACTCAAAGGCCCTGAATGCAATTTTCAATGGTGTGGATCAAAACATGTTCAGACTCATCAAGCAGTGTACCGTGGCAAAAGATGCTTGGGAAATTCTGAAAACCACTCATGAAGGAACCCCTAAGGTTAAGCTATCCAGACTTCAACTTCTCACAACAAAGTTTGAGAACCTGAAGATGATGGAAGATGAATCTATTCAGGATTTCTACATGAATGTGCTGGACATGGCCAATTCCTTTGATTCACTTAGGGAAAAGATGTCTGATGAAAAGATAGTAAGAAAAATCCTCAGGTCCCTACCCAGAAGATTTGATATGAAGGTTACAGCCATAAAGAAGCTCATGACATCACCACCATGAAGGTTGAGGAGCTGATTGGGTCCTTGCTCAATTTTGAGACTGCTTTCTGCAAACAGCCTGAGAAGAAAGGGAAAGGAATAGCTTTTGCTGATAAGTCTGAAGCTGATGATCAACAAGAGCTTGATGAAGATGAAGATGAGTTATCAGAAGCTGTAGTGTTAATGGGAAAACAGTTCAATAAGATTCTGAAGAATATTGACAGAAAGTCCAGAACCAAAGGTCAGAATCTCATACTCAACAATAACAAGCAACAATCTGAAGAAAATAGCAAACAATCAAAGGCTGTGCAGTGCCTTGAGTGTGAAGGCTTTGGACATATCAAGGTTGAATGTCCTAATTTTCTCAAGAAGCAGAAGAAAAGCCTTGCTGTATCTTGGTCTGATGAGGATAACTCAGAAGGAGAGATTGAAAGTAAGTCAGCTAAACATGTTGCTGCTCTTACAGTTTCAGAAGCTTGTTCAAAATCTGTGGCCTATTCAGAGTCTGAAACTTCATCAGAAATTGAAACTTCATCAGAATCTGAAGCCTGTGATGAAGAATTGATTTTTGAGGAACCAACCATTTCTTATGAAGAATTGTATCTCAGAAATCAAGATTTGATCAAGTTATTAGAGACTGAGAAGGAAACTGTGTGCCAGCTGCAGTCTGAAAGATGTGCTCATATAGGACAGATTGCTGATCTTAATGAAGAAGTAACACTTTTGAATTCCCAACTTGATCAGATGAAAAAGCAAGTTAGGATGATGAACTCTGCTACTGATAAGTTGGAGGAAATTTTGGATGTCCAGAAGCAAGGAAAAACTGGGTTAGGTTATGTTGATCAGAGTCTGAAGCTCAAGGAGAAAAATCTTGTTAGTCAGTTTGTTCCTGCTACTCAAACTCATGATTCTATGGTTGGAACACCAAAGAGGAGACCTTGGAAACAAGCACAGATGCAAGGTCAGAAGCCAGCTCAAATGATACCTCATAAGCAAGTTCATATGCTGCCTCAGAAGCATGCTCAGATGCATTCCCAGAAGTTTAACAGAAACAAAAGAAGGAATCAACCTTGGGTCTGTCATCATTGTGGTAAAAAGGGTCACATTAAACCTTTTTGTTACAAATTGCATGGTTATCCCAAACATTTGCAACACAGAAAAGTTGAACCAGCTGTGAACAAGAGCAAAATCAAGAAAGTTTGGAGACCTAAGAGTGAAGGTATTGCTCAGAATCTGAACAAAGGAAAGGGAAAGGCTGTTGCTGATGACAGCAAGCCAATTCCTATAGCACAGAAGAATTCTGGTGCTGGACCATCCAAAGTCTGGAGCAAAGTTCATGTTCCTGCTCAGAAGGTACTATTTTCTTGTAAGTCTGAAGTTGCTAGGACTTGTGATCAGAAAAGAGTGGCTGATTTTGAGAAACAAATTGCTGGGAGGAATGGTTTTGGTTGTGGTTCTTCAAATGTTAGTCAGCATAAGGATTTATCGCAATTACTGCAAACTGGATGTGAGGAAGATAGAGTACCTGCCAGATTTGCTAATGCTAAGTGTGTGTCTAATCCCTATTTGAAGTCTAAGATTTGTCATAATTTTGTGGCTAAAAAGGGGGAGAAAAACCTGTGTTGGTGTTCAGAGTGTATTCAGACATGTTTGTTCAGAACTCAGTTGTTTCAGAAGCTGTCTGTTTTGTTCAAAATTCATAACCAATGCAACATGAGACGTGTTGGTGATACTGAGGGGGAGTGTGTGTCTCAGGGGGAGTACAAGGTCATTAAAATTCCTGAGTGTGATGTTGCAGTTCAGAAGTAAGGGGGAGTTTTTATGAGAAACTGAGTTGCAGGGGGAGTTGTTTATGTGCTGAGAGTTTGTGTTGTGTATGTAAAGCTTCAGGGGGAGTGTTCTATGATGATTAGATATCCTGAAGTAGTGATGAGTATGTTCAGAAGCTGCTTAGTGTGTTTCAGTAGTTCAGAAGCTGAAACTGAGGGTTTATCATAGCACAGAGTGTGTTTGTCCGCTGCTTAGCTCTATGTTATGTGGTTGATTTGTGGAGTTCTTCATTGCTGAGATAGTCTTATGGGAGATTGAAGAGCTTGTCATGTGTGAACATTGGTTTTAGCCAAAAATTTGCCAAAGGGGGAGATTGTTGAGTATTTTTGGTGTTGGCTGCATATTTTGGCAAATCCAATGTGTTGAATAGAAGCATCTCAATGTCCAGAACAAATCTTCAGTTGCAAGTTTTTCATTTTGAAGTCATTCAGAAGCTGAAATGTGCTTCTGGAGCATCAGATGCACTGTAGCAGAGTTGACTTTTGTTGACTTCTTCAGAAGCTGGTTATTTTCAAGTTGGTTTGGCGCAAATCTTTGAGAGATTTAACAAGGATTTATTCTCGCATGTTGCTTCTAGATTGCTGATTAATTTGGAGGAGATTTAATGAAGATTTGGCATGGATTTATGAATGCTCGTATTTTTCTGTTGCAATCTTATGAAGATATTTTCCTGGTTTATTTGTTTCCTTATTGGATTACTAATAATTCAGAAACAAATCTAATTCTGAAGATTTGGAGCATAATTAAGAGACTTCCTGAAGATTTGGTTTGTTTTTATGAAAACACGTATTTTCCTGATGGTATCTTTCAAAGATACATTGAAGATTTATATGTTTCCTTTTCAAGCCTTGCATAATTCAGAAAGATATCTGTTTTAGAAGATTTAATTCAGATTAATGTTATTTGCTGAAGGCTATATAAGGAGTGCTTTGCTGCTATTCAAGAGACAAGAAATTAGAGAGAAAATTCAGAAATAGAGTCTTAGTGTGTGTAAGCTTTTTAAGCTTTGTTTTGTGCACCACTCATATGTTTTGAGTTGGTTTAGGTTTAATTGAGTTGTGATTCATTCAAAGCTTTTAAGCAAGAATGAAGTTTTTGTTTTGAAGTGTGTTCTTCAAAAACAGGGTAGTTTTCAGAACTGGGTTTAGTTCAAGGGTTGTTCAAGTAACTGGGTTGTTACTTGAATAGGAAGTTAGTGGTCTCTAATACTCATGCGTGGGTAGAAGTCTGACTAGGTGGAAGTTGATTGCTTAGGATAGCAACTGGGGTGTCAGTGTCTGAGTCTTAAGGATTAATTCCAATAGTGGATTTCCTTCCTGGATTGGTATCTCCCAGAGTAGGAGGTGTTTACTCCGAACTGGGTTAACAAACCTTGTGTGTTCTTTTTATTTTCTGCACTTTATTTCTGCTCCTGAACTGTGTCTTGTTCATACTCTGTTTTAGTTCTGAATCTGCTAATTTTTATTCAGAACCAGTTTAATCAGAACCAGTTTAACTCTCATTATTGCTAAGCCAGAAATTTCAATTGGCATCAGAGCAGGCACCCTGCCTGTAATTTGGGTGAGATCCAGAGGTATTTATGTCTGTCTTTATGGAGAGAGAAGGAGGCCCTGTCAACAGACCACCCCTACTTGATGGCACCAATTATGAGTACTGGAAATCAAGGATGTGTGCATTCCTAAAATCCTTTGACAGCAGAACTTGGAAGGCTGTGATCAAAGGCTGGGATCATCCTGTGGCTATAGACAAAGATGGAAATAAAACTGCAGTTTTGAAACCTGAAGATGAATAGACCAAAGCTGAGGATGGCCTGTCTCATGGGAACTCAAAGGCCCTGAATGCAATTTTCAATGGTGTGGATCAAAACATGTTCAGACTCATCAAGCAGTGTACCGTGGCAAAAGATGCTTGGGAAATTCTGAAAACCACTCATGAAGGAACCCCTAAGGTTAAGCTATCCAGACTTCAACTTCTCACAACAAAGTTTGAGAACCTGAAGATGATGGAAGATGAATCTATTCAGGATTTCTACATTAATGTGCTGGACATGGCCAATTCCTTTGATTCACTTGGGGAAAAGATGTCTGATGAAAAGATAGTAAGAAAAATCCTCAGGTCCCTACCCAGAAGATTTGATATGAAGGTTACAGCCATAGAAGAAGCTCATGACATCACCACCATGAAGGTTGAGGAGCTGATTGGGTCCTTGCTCAATTTTGAGACTGCTTTCTGCAAACATCCTGAGAAGAAAGGGAAAGGAATAACTTTTGCTGATAAGTCTGAAGCTGATGATCAACAAGAGCTTGATGAAGATGAAGATGAGTTATCAGAAGCTGTAGTGTTAATGGGAAAACAGTTCAATAAGATTCTGAAGAATATTGACAGAAAGTCCAGAACCAAAGGTCAGAATCTCAGACTCAACAATAACAAGCAACAATCTGAAGAAAATAGCAAACAATCAAAGGCTGTGCAGTGCCTTGAGTGTGAAGGCTTTGGACATATCAAGGTTGAATGTCCTAATTTTCTCAAGAAGCAGAAGAAAAGCCTTGCTGTATCTTGGTCTGATGAGGATAACTCAGAAGGAGAGATTGAAAGTAAGTCAGCTAAACATGTTGCTGCTCTTACAGTTTCAGAAGCTTGTTCAAAATCTGTGGCCTATTCAGAGTCTGAAACTTCATCAGAAATTGAAACTTCATCAGAATCTGAAGCCTGTGATGAAGAATTGATTTTTGAGGAACCAACTATTTCTTATGAAGAATTGTATCTCAGAAATCAAGATTTGATCAAGTTATTAGAGACTGAGAAGGAAACTGTGTGCCAGCTGCAGTCTGAAAGATGTGCTCATATAGGACAGATTGCTTGTAACACCCATACTAACTTTAACTAGTATATTAGCATGTGCGTTAAACTGATACTGGATACATTTAAAAATTTCAATAATAATAATATTACATCACAAAAGATTGAATACAAGTTTACTCGTCTGTACAAATATCCAATATTATTACACTACTCATATTATATCCATCAAGCTCCTGAGCTGGTACACAACGAGCAACTGTACTCCATCCAGCATCTCTGTGAAGATCTTCATCACGAATCTCTGACTTACCTGAATACCTGCACCAGAAGGAAAGGGATGAGACATAATGTCTCAGTGAGCTCCAGCCCAACCAACTGTTGGCAACCACAGGGAACCTAGGGTCGCCATGCCTACCTTGGCAATCTTGGGGATTTCCTATGATCACCAAGTCTTTTATCTGCCTATGACTATAAGTCCTCCTGTAACTATAACTTAAACTACCTATAACCTTTGCTGTAACTATCTATAACCATAACTGTAATCTGCCTATAACTTTAACTTAGTGATCGAGGGGAAAACCTAGGATCACTTCCTGATATCTGTCTATAACTATAACTGTAAGTTTCCTGTGACTATAACTGTAACTATAACTTTGACTATAACTATAAAACATAAAACATATAAACAGTTCGATAGCAGTTTTATGTTAGCTGTTAGCGTTGAACAAACAATTAATCTGAGTTCATTTTACGGAGGGCACCCGGGTGGAGCAACCCCGAGATACGTCTCCCTATAAACCGATGAAATTCCTATCATATCAGGCTAACACCGGACTCCCTATAAAACGTGTGGACAACCCTCTCGGAGAAGTCCCATCCGGCGAATCCCGGAGTCTGCTGAACACGCCCTGTAACTGTAACTGTAAAACGTGCAAGCACGCCATTATCTTTGATCTTTAATTCTTTAACTTTAACGTATGAACATATAACCTGTTACTTTAATCATATAACAATTCTATAACGTATAACCTATAACTTATGATTCTTGGCTTATCGTTCTCATAAGCCACCTATAATCGTCGGAAAACCAACACTATGATCTTATCTGTAACTTTGATTGCCGAAGCATTCCTATTATCCTCGTATCCTAAATGGAATACAACTATAATCATGATTACCTACAATAGGTTCCAAACTCGACTATTATATCATTCTTAGATTCGTGTATACTGAAATGAGTCTATAACATTACCAGGTAAGGGTTAAACCCTAAACTAGATCCTTAACATCACTATAATAGCTTATGGATTAAGATAATCCTCTCTTGACCAATGTACCTATCCTCATCTATAATTCATCCATACATTCTCTAAAGGATAGGGCTTTTTATGCTTGTTAGCGACGCTTAGTCACTACATATCGTTATTGAATCCGAGGTAGCGTTGGTTAGCCGGAATGGTGCGAGAAGTGATGAAAAAGCAACACATTCTGCCCACTGTCACATCGTGTCACGATTTGGAAATCGTGACACGATTTTCTACCCAGAAAATGTGTTTGTTCCTGCCTGTGAAATCGTGACACGATTGGACAATCGTGACACGATTTTACCTGCAGTTAGACAGCATTTGGCAAGTTTTAAACGTGATTTTTCACCATTTCAGCTTATCCAACATACCCAGACATCATAACATCTTTAAGGTTCAATTTCTAAGGCATATAGCTAGATTACATCATGAATAACCAAAGAATCACATGGAAAGGTGATTAGGGTACTAAAACCTTAAACTTGTTCATAACACTATAAACATTAAAACTTGCACATAGTGGGTTATAAAACCCTAGGGAGCTCACCTTAACTTGCTTCCAATCTTTGCCAAGCTTAACCTCAAAACCCTAGCTCCTCACTTGTCCTTTTCTTGCTTTTCTTCATGCTTCTTCTTTTACTTCTTTTGCTCTACTTCGAATACAAGCTTGCTTGCAAGGGGTTTTCTCACAAATATATGGATGAAGCTTGGATAGGTGATGAAGAGATGATGATGATGATGAGGATGGCGTGTGAGAAGAGGGGAAGAAGGGATGAGAGAGCTGATTTTGGAGAGGAGAAAGATGAGAAGAAAAATGGGAAAATATCTTGGTTCCCAATTTTTAAACAATCCTCCCATTCCAAATAATTACAACTTTGCCATTGCCACATAATTACTAATTTGCCACTCTTTCATATAATTCCTATAACACTGTTTATTGCCTCGTTTAAGCGGGATATTACACTCTACCCCCCTTAAAAGAAATTTCGTCCTCGAAATTTAGAAAATCCTTCTGAGATCCTGAAAGATAAATCCTTTTTACCTCTTTCTCTACTATGAAAATTTCCAATTCTATTAGCTTATTTGGATTTCATGGCAACTCCAGGGTCCGACATGTAGATTAGTCACGCATCCTGATTAAACCATACTGGTTAAAACTTGTTCTTTAGCCATGATTCCCGTTTCTACTAACCAAAACATATGACAATCTCTCTCCTGCTGAAAGATCTGATGCATGTTACATAACTATTACCACAACCTTAAGCATTGCTCACCTTCCCATTGCGGGAATTCTTTAAGCTCGAGAAATCACATAAGTCAGTTATGCTCCGATTATTAAATCAGCAATAACATATAGCCAAAGGTCTTAGGAACTTTCTTCTTTACCAATACTTCCAAACTTATGAAAATCCAATATAAGTGACGTGTGGCATAAGTCGTCTCACATATCATTATATAATATAATCCATAGCACATAGCCTCCATACATGATCGAGTACGTGTACACTACTATTGGTACACAGCACGTCGCATCATCATTGTCCAACTAATGGGACATCATACTTAGTCAACATGTAATTGAGACAATGCCACGCCAACTTAGTCACTCTTCTTGTTCTCAACTCATACTTGTATTCTTTGAGTGTCTACAATCCCATACATATCTATGATTACATCCTATAGGCGCTATAACTTATTTCGTTCAAGAACATTCTCCGTTCTAAAGAAAACTCTATTCTGTTCGCTGTTCAAAATGGCACTCTTAAACCTCTTAATCCTTTAATACATAACTTGAATTCACATAGCCTTTTACTATAAACTATGAATAATCCTCTGATCTGTGTATTACATATCATTCCTTTAACTATGAACATCAAGTTCAAGAATTTCTGAACTCCTCAACTGAGATTTATTCGGCAACAACAAACCTGTTATGCATATGACTTTTCTGTTAAAACATTACCGACTGCGTACCACGATTACTAACACATGTCTCATGACTATAAATATGTTACACTACTATCTAAGTAGCATAAACTCTGCCTGATCAGTATACATAATACTAATCATAACCTGTAACATGCCTGTTACATGCGACATGCTAGCATAACGTGGATACGATGCGGAATAACTGCACGCCACGGGATAATTCCTCTTTGGTTAAACTTATTACTCAAGTTAACTTTAAGTTACTGAGCTAAACAGCTAAATCACCGTATGAAATGTGGCCTCCTTCGCTATGTACTTATTGCGCTATAAACACATCCTTTAAGATTGTCAAACTACTTCGATTCTCTTATTCCATGAGTTTCGAGATCTGAAACCTCCCTCGTCTTATCTATTAAAATTTCCTGTTAGAACTGATGATAAGTTCAAGTCACCACTACTTACACATATTCTGCAACTTGAGAATTTATCTCTGAATGCCTTTCCTGTAATTCCTCTGACAAGGACTTCACAAACATCCTTTTCTCTAAACTTCAGCTTTGATTTGTCTGTTAACTCATAATTGGATTACTTCTCCGCTGCGCAACTCTGATTTTAACAATTCACCTTGAGATAGAAGTAATACACCACTATTACCATATAAAATCTCCTTGGTCAATCCTTTGACTTTATAACTTTGTAGTTACCATACATGACCATCTTACATTATAATTTCTCTTGTGGTTTAATCCACCTGTTTAACTTACTGATTGATCGTCATCTGACTTTGCGTTCCTTTCGGACATAAACAAAATTCTTACTTTCATGAAAATACGCCGAAACCTGTAAACAGTCTTTAGCAATAATTATGAGCCCAACAATGCTCCTGTCAAAACAACTTATACATTAGTTCTAGCTTTACTCTTCATATTCCGAATCTATTAATGAATCGAGTCTCATTCTATAATTATCCGTAAGGATTTCACATCCACAACCTTTTTCCAAGACAACTTAGGTCTACATAACTCTAACATATCTCTTGGTTACTCCTCGGGTTTCCCCGGAAATAATCCGTCTGGATAAGACTCAACTTTTACCGACTCTCCTATAAGTCCAAACACATGTTACGCCTCTTCGAGTACCCAATTAATAAATCTTTAAACTTCAATACTTAACATTTCCCATTGGATCCTTCCAGTAACTTATTACTGTATTCACAATTCCAATCTAATCTTGTTATCTGAACAATAGTCCATATGTCTTCTCGACCGTTGCCCTCTTCATGGTTTCGAACAATCCAAGGTATGTATTTCCTACCATCTTTAACATTTACCAACATAAGGTAATCTTTGTCGACTTACCGAATACTCGTGTAAGGAGCCCATTAAAAGAAAACATAGAACTCCTTAACATTAACCATAGTTTTAACTACAACTTGTACGTTAGTGACAATCTTCCTGTTCAATCTTCGAAATCGGTCTACTATAATCTGACGACATAAGATTCAACCTTTTATCCATACCCTTACCGGGGGTTTCCTTTACTTATCACTACGCTCGCTATCTTCATACCAAGCATCTTGGTGTTCCATAATAAAGGAAGGTAATCTATTTCATCCATCCAATATTTCGCTTAATACATAACTAAGTCTCTTACATATCGGATATCAAAATCTCTTCCGATCAAGCGCGCAAGTCCTTCCATCCTTACACACTTTATCCTTACTGAAAATCCAGAGCTTCCAATAATTAACTGATCATTCCTTATTCCAAGTCGCTGGGTTTGGTACCGTAATTCTTTACCTCAGTTCCCGGAATTAAAACTCTATTCTATAATTCACTTTAACTTTTCAAATTACTGTTCCCGTTAAGATTTCAAATCATTCCTTGGAGTATTCTATAATTCTTTTCTCTACACATCTCTTCGGAGAAGGCATCGCTCAATGATGCGTCCAACTAGTTAAGGTACTTGACCTTACTCTTAGATACTCTTAAATACCTCTTATATTCCTGAGACTTTGCCATTGACTGGCTCAGTTACTTCCCTGTTAGAGAACCATCCTTTGGTATTAAATACCTTGCCAATTTTCGTCTTAAAATCTGACGCTTTAACCTTCACCCTTTGTACACTTCTTTCCTCCTTGGTCACATTCAGCTCTCGGACATTTGTCCTAACTGTCATATACTAGACTGAGTTGATCAGGCTCAACCAGATGTGACATTTAGAACAATACCCGGAACCCAATGATCCCACTACTTTTATTGAATTTTTAATGACCCAAGGCACGGTCTGAATCGACCTGCTCTGATACCAATTGTAACACCCATACTAACTTTAACTAGTATATTAGCATGTGCGTTAAACTGATACTGGATACATTTAAAAATTTCAATAATAATAATATTACATCACAAAAGATTGAATACAAGTTTACTCGTCTGTACAAATATCCAATATTATTACACTACTCATATTATATCCATCAAGCTCCTGAGCTGGTACACAACGAGCAACTGTACTCCATCCAGCATCTCTGTGAAGATCTTCATCACGAATCTCTGACTTACCTGAATACCTGCACCAGAAGGAAAGGGATGAGACATAATGTCTCAGTGAGCTCCAACCCAACCAACTGTTGGCAACCACAGGGAACCTAGGGTCGCCATGCCTACCTTGGCAATCTTGGGGATTTCCTATGATCACCAAGTCTTTTATCTGCCTATGACTATAAGTCCTCCTGTAACTATAACTTAAACTGCCTATAACCTTTGCTGTAACTATCTATAACCATAACTGTAATCTGCCTATAACTTTAACTTAGTGATCGAGGGGAAAACCTAGGATCACTTCCTGATATCTGTCTATAACTATAACTGTAAGTTTCTTGTGACTATAACTGTAACTATAACTTTGACTATAACTATAAAACATAAAACATATAAACAGTTCGATAGCAGTTTTATGTTAGCTGTTAGCGTTGAACAAACAATTAATCTGAGTTCATTTTACGGAGGGCACCCGGGTGGAGCAACCCCGAGATACGTCTCCCTATAAACCGATGAAATTCCTATCATATCAGGCTAACACCGGACTCCCTATAAAACGTGTGGACAACCCTCTCGGAGAAGTCCCATCCGGCGAATCCCGGAGTCTGCTGAACACGCCCTGTAACTGTAACTGTAAAACGTGCAAGCACGCCATTATCTTTGATCTTTAATTCTTTAACTTTAACGTATGAACATATAACCTGTTACTTTAATCATATAACAATTCTATAACGTATAACCTATAACTTATGATTCTTGGCTTATCGTTCTCATAAGCCACCTATAATCGTCGGAAAACCAACACTATGATCTTATCTGTAACTTTGATTGCCGAAGCATTCCTATTATCCTCGTATCCTAAATGGAATACAACTATAATCATGATTACCTACAATAGGTTCCAAACTCGACTATTATATCATTCTTAGATTCGTGTATACTGAAATGAGTCTATAACATTACCAGGTAAGGGTTAAACCCTAAACTAGATCCTTAACATCACTATAATAGCTTATGGATTAAGATAATCCTCTCTTGACCAATGTACCTATCCTCATCTATAATTCATCCATACATTCTCTAAAGGATAGGGCTTTTTATGCTTGTTAGCGACGCTTAGTCACTACATATCGTTATTGAATCCGAGGTAGCGTTGGTTAGCCGGAATGGTGCGAGAAGTGATGAAAAAGCAACACATTCTGCCCACTGTCACATCGTGTCACGATTTGGAAATCGTGACACGATTTTCTACCCAGAAAATGTGTTTGTTCCTGCCTGTGAAATCGTGACACGATTGGACAATCGTGACACGATTTTACCTGCAGTTAGACAGCATTTGGCAAGTTTTAAACGTGATTTTTCACCATTTCAGCTTATCCAACATACCCAGACATCATAACATCTTTAAGGTTCAATTTCTAAGGCATATAGCTAGATTACATCATGAATAACCAAAGAATCACATGGAAAGGTGATTAGGGTACTAAAACCTTAAACTTGTTCATAACACTATAAACATTAAAACTTGCACATAGTGGGTTATAAAACCCTAGGGAGCTCACCTTAACTTGCTTCCAATCTTTGCCAAGCTTAACCTCAAAACCCTAGCTCCTCACTTGTCCTTTTCTTGCTTTGCTTCATGCTTCTTCTTTTACTTCTTTTGCTCTACTTCGAATACAAGCTTGCTTGCAAGGGGTTTTCTCACAAATATATGGATGAAGCTTGGATAGGTGATGAAGAGATGATGATGATGATGAGGATGGCGTGTGAGAAGAGGGGAAGAAGGGATGAGAGAGCTGATTTTGGAGAGGAGAAAGATGAGAAGAAAAATGGGAAAATATCTTGGTTCCCAATTTTTAAACAATCCTCCCATTCCAAATAATTACAACTTTGCCATTGCCACATAATTACTAATTTGCCACTCTTTCATATAATTCCTATAACACTGTTTATTGCCTCGTTTAAGCGGGATATTACATTGCTGATCTTAATGAAGAAGTAACACTTTTGAATTCCCAGCTTGATCAGATGAAAAAGCAAGTTAGGATGATGAACTCTGCTACTGATAAGTTGGAGGAAATTTTGGATGTCCAGAAGCAAGGAAAAACTGGGTTAGGTTATGTTGATCAGAGTCTGAAGCTCAAGGAGAAAAATCTTGTTAGTCAGTTTGTTCCTGCTACTCAAACTCATGATTCTATGGTTGGAACACCAAAGAGGAGACCTCGGAAACAAGCACAGATGCAAGGTCAGAAGCCAGCTCAAATGATACCTCATAAGCAAGTTCATATGCTGCCTCAGAAGCATGCTCAGATGCATTCCCAGAAGTTTAACAGAAACAAAAGAAGGAATCAACCTTGGGTCTGTCATCATTGTGGTAAAAAGGGTCACATTAAACCTTTTTGTTACAAATTGCATGGTTATCCCAAACATTTGCAACACAGAAAAGTTGAACCAGCTGTGAACAAGAGCAAAATCAAGAAAGTTTGGAGACCTAAGAGTGAAGGTATTGCTCAGAATCTGAACAAAGGAAAGGGAAAGGCTGTTGCTGATGACAGCAAGCCAATTCCTATAGCACAGAAGAATTCTAGTGCTGGACCATCCAAAGTCTGGAGCAAAGTTCATGTTCCTGCTCAGAAGGTACTATTTTCTTGTAAGTCTGAAGTTGCTAGGACTTGTGATCAGAAAAGAGTGGCTGATTTTGAGAAACAAATTGCTGGGAGGAATGGTTTTGGTTGTGGTTCTTCAAATGTTAGTCAGCATAAGGATTTATCGCAATTACTGCAAACTGGATGTGAGGAAGATAGAGTACCTGCCAGATTTGCTAATGCTAAGTGTGTGTCTAATCCCTATTTGAAGTCTGAGATTTGTCATAATTTTGTGGCTAAAAAGGGGGAGAAAAACCTGTGTTGGTGTTCAGAGTGTATTCAGACATGTTTGTTCAGAACTCAGTTGTTTCAGAAGCTGTCTGTTTTGTTCAAAATTCATAACCAATGCAACATGAGATGTGTTGGTGATACTGAGGGGGAGTGTGTGTCTCAGGGGGAGTACAAGGTCATTAAAATTCCTGAGTGTGATGTTGCAGTTCAGAAGTAAGGGGGAGTTTTTATGAGAAACTGAGTTGCAGGGGGAGTTGTTTATGTGCTGAGAGTTTGTGTTGTGTATGTAAAGCTTCAGGGGGAGTGTTCTATGATGATTAGATATCCTGAAGTAGTGCTGAGTATGTTCAGAAGCTGCTTAGTGTGTTTCAGTTGTTCAGAAGCTGAAACTGAGGGTTTATCATAGCACAGAGTGTGTTTGTCCGCTGCTTAGCTCTATGTTATGTGGTTGATTTGTGGAGTTCTTCATTGCTGAGATAGTCTTATGGGAGATTGAAGAGCTTGTCATGTGTGAACATTGGTTTTAGCCAAAAATTTGCCAAAGGGGGAGATTGTTGAGTATTTTTGGTGTTGGCTGCATATTTTGGCAAATCCAATGTGTTGAATAGAAGCATCTCAATGTCCAGAACAAATCTTCAGTTGCAAGTTTTTCATTTTGAACTCATTCAGAAGCTGAAATGTGCTTCTGAAGCATCAGATGCACTGTAGCAGAGTTGACTATTGTTGACTTCTTCAGAAGCTGGTTATTTTCAAGTTGGTTTGGCACAAATCTTTGAGAGATTTAACAAGGATTTATTCTCGCATGTTGCTTCTAGATTGCTGATTAATTTGGAGGAGATTTAATGAAGATTTGGCATGGATTTATGAATGCTCGTATTTTTCTGTTGCAATCTTATGAAGATATTTTCCTGGTTTATTTGTTTCCTTATTGGATTACTCATAATTCAGAAACAAATCTAATTCAGAAGATTTGGAGCATAATTAAGAGACTTCCTGAAGATTTGGTTTGTTTTTATGAAAACACGTATTTTCCTGATGGTATCTTTCAAAGATACATTGAAGATTTATATGTTTCCTTTTCAAGCCTTGCATAATTCAGAAAGATATCTGTTTTAGAAGATTTAATTCAGATTAATGTTATTTGCTGAAGGCTATATAAGGAGTGCTTTGCTGCTATTCAAGAGACAAGAAATTAGAGAGAAAATTCAGAAATAGAGTCTTAGTGTGTGTAAGCTTTTTAAACTTTGTTTTGTGCACCACTCATATGTTTTGAGTTGGTTTAGGTTTAATTGAGTTGTAATTCATTCAAAGCTTTTAAGCAAGAATGAAGTTTTTGTTTTGAAGTGTGTTCTTCAAAAACAGGGTAGTTTTCAGAACTGGGTTTAGTTCAAGGGTTGTTCAAGTAACTGGGTTGTTACTTGAATAGGAAGTTAGTGGTCTCTAATACTCATGCGTGGGTAGAAGTCTGACTAGGTGGAAGTTGATTGCTTAGGATAGGAACTGGGGTGTCAGTGTCTGAGTCTTAAGGATTAATTCCAATAGTGGATTTCCTTCCTGGATTGGTATCTCCCAGAGTAGGAGGTGTTTACTCCGAACTGGGTTAACAAACCTTGTGTGTTCTTTTTATTTTCTGCACTTTATTTCTGCTCCTGAACTGTGTCTTGTTCATACTCTGTTTTAGTTCTGAATCTGCTAATTTTTATTCAGAACCAGTTTAACTCTCATTATTGCTAAGCCAGAAATTTCACTAGCCATAAAAACACTTTTCAAAATGAGGTGGCTTGCTGGATTTATCGTGGCACGCCAGCCACCTGTCGTGGCACAATGGCTGCCTGATCACTATGATCATGGCACGATGAAGGCCATCGTGGCACGATAAATCCAGGGGTGACAGCCCCTGTAGCTGTTCCAGAAAGTTCAAAAACGAGTTTTCCATCCATACACAGTCCAGCAAGCATTTATACATCAAAATCAAAGGTTTTCAACATATAAGATCATAGCATATCTATTATTATCAAAAGGGAAACTAACTAATGCAAATCTAGGCAAAATCATCATATTAATCCTTCCCTCATAAACCTCTTAATTTACCCCTAAATGGGTATAAAACTTAGTGGAGCTCACCTTAATTGTGCTTGGTGCTTGCTAAGCTCTCAACTTCAAAACCCTAACTTGCTCCAATATACTCTTCTCTTGATTCTTCCTTATTCCTCCTTTTCTTTCTCTTGTTCTAAGCTTCCAAATCAAGCTTGCTTTGCAAGATTTCTTACAAGAGTTTGGGTGAAGTTTGGATGGATGTTGGCATGATGAGATGAAGGCGTATGATTGGGGAAGGAGGGAGAGGAAAACTGATTTCTAGAAGGGTGTAGAGAATGAAGAAAATAGTAAGGGAAATATCTTGTTCCCAATTTTAAATAATCCCCCCTTATCCAATATTTACCATAATGCCATTCCACTTATTTACTAATTTGCCATGCTTGCTTCACAAGTTTCTAACACTAATAACTGATACTTATGAGCGGGATATTACAGAAACCCACTAAAGAGTGGGAATATTTGAGGATAATAAGAACGATCTAATGTCGTCAAAGTAAGGTTACATGGACTATGAAGGTATTTATAAGAATTAGTACAAGTGCCAGAGCTGGACAACTCCAGATTGGATTTGCAAAAGGGTATGAACCAGGAACATGGTCAAGCGAGTTGGATATGATGGTTCAGATAACCACACATCCCACTACGTAAGAGTTATACAATTCATCACGAGCATTTCAGTTAAAGAAAAAAGATTGTCGAGTATTTTCGACTTACGGAGTTGGAAAACCATGGGATTCCGATAAGCAAGTTGAGTAGAGAATTGACTAATAGGGAAAGAAGTATTATGGATCTTTAATATGTGATTTCAAGGGAATTCCAAATTTCGAGGACGAAATTTCTTTAAGGGGGGTAGATTGTAACATCCCGCTTATAAGTATCAGTTATTAGTGATATAAACTTATGAAGCAAGCATGGCGATTTTGTAATTAAGACGCATGGCAAATTAGTAAATAAGAGGAATGGCATTATGAAAATAAGTTGGAATGGAAGATTGTTTTAAAATTAAGAGGTAAGATATTCTTACCATCTTTCTCTCCTTCTTCTAAACTCTTCCAAACCATTATCCTCTCCCTCTTTCCCTCTATCTCACACGCCCATCTCCCTTATTGCCACAATCTAGTAAACTTCATCCAAACTCTTGTGAGGAAAATTCTTGCAAGCAAGCTTGTATTGGAAGTTAGAGCAAGGCATTGGAAATAGAAGCATCAATTGGGGTTTAAGGTGAGCTCCCTAGGGGTTATAGAACCTGTAACACCCTAACCCTTAACCGCCGATTATTAACTTTAATAAAGAAAACGTTAAGGACATAGGAAGTTACAACATGATGAAAACTCATTTTCATAAAACATCCACAGATCAAAATATATTTGATTCACATATAGCAGCGGAAAATAACAAACAGCTTAAAATCAGCTTATAATCAAGCATGCATATATTACACAAAAATATATACATAAGATTTTCAAAATAGGCAATTCTACAACAGAGACCATTGCCAAATTCATACATACGCGTTCAGATACCCAAAATAGTGTTACAAATATCAGAGCCCTAGACTCTAACTAGGATACAACACCTAGTACCAAAAATGTAAGGATAGCTAAGCTATGCCCTCACCACTACGCAGCTTCTAAACAGCAAAGCTACTCCTCAACGATAACCTCGTCACCCTGATAATCTGGATCCCCAAAGATCCAGCAGATAACACATAACAGAGAGTGTTAGTATCACAAACAATAAACATGTATAAATATCACATAATTATACATAATCAAAACACAAACACATAATCGACAAAGCACGAACTTATCAATAACAATTACCACATAACAACCATTATGCACACATAATTCCTAAATGAACACTAATGTCACAAAGGATGCATGCCTCAAAATGCATTCACTAATGCATGTGGTACCAATTCTTGCTCAGCTTTAGAGTCATGGCGGACTGTTGGATAAACTTATATCCCTTCTTTCATCGACTGCACCTCTCATTCGCCATAAAAGGACGGTCGTGCATATGACCAATAATAATTGGATTTCATTCTTTCATCGACTGCACCTCTCATTCGCCATATAAGGACGGTCGTGCATATGACCAATAATAATTGGATTTCATTCTTGCTCATAAAGAGCATACATACCATCATGAAATGCATGTATGTTCACTTAGCAATTATTGATATTTACACCTACATATGCTCAAATATGTGTGTACACTACCAATACTCATGCTAACTTCAACAAGTAGGCACTCATGGCCAATCACAATACAAACATGTATATACTCAACCATATTCACAATCTCAAATAAACCAATCAAATCATATCAAAATCTCACCCATAAGGGTTTCAGATAAAGACCCACACACTTTGATAATCCCACACACTTGCTAGGGTTTTACTCAAGCTTTTCTTGAAACAAATAACCTTTAGAAAACATTAAGAATAAGTTAAAATGGTGGGCAAGGTTTCCAAAACATATTTTGAGAATGCAGTAGCAAAAAGTCACCCCCGCGCGTACCAGGACCTCCAGAACAACTCAACGAAGTTGGCATGTACAGGGCTGGTCGCTACAAGCGAGCCCTTGGTCGCTACAAGCGCCCCTGGTCGCTACAAGCGCCAGTGTGGTCGCTACAAGCGCGGCTAGGCAGGGAATTATCCTGCCTGGTCGCTACAAGCGACGGTCCGTCGCTACAGCGACCGTATCAGTACAAAATCATGTAAAAATGTGATTTTCCACCATTTTAGCCCATTCAAGGTTACCCAAAGTTCCAGGACTTGTTAAAAACAACTTTCCATCATAAAACATCATTCAAAAACCATCACAAGCAAGGCTTATATCTAGCAAAGAAATTAGGGTTTAAAACACTAACTTTCCATAACTTTTCCTTTACATCCAAAACACTATAACTTCAACAAAACATGCTAGCAACATCACTTAGCATTCAAGCAAGCAAAACATAATCATTAACAACTTTAAACCATAAAAACTTTCTATCAAAGCCTAGACAAAGTGAAGGAGAAGTTTGGGATGGAGAAATAGACATTCTCCCCTTCTCTTGATCACTTGTGATCAAGTAATACTAACTCTCTTACCTTGAAATGATGATTCTCTAGCAAACTCAAGCTTCAAATCACTTGCCCTAGTTTTCTTGTTTTTCTCCTTCTCTTCTCCTCTTCCACGTTTTCTTCTTCTCAACAAAGCAATGAATAGTGATTCAAAAAGTCTTGTGTTAATCTCTTATAACCCAATCAAAACAATCTTGGCCATCCATTCTTACTAACTCTCAAGGACTAATCCTAGCCTTTCAATCCAATCCAAGCTCACTACTATCATATCCACTTGATCATTACTACTCATAAACCCAAAAGCCCAATACTATTCATCTTCTTGGCCCAAAACCTTAGAAACTCGATTACGAACTTATCTTCGCGCTAAATAATTATTCCTCGATTACTAGAAAATATTTTTAAATGCAAATCCATAAAATAAAATATATAAAAATATAACATACGCAAATAGGGTCGTTACAACTCTACCCCCCTAAAAAGAATTTTCGCCCTCGAAAATACCTGAAAATAACTCTGGATAGGAGTCCCGCATCTTGCTCTCGAGCTCCCACGTAGCATATTCACCGGCTGGGCCTCCCCAAACGACTTTCACCGATGAAATCTCTTTGTTCCTGAGCCTCTTCATCTCTTGTCCTTCAATCCTTAAGGGTACCGTTGTAACCGTTAAATTCTCTCTCACTTGTATCTCGTCCGACTCAATCACATGTGACGGATCCGATACGTATTTCCTTAATTGAGACACATGAAAAACGTCATGTAGATTTGACAACGACGGCGGTAACGCAATCCTATACGCCACCTTCCCAATCCTCTTCAAAATCTGATACGGACCAATGAACCTCGATGCTAACTTCTTCGATTTCAAAGCCCGTCCAATACCCGTAGTCGATGTAACTCTTAGAAACACATGATCTCCTTCTTGAAATTCTATATCCTTTCTTCTCTTGTCGGCATAGCTTTTCTGGCGACTCTGCGACGCTCTCATCTTTTCTTGGATCATCTTGATCTTCTCGGTCGTTTGTTGCACAATCTCAGGTCCAAGCACCACACTTTCTCCCGATTCAAACCAACACAAAGGTGTTCTACATCTTCTCCCATACAACGCTTCAAAAGGTGCCATACCTATGCTCGAATGAAAACTGTTGTTATACGTAAACTCAATCAATGGTAAGCAAGCTTCCCAACTCACTCCTTGTTCCAAAATGCACGATCTTAATAAATCCTCCAATGATTGAATCGTCCTCTCCGACTGACCATCCGTCTGCGGGTGATAAGCAGAACTCATCCGCAACTTAGTCCCCAACGCCTCTTGCAAACTCTCCCAAAACCTTGAAGTAAAACGGGGATCTCGATCTGATACAATACTCGACGGAATTCCATGTAATCTCACAATTTGCTCGACATAAATCTCAGCCAACTTCGGTACTAGCATACCGGTCTTGATAGCTATGAAATGAGCAGACTTTGTTAACCTGTCGACAACTACCCAAATCATATTGTTACCTTTCGACGTCTTCGGCAAACCACTTACAAAATCCATCGCAATACTATCCCATTTCCACTCTGGAATAAACATAGGTTGCAATAGCCCCGACGGCTTCTGATGCTCCACCTTGGACTTCTGACAAGTCAAACACGCGAAAACAAACTCGGCGATCTCTTTCTTCATCCCTTGCCACCAAAACATTTTCCTCAGATCTTGATACATCTTAGTAACACCAGGATGAATACTTAAGTTGCTTCTGTGACCTTCCTCCAAGATCATCCGTTTCAATTCAGGCACATCAGGTACACATAACCTTCCTTGACACCTCATCACGCCTTTCTCATCGATCTCCACATTTACCTTTTTCCCTTGCTCGATGAGCGTCTTAAGCTTCATCAATCTCACATCAGACTTTTGCTTTTCCACAACCTCTTCAAGAAAATCATTCGTCAATCTCAACATTCCTAGCTTCACACTTCTGGTTGTCCTTTCACAAACCAAACTGAGGTCTCTAAACTCTTCAATCAATATCAGTTCCTTCGCCATCAGAGAAGACATATGCAAAGACTTCCTACTCAACGCATCGGCTACCACATTAGCCTTACCTGGGTGATAACTCAACTCGAAATCATAATCCTTAAGAAACTCTAACCATCTTCTTTGCCTCATATTGAGCTCCTTCTGATCAAACAAGTATTTCAGACTTTTGTGATCGCTGAAAACTTCGAATCTTGACCCATACAAGTAATGCCTCCAAATCTTGAGAACAAACACAACAGCAGCTAGCTCCAAATCATGCGTAGGATAGTTCCTCTCATGAATCTTCAGCTGTCTTGATGCATAAGCAACGACTTGTCCCTTCTGCATCAACACACCACCTAGACCCATCTTCGACGCATCACAATAAACCACGAACGGTTCCTTCGGATTTGGCAGAATTAGCACAGGTGCAGATGTCAACCTCCTCTTCAGCTCTTGGAAACTCTGCTCACACTTGTCATCCCAAATGAAAGCTTGACCCTTCCTAGTCAACTGTGTCAATGGCAACGCCAACTTTGAAAATCCTTCAATGAACCTCCGATAGTAACCGGCCAAACCAAGAAAACTTCGGATCTCAGTAACAGACTCCGGCGTTCCCCAATCTTGCACTGCCTCTACCTTAGCAGGATCTACTGCTATACCACCACTTGAAATAACGTGACCCAAAAAGCTAACTTTATGCAACCAAAATTCACACTTAGAAAATTTTGCATAAAGCTTCTTCTCGCGCAACACCTCCAACACAATCCTCAAATGTTCGGCATGTTCCTCTTCCGTCATCGAGTATACCAAAATATCGTCTATGAAGACCACCACGAATCGATCCAAAAAGGAATGAAATATACGATTCATATATTCCATAAACACTCTAGGTGCATTAGTAACTCCAAAAGGCATAACAGCGTACTCGTAGTGACCATACCTTGTTCTGAAAGCAGTCTTCGGTATATCCTCCGCCTTAACTCTTATCTGGTGATATCCCGATCTCAAATCAATCTTGCTGAACACACAGGCTCCCACCAACTGATCCATCAAATCATCTATCCTCGGAAGTGGATACTTATTCTTGATAGTTGCTTTATTCAACTGACGATAATCGATGCACAGACGCATACTACCATCTTTCTTCTTTACCAACAGAACAGGCGCACCCCACGGCGATACACTCGGTCTTACAAACTTCTTCTCTAACAATTCCTCCAATTGTTCCTTCAACTTTTCTAGCTCAGCAGCTGACATGCGATACGGCGCCATTGATATCGGACTAGTGCCAGGTACTATGTCAATTGCGAATTCAACCTCTCTCTCGGGTGGTAAATCCAAAATGTCATCTGGAAAAACATCTGTGAAATCACGCACCACCGGCAACGCATCAACCTCAATCTTCTCTTCTACTCTCAACGAAGCAAACATAGCAAACACATCCTCTTGAGCCTTTACTGATCTTACCACTTCTCGACAACACATGAGCTTCGAACACAACTCTGGCTCCAATCTTGGAAACATAACCGTCTTCTTACCACAGTTGATATGAACCCGATTAAATTCTAACCAGTTCATACCAAAGATAACGTCTATTCCGCTCAACGGAATGCAGACTAAATCCATACCAAAGTGTCGACCATACATAGTGACTGGACAATCAACACAGACTTGAGTAGTCGATACTGAACCGCTTGCAGGCGTTTCAATAACCATGCGTCCCATCATATTTTCTACTCTAAGACCCAACCTCTCAACGCAATCCATAGAAATAAACGAATGGGTAGCACCCGTATCAATAATAGTAGACAAAGGAGTATTATTGATAAAGCATGTACCTCTGATCAAGTTGTCCGCCTTCGCATCACCACCATCTAAAGCAAACACTTTTCCTCCAGCCGCTCTAGGCTTCTTACACACGTTGCTCTTATGACCCGCTTCTTTGCAGTTGAAGCACACAATACCCTTCTTGCACTGATCAGCTTTGTGGTTAGGATCACCACACTTGAAACATTTTCCTTCATACTTCGGACATTCAAAGAAACGATGTCCCGGTTGTCCACACTTAAAACAATTCCTATTACTTCCAAACTTGCCACCACTACTCCCACCTTCATCTGGTTTCTTCCCACCTCTGCCATACGGTTTACCTCTAGCCATGTCCTTTCCTCTCTTCTCATTCGCGGCTTTGTAGTAATTAGCCTTAGCTTTACTATCCTTATCACATATTCGGCTCTTATTCACCAACATCGGAAAATTCCTGATCTCACTAAACCCAATCAACTGCTTGATATCTGGCCTCAGCCCATTTTCAAACTTTACACACTTGTCTTCCTCGGCTTCCATCGTATTGTAGTGAGGAGCAAAACGACACAAATCTTCAAACTTGGCCGCATATTCAGAAACAGATAAATTCCCCTGCTTGAGCTCCATGAACTCAATCACCTTACGGTTCCTCTCGTCTGCCGGAAAATACTTGGTTAAAAACTCTCTTCGGAAACGAGCCCATGTAACTAAAGCTCCACCAGCTCCCAACCTCTGACTAGCGTTTCCCCACCAATGATCGGCCTCATCATGGAGAACATACGCTCCTAGTAATACCTTATGCGCATCCAGACAACGCATAGCCCCGAAAATTCTCTCAATCCCTTCCAACCAAGTCTGAGCTCCCTTGAAGATAGGCGGTTTGTTGTTCATAAACCTCTCGAGTCTCAGCTCATCTTCTCCGCCTCCTCTAGCTTGTTGTGCGGCTCTATCCGCAGTCCTACTAGCAGCATCCTGAGCCATGGCATCCGCCATCCGCTCCATCGCATCGGCAAGTGCTCGTTGCGTCATATCTACACACTACCAATCACCACATAATACAAGTGAGCACACAGTGTTTAAGAAAACACAGGTTACACAAAGGGTATACTAAACTTAATTGATCCAATGGATCGACCTGCTCTGATACCAACTATTGTAACACCCTAACCCTTAACCGCCGATTATTAACTTTAATAAAGAAAACGTTAAGGACATAGGAAGTTACAACATGATGAAAACTCATTTTCATAAAACATCCACAGATCAAAATATATTTGATTCACATATAGCAGCGGAAAATAACAAACAGCTTAAAATCAGCTTATAATCAAGCATGCATATATTACACAAAAATATATACATAAGATTTTCAAAATAGGCAATTCTACAACAGAGACCATTGCCAAATTCATACATACGCGTTCAGATACCCAAAATAGTGTTACAAATATCAGAGCCCTAGACTCTAACTAGGATACAACACCTAGTACCAAAAATGTAAGGATAGCTAAGCTATGCCCTCACCACTACGCAGCTTCTAAACAGCAAAGCTACTCCTCAACGATAACCTCGTCACCCTGATAATCTGGATCCCCAAAGATCCAGCAGATAACACATAACAGAGAGTGTTAGTATCACAAACAATAAACATGTATAAATATCACATAATTATACATAATCAAAACACAAACACATAATCGACAAAGCACGAACTTATCAATAACAATTACCACATAACAACCATTATGCACACATAATTCCTAAATGAACACTAATGTCACAAAGGATGCATGCCTCAAAATGCATTCACTAATGCATGTGGTACCAATTCTTGCTCAGCTTTAGAGTCATGGCGGACTGTTGGATAAACTTATATCCCTTCTTTCATCGACTGCACCTCTCATTCGCCATAAAAGGACGGTCGTGCATATGACCAATAATAATTGGATTTCATTCTTTCATCGACTGCACCTCTCATTCGCCATATAAGGACGGTCGTGCATATGACCAATAATAATTGGATTTCATTCTTGCTCATAAAGAGCATACATACCATCATGAAATGCATGTATGTTCACTTAGCAATTATTGATATTTACACCTACATATGCTCAAATATGTGTGTACACTACCAATACTCATGCTAACTTCAACAAGTAGGCACTCATGGCCAATCACAATACAAACATGTATATACTCAACCATATTCACAATCTCAAATAAACCAATCAAATCATATCAAAATCTCACCCATAAGGGTTTCAGATAAAGACCCACACACTTTGATAATCCCACACACTTGCTAGGGTTTTACTCAAGCTTTTCTTGAAACAAATAACCTTTAGAAAACATTAAGAATAAGTTAAAATGGTGGGCAAGGTTTCCAAAACATATTTTGAGAATGCAGTAGCAAAAAGTCACCCCCGCGCGTACCAGGACCTCCAGAACAACTCAACGAAGTTGGCATGTACAGGGCTGGTCGCTACAAGCGAGCCCTTGGTCGCTACAAGCGCCCCTGGTCGCTACAAGCGCCAGTGTGGTCGCTACAAGCGCGGCTAGGCAGGGAATTATCCTGCCTGGTCGCTACAAGCGACGGTCCGTCGCTACAGCGACCGTATCAGTACAAAATCATGTAAAAATGTGATTTTCCACCATTTTAGCCCATTCAAGGTTACCCAAAGTTCCAGGACTTGTTAAAAACAACTTTCCATCATAAAACATCATTCAAAAACCATCACAAGCAAGGCTTATATCTAGCAAAGAAATTAGGGTTTAAAACACTAACTTTCCATAACTTTTCCTTTACATCCAAAACACTATAACTTCAACAAAACATGCTAGCAACATCACTTAGCATTCAAGCAAGCAAAACATAATCATTAACAACTTTAAACCATAAAAACTTTCTATCAAAGCCTAGACAAAGTGAAGGAGAAGTTTGGGATGGAGAAATAGACATTCTCCCCTTCTCTTGATCACTTGTGATCAAGTAATACTAACTCTCTTACCTTGAAATGATGATTCTCTAGCAAACTCAAGCTTCAAATCACTTGCCCTAGTTTTCTTGTTTTTCTCCTTCTCTTCTCCTCTTCCACGTTTTCTTCTTCTCAACAAAGCAATGAATAGTGATTCAAAAAGTCTTGTGTTAATCTCTTATAACCCAATCAAAACAATCTTGGCCATCCATTCTTACTAACTCTCAAGGACTAATCCTAGCCTTTCAATCCAATCCAAGCTCACTACTATCATATCCACTTGATCATTACTACTCATAAACCCAAAAGCCCAATACTATTCATCTTCTTGGCCCAAAACCTTAGAAACTCGATTACGAACTTATCTTCGCGCTAAATAATTATTCCTCGATTACTAGAAAATATTTTTAAATGCAAATCCATAAAATAAAATATATAAAAATATAACATACGCAAATAGGGTCGTTACAGAACCCACTTTGTTGAGTTTCATGAGTATTTAGTATTTGAGCAAAGTTTATCATTAGTACCCTAATTCTATGTTGTGAGTAATTTTGATCATTACATGTTGTAATCTGTTAATATGCCTTAGAATTTGTTCCTTAAAGCTGTATGATGTTTGGGCATGATTGGATAAGCCAAAATGGTGAAAATCATGTTTTAAACTTGGCCTTTGCTGTCCAACTGCAGGTAAAATCGTGTCTGTAACATCCGGTGGCTCCCAATGGGCTGGCCTCCCTATCTTTCAAGGGCCGAGATGTACTCATGGACTTCTCCACCCCCCATGTGGAGTTTCATGCCTTCCGTGGGAATCGAACTCTGTACCTGGGACCTAAGTACAAGTTCAATGCATTCCCACTACCAATTGAGCTATCCCGCTTATTAGTATCAGTTATCAGTGTTAGAAGTAAATTATAACCGTGGCAATTTAGTAATAAGTGGTTATGGCAATTTGGTAAATAATTCAAAAAGGGGGAATTATAAGAAAATGGAAAGGCATGATATTTTCACAAGTTTCATTCTTCTCTTCTACTCTTCCCAAACCAGCCACTCTCTCCCTCTCTCCCTCACTCTCACGCCACCCTTTCTCACCCAAATCATCAAGTTTTCACCCATAAAATCCTTGAGAAGCTTACTAGCAAGTGGATTGCTGAAAAGATAGAATAAATAGAGAAGGAACAAGGAAGAAACAAGGAAGGAGCAAGCTAGGGTTTCAAAACCAAGCATAACCAGCACCATTTGAGGTTTAGGTGAGCTCATTTAGGGTTTTAGAACCCATCTAGAGTGCTATTTATGAGTTTTGCAAGTTATTACAAATTTTAGAGTTTACCCTAGAATTCTTGTTTGTTAAATCTTTGCCCATGAGTGTTTATAATTGTCAATTTTTGAAGGAAAATCATTTTTAACATGTTTAAGAAGCTTGGGTATCCTTGAATGGGCAAAAATGGTGGAAAATCACATTTTTACACATGTTTATGCTGATACGGTCGCTGTAGCGACGGACTGTCGCTTGTAGCGACCAGGCAGGATTATTCCCTGCCTAGCCGCGCTTGTAGCGACCACACTGGCGCTGTAGCGACCAACCCTGGACAGCCCAACCTAGTTGAGCTGTTCTGGGGGTCCTGGTGCGCGCGGGCATGGCTTTTGCAACTGATTTCTTATAGCATATTTTAGAAACATAAACCACCATTTTAGTTCATTCTAAAGGCTTCCGTTGGTTGTGAAATTACATGAGCAAAGATTAAGCAAAGCTTGGAATTTCATGAATTAAAGATGAAAAGCCTAAGTAAGTCCTAGGATTGGCTCATGAGAACGATGAGTCAAGAACCTTGATAGGTTAATGAGTCCATAGAAGATATTCTTCACGTAGTAAACATAAGTATGTTACCATGTTGGAAGCTTAGGACCTTTTATAGGTTTAGCACGTATGAATGGTTACTTAAAGAATAAGAACAATACGAATATGTAATATGATTATGATCACGTGTTCATCAGACTCCGGGATACGCCGGATGGGATTTCTCCGAAAGGGCTATCCACACGTAAGTTTAAAGATTAAACATGTCCAGCAGGCTCCGAATTATGCCGGATGGGACTTCTCCGAGAGGATTGTCCACATGTAAAGTTAAGTTGTGTCCAGCAGGCTCCGGATTATGCCGGATGGGGCTTCACCGAGAGGGTTGCCTACACAAAGATAAGAGGAGTCCGGTGTTAGCCTGATATGATAGGAATTCCACCGGTATGATGGGAGATGTACTTCGGGGTTACTCCACCCGGATGCACTCCGTAAAATGAACCAAGATAATGATTGTTTGTTCAACGCTAACTTCTAACTTAATGACCCGAAAATGAATATGTATGTCTTATATGTAATACGAGATGTGATGATTAGTTCCTAGTGAACGAGATGTGATCCTAGGAAGTCCCCAAGATCACTATGTATAATCTAAGGTTAGAATGGAACATGATAAGTTAGAGATAAGACAATGAAGCGATCTTAGGTTTTCCCCTCGATCGCGAAAAAATGTAAAGAATGATGGCGATCGTAGGTATCCCCAAGATTGCCAAGAGTAGGCACGGCGACCCTAGGTTACCCCCGTGGTTGCCAACAGTAGGTAGGGTAGAGCTCACTGAGACGTTATGTCTCATCCCTTTCCTTCTGGTGCAGGTTCTTCACAGGTAGCACGTCGCAAAGGTAAAGAGAAAGCTACAGACTGATCGTGCTGTATTATGTTTATCCTTTGGATGTTGTATAAGAATGATGTATTATGATGTATATTATGAAGAATGTTTTGTATCGAATATCAAGTTGTATCACAAACCTGTGTATTGTGTATTTAATAAACAACTTTTCTGTATTGTATTTAATGTATCCAGTACGAAATTTTAATACTCGTAAGAGATCCTAGGCAATCTCTATATGGGTGTTACAGTGTCACGATTTTACCACCGTGTCACGATTTTATAGGCAGAGTGTAACACGATTTCTGGGTAGAAAATCGTGACACGATTTCCAAATCGTGTCACGATCTCACAGGACACAGGGACACAATGTTTTTCTTCATATCCTTGCACCGTTCTGGCTATCCAATACTGCTTCTGACTCAAGAAACAACATGTAAACGCTAAGTGCTGCTAATAAGCATTAGGAGACCTATCCATTAGAAAATGTATAAGATATTATAGATTGAGGATAGGTGCATTATTGAGAGATGGATACCTTAATCCATAAGTTAGTATAGAAAAGTATAAGATCTAGTATTGGGATTATCCCTTTCTAAGCAATTTCTCAACACTCAATTGAGTATGTGCAAGCCTAAGAATGATATAGAATTCAAGTTAAGACCTTTATAGGTTAAGTATTCAAGAATCATTAAGATATTAAGTCGTGGCCTTCGTCGTTCACGCTAGTGGGACACGAATGGTTCACACAAAGGTAAGACTTTTATGAAAGATATTAAGTCGTGACTTTCGTCGTTCACGCTAGTGGGACACGAAAGGTTCAGGCATAAGTTAAAACATATTTAATCGCGTCTTCCGTCGTTCACGCTAGTGGGACACGGGAGGTATACGCGTAAGTTAAGATTATTAAGTCGTGTCTTCTATTGTTCACGCTAGTGGGACACAGGAGGTTCACGCTAGTGGGACGTGTTATTCCGCAAGGATGACCGCACGACGACAAGAGGAGTCCGGTGTTAGCCTGATATGATAGGAATTTTCACCGGTTAGAAGGGAGATGTACTTCGGGGTTACACCACCCGGATGCACTCCGTAAAATGAACTAAGATAATTATTGATTGTTCAACGCTAACTTCTAACCTAAAGATATGAAAGATGAATATGTATATTTATATGTATTGAGAAAAACAGGACAATTAGTACCTAGTGAACCAGAAGTGATCATAAGATATTCCCCCTTGATCACTAAGTACAAGATAAGTTAAGTTAGCATATGATGAGAAACGTTTGAGACAAGAAGCGATCTTAGGTTTCCCCTCGATCGCGAAATAAGTAAAGAATGACGGCGATCATAGGTATCCCCAAGATTGCCGAGAGTAGGCACGGCAACCCTAGGTTTCCCCCGTGGTTGCCAACAGTAGGTTGGGCTGGAGCTCACTGAGACGTAATGTCTCACCCCAATCCTTCTGGTGCAGGTTTTCAGGTTATCAAGAGATGTTCATGATGATATTCTTCAAGAAGACGCTGGATGGAGTGCAGTTGCTCGTTGTAGACAAGCTCAGGAGTTGTCAGATTATATATATATGTATATGAAAGTGTATTTTATGATATTGGGATGACTGTATAAACGAGTCAACTTGTACTCATTCAGATGTATGTATTATTATTATTGAAAATTTTAATGTACCCAGTATCAGATTAATACACATGCTAAATATTCTAGATAATTTAGTATGGGTGTTACACTGGTGGTGTTGCCGGCATAGGAGGAGGAGGCTTCGTCTTTACTAGGTCTTTAGCAAGCAAGGCTGGTAGTAATTCTTCATACTTCATGGGAATGGGATCGAAGGTTGTTCTTTGGTGGTATTGTGGGTTAAATGGTTGTTGAGGATTCTGTGGACGGTTTTATTGTTGTGGATGGTATTGTTGTTGTGGGTGGTATTGCTGTGGAGGTTGTTGGTATGGGTATTGTGGTCTTTGTTGTTGAAAGTGTGGTTGATATCCTGGGTTTGGGACGGCTGATGTGACATTTGCAACTTGGCGGTATGGTGTGTAACCTTGTTGGAGCCTGCCATGAGCTACCATTCCCACATCTTGTTCCTTCTTCTTCGCAAAATGATTCCCGAACTTCTTAGTGCCACTAGCAGTAGGGGTACTCTCCATGGTCAATCGTCCTTCTCGGACACCTTCCTCTAAACATACTCCCATGTTAACCATCTCAGTAAAGTCTGTCGGCGCACTTGCGACCATCTTTTCATAGTAGAATTGACCAAGGGTCTTCAAGAAGATTTTGGTCATCTCTTTCTCCTCTAAAGGTTGGACAATTTGAGCAGCCACTTCCCTCCAGTGTTGGGCATACTCTTTGAATGTTTCTTTGTCCTTCTGAGTCATAGCACGAAGCTGGTCCCGATCTGGGGCCATGTCCAAGTTATACTTATATTGGCGGATAAAAGCCTCGCCAAGATCGTTGAAAGTGCGGATGCTAGCAGTTACCAGGTTCATATACCATTTCAAGGCAGCACCAGTCAGACTGTCCTAAAAGAAGTGGATAAGAAGCTTGTGGTTGTCAGTGTACATAAACATCTTTCTCGCATACATCACCAGATGGCTGCGTGGACATGTATTTCCTTTATACTTTTCAAAGTCAGGGACCTTGAATTTGTGTCGTATTGTAACATTAGGGACCAAGCAAAGTTCGCGGGCATCTCTCCCAAACAGGTCTCTTCCCCGGAGAGCTTCAAGTTCCCGTTGCATACCGTCAAATTTCTCGTGAAGTTCATCCATCTTGTCAAAAGCTCCAATACTTTCAGCATGAAAGATAGGCTTAGCCTCTTGTTGGATGGTGTGGATAAGAGGTGTTGGATAGGTCATCGCAGCTTGTGGGAAAGACGGGCCGGGTTGTGAAACCGGTGTTGATTGTTGAGCAAAGGGGAGTGAAACTTCGAACACAACGAGTTGGAAACTTCCACTAAATGGGGGTGGCATTCCCCATGTGCAACCTGGAGGCATAAACAAAGGCGGAGAATGTACCGTGGATAGTGGAGTAGTGATTATGAATGGCTGTTCTACAACAGCAGCGGCAGATTGAGAACCCTGAACCGACAGAAGTGCACTCATCATAGCCATTAATCTATCCATCCCCTCTCGCAAACTAGCAACCTCCTCTCGAAGATTCTGATTTTATTGCTCGACAAGATCCATCCTCTTCTTTTGATTAGCTCGAGTGTTGTAAACACGGGTAGGCTTGCGAAGAATTCGTCGGGCCACTTTCTTTGACAGCGGCAGATTAACCTTTTATTGGTGAACAAAGTGTGAGACTCGATTTGGAAATTATGAATGCAGTATGATGCATGATTATGCTTATGCAAAAAAGAAAAATTTGTTATCGAAGGACTTGTCAAAGTAATTGTAAACATCATAATTTGAACACTTCGTTTAAGCATTAAAACATTACAACATATTTTTTTTTACAAGTCAAAAGATTTTGGAAGCTAAAATCTAAACATAAGGTCCTAATAACTTCGACTCAAACTCCTGGAGTAGATGGATCCTCGAAATCTGGATGTGCACTAGAGAATGAGTCCATAAACCTCTTCTTCCTCTTGGAATCCTGGCTGAGCAATGCATCCTTTTGCCGAAGTAAGTCATCCTTCTCAATCATCCTCTGATTTTGGACGAAAAGCTCATGGTCCTGCTGTGCTAGCTTTCCCTTCAAGGTCTCGTACTCACGCTCAAGCTCTTGGTATCTTCTCTTCCAAGTCTCCTTTTCTTGCCTTTCCTTGGTTAATTGCTCATGAAATTCTTCCTTGGTGTCGAAGGGTATGGGCAAAGATGATGGTGGGATAGTGGAGGACAAGTATCTGGGTAAATGATAAGGTAGACCAAAGCTCATGGTTCTATCAATAACCCACTGAGTGTAAGATTCGTGCATATAATCTGATTTCTTCCCCAACTGACTTCTGCTGAGTCTGCGGATGGCACTCCAAGCTCGTGTGAATCTTTCTCTTCTGTTTGAGTGATCTTCATGGTTAAGATAGAACTCATTAGTTACGGCCAGGTTGTTTGGTTTAGTTTTCATTGGGTAACCAAATTGTCGTCGGGCAAGAAATGGGTTGTAGCTAGTTCCACCACGCATACCCAGAAGAGGTACGTTGGGGTATTCACCACAACTAACAATAATCTTCCCCACGTCACTAGCTGCCTGGTACCAAACAATGTTAGATGGGTCGAGGGACATGATTATGTGAGGCCAAGAAAGTTTTTCAACATTGTTTTTGAAGGCATGGGATTGAGGTAGATGGAAGGTAAACCATTGGTAGAGCAGGGGTGCACAACAAGAGATGGTTCCACGGCCAGCCTGGGTTCGGTCATGGATGGAGTGGTAGGTATCGGGTAGTAGTGTAGGTACGGGGTTTTTGGTGAGGAAGATTTTGATGGAATTAATGTCGATGAAGTTGTCGATGAAAAGTAAGAGGCCATATAAAAGTAGGGCTACGACGGAGTGGAATGCACGAGTACTGGCTACCTCGGCAAATATAGAGGCTTGTTGGTAGAGGAAATGGGTGGGTAGACCCTGAAGGCTTCCTTTGGAAGTAAGGTTTGCTTGGATGGGGGAGGTTTCGAGGTGAAGGGCAGCTGCAATATCGGAGGGTCTAGGGACAGGTTCGAGGCCGTGGAACGGTATCTTGTCAGGCACGGGTAAACCAACCAGGTATGAATATTCCTCAAGTGTAGGGACGAGCTGGTAGTCGGGAAATATGAAGCAATGGTAGAGAGGGTCTGTAACGACCCTATTTTCGTATGTTATATTTTTATATATTTTATTTTATGGATTTGCATTTAAAAATATTTTCTAGTAATCGAGGAATAATTATTTAGCGCGAAGATAAGTTCGTAATCGAGTTTTTAGGGTTTTGGGCGAATTTGGGCCAAGAGGGTGAATAGTATTGGGCTTTTGGGTTTATGAGTAGTAATGATCAAGTGGATATGAATAGTAGTGAGCTTGGATTGGATTGAAAGGCTAGGATTAGTCCTTGAGAGTTAGTAAGGAATGGATGGCCAAGATTGTTTTGCTTGGATTATAAGAGATTATCACAAAGACTTGTGAATCACTATTCATTGCTTTGTGGAGAAGAAGAAAAACGTGGAAGAGGAGAAGAAAAGCAAGAGAAAAGCTAGGGCAAGTGAACAAGGGAGAAAGCTTGAGTTTAGAATCACCAATTCCTGGTAAGAGAGTTAGTATTGCTTCTTCACAAGTGATTGAGAAGGGGAGAATGTCTATTTCTCCATCCCAAACTTCCTCTCACTTTGTCTAGGTTTTGATAGAAAGTTTTTATGGTTTAAAGATGTTAAATGATCATGTTATGCTTGCTTGAATGCTAAGTGATGTTGCTAGAATGTTTAGTTGAAGTTGTAACGACCCTATTTTCGTATGTTATATTTTTATATATTTTATTTTATGGATTTGCATTTAAAAATATTTTCTAGTAATCGAGGAATAATTATTTAGCGCGAAGATAAGTTCGTAATCGAGTTTCTAAGGTTTTGGGCCAAGAAGATGAATAGTATTGGGCTTTTGGGTTTATGAGTAGTAATGATCAAGTGGATATGATAGTAGTGAGCTTGGATTGGATTGAAAGGCTAGGATTAGTCCTTGAGAGTTAGTAAGGAATGGATGACCAAGATTAATTTGATTTGGTTATAAGAGATTAACACAAGACTTTTTGAATCACTATTCATTGCTTTGTTGAGAAGAAGAAAACGTGAAAGAGAAGGAGAAGAGAAGGAGGAAAGCAAGAGAAAAACCTAGGGCAAGTGATTTAAAGCTTGAGTTGCTAGAGAACTTTGATTTCAAGGTAAGAGAGTTAGTATTACTTTTTCATAAGTGATTTTGAGAAGGGGAGAATGTCTATTTCTCCATCCCAAACTTCTCCTTCACTTTATCTAGGTTTTGATAGAAGTTTTTATGGTTTAAAGATGTTAAATGAATCATGTTAAGCTTATTTGATGCTAGGTGATGTTGCTAGCATGTTTTGTTGAAGTTATAGTGTTTTGAATGCAAAGGGAAAGTTATGGAAAAATAGTGTTTTTAACCCTAATTTCTTTGCTAGATAAAAGCCTTGCTTGTGATGGTTTTGAATGATGTTTTATGAAGGAAAATTGTTTTTAACAAGTCCTGGAACTTTGGGTAACCTTGAATAGGCTAAAATGGTGGAAAATCACATTTTTACATGATTTTGTACTGATACGGTCGCTGTAGCGACGGACCGTCGCTTGTAGCGACCAGGCAGGATAATTCCCTGCCTATCCGCGCTTGTAGCGACCACACTGGCGCTTGTAGCGACCAGGGGCGCTTGAAGCGACCAAGGGCTCGCTTGTAGCGACCAGCCCTGAACATGCCAACTTCGTTGAGTTGTTCTGGAGGTCCTGGTACGCGCGGGGGTGACTTTTTGCTACTGCATTTTCATAATATGATTTGGGTAGTTGTCGACAGGTTAACAAAGTCTGCTCATTTCATAGCTATCAAGACCGGTATGCTAGTACCGAAGTTGGCTGAGATTTGTGAAAAACATCATGTAGATTTGACAACGACGGCGGTAACGCAATCCTATACGCCACCTTCCCAATCCTCTTCAAAATCTGATACGGACCAATGAACCTCGATGCTAACTTCTTCGATTTCAAAGCCCGTCCAATACCCGTAGTCGATGTAACTCTTAGAAACACATGATCTCCTTCTTGAAACTCTATATCCTTTCTTCTCTTGTCGGCATAGCTTTTCTGGCGACTCTGCGACGCTCTCATCTTTTCTTGGATCATCTTGATCTTCTCGGTCGTTTGTTGCACAATCTCAGGTCCAAGCACCACACTTTCTCCCGATTCAAACCAACACAAAGGTGTTCTACATCTTCTCCCATACAACGCTTCAAAAGGTGCCATACCAATGCTCGAATGAAAACTGTTGTTATACGTATCGGATCCGTCACATGTGATTGAGTCGGACGAGATACAAGTGAGAGAGAATTTAACGGTTGTAACGGTACCCTTAAGGATTGAAGGACAAGAGATGAAGAAGCTCAGGAACAAAGAGATTTCATCGGTGAAAGTCGTTTGGGGAGGCCCAGCCGGTGAATATGCGACGTGGGAGCTCGAGAGCAAGATGCGGGACTCCTATCCAGAGTTGTTTTCAGGTATTTTCGAGGGCGAAAATTCTTTTTAGGGGGGTAGAGTTGTAACGACCCTATTTTCGTATGTTATATTTTTATATATTTTATTTTATGGATTTGCATTTAAAAATATTTTCTAGTAATCGAGGAATAATTATTTAGCGCGAAGATAAGTTCGTAATCGAGTTTCTAAGGTTTTGGGCCAAGAAGATGAATAGTATTGGGCTTTTGGGTTTATGAGTAGTAATGATCAAGTGGATATGATAGTAGTGAGCTTGGATTGGATTGAAAGGCTAGGATTAGTCCTTGAGAGTTAGTAAGGAATGGATGGCCAAGATTAATTTGATTTGGTTATAAGAGATTAACACAAGACTTTTTGAATCACTATTCATTGCTTTGTTGAGAAGAAGAAAACGTGAAAGAGAAGGAGAAGAGAAGGAGGAAAGCAAGAGAAAAACCTAGGGCAAGTGATTTAAAGCTTGAGTTGCTAGAGAACTTTGATTTCAAGGTAAGAGAGTTAGTATTACTTTTTCATAAGTGATTTTGAGAAGGGGAGAATGTCTATTTCTCCATCCCAAACTTCTCCTTCACTTTATCTAGGTTTTGATAGAAGTTTTTATGGTTTAAAGATGTTAAATGAATCATGTTAAGCTTATTTGATGCTAGGTGATGTTGCTAGCATGTTTTGTTGAAGTTATAGTGTTTTGAATGCAAAGGGAAAGTTATGGAAAAATAGTGTTTTTAACCCTAATTTCTTTGCTAGATAAAAGCCTTGCTTGTGATGGTTTTGAATGATGTTTTATGAAGGAAAATTGTTTTTAACAAGTCCTGGAACTTTGGGTAACCTTGAATAGGCTAAAATGGTGGAAAATCACATTTTTACATGATTTTGTACTGATACGGTCGCTGTAGCGACGGACCGTCGCTTGTAGCGACCAGGCAGGATAATTCCCTGCCTATCCGCGCTTGTAGCGACCACACTGGCGCTTGTAGCGACCAGGGGCGCTTGAAGCGACCAAGGGCTCGCTTGTAGCGACCAGCCCTGAACATGCCAACTTCGTTGAGTTGTTCTGGAGGTCCTGGTACGCGCGGGGGTGACTTTTTGCTACTGCATTTTCATAATATGTTTTGGAAACCTTGCCCACCATTTTAATTCATTCCTAATGCTTTCTAAAGATTAATTGTTCAAGAAAAGTTTTGAGTAAAACCCTAGCATGTGTGTGGGATTATCAAAGTGTGTGGGTTTTCCTTTGAAACCCTTATGTGTTTGAGATTTTGGTATGATTGCTTGGTTTATTTGAGATTGTTGAACATGGTTGAGTATATACATGTTGTGTTTTATGATTTTGGCCATGAGAGCCTAGTGGTTGTGTATTTTGTTGTTGTTGATGTTGTGATAATTATCAGAGTGCTGATAATTTAGTGGTTGTGTTTGTGTTTGTTGTTGTTGTGATAATTATCAGAGTGCTGATAATTTAGTGTTGTGTTTGTTGAATCATCATGCATTTCATGATTGTATGATACCCGTGTGCGGGTTATTCGATGATGTCCGTGTGCGGATATGAAATCCAAGAGTGCTTGGTTATCAAGAGTGCTTGATAAGGATATAAGTTTATCCAAAATGAATTGGTACCACATGCATTAGTGAATGCATTTTGAGGCATGCATCCTTTGTGACATTAGTGTTCATTTAGGAATTATGTGTGCATAATGGTTGTTAAGTGATAGTTGTTATTGATGAGTGTCGTGCTTTGTCGATTATGGGTTTGTGTTTTGATTATGTATAATTATGTGTTATTTATACATGTTTATTGTTTGTGATACTAACACTCTCCGTTATGTGTTATTTGCTGGATCTTTGGGGATCCAGATTATCAGGTTGACGAAGCTATCGTTGAGGAGTAGCTTTTGCTATTTAGGAGCCTACGTTGTGGTGAGGGCATAGCTTAGCTATCCTTACCTTTTTGGTACTAGGTGTTGTATCCTAGTTAGAGTCTAGGGCTCTGATATTTGTAACACTATTTTTGGGTATCTGAACGCGTATGTATGAATTTGGCAATGGTCTCTGTTGTAGAATTGCCTATTTTGAAAATCTTATGTATATATTTTTGTGTAATATATGCATGCTTGATTATAAGCTGATTTTAAGCTGTTTGTTATTTTCCGCTGCTATATGTGAATCAAATATATTTTGATCTGTGGATGTTTTATGAAAATTGAGTTTTCATCATGTTGTAACTTCCTATGTCCTTAACGTTTTCTTTATTAAAGTTAATAATCGGCGGTTAAGGGTTAGGGTGTTACAAAAGTTTTGTGAGTGTTATAGTGTTTTGAATTCATAGAAAAAGTTATGGAAAGTTAGTGTTTTAAACCTAATTTCTTTGCTAGATGCAATCCTTGCTTGTGATTGTTTTTGAATGATGTTTTATGATGGAAAATTGTTTTTAACAAGTCCTAGAAGCTTGGGTAACCTAGAATGGGTGAAAATGGTGGAAAATCACATTTTTACATGATTTTGTACTGATACGGTCGCTGTAGCGACGGACCGTCGCTTGTAGCGACCAGGCAGGATAATTCCCTGCCTATCCGCGCTTGTAGCGACCACACTGGCGCTTGTAGCGACCAGGCTCGCTTGTAGCGACCAAGGGCTCGCTTGTAGCGACCAACCCTGGACATGCCAACTTCGTTGATTTGTTCTGGAGGCCCTGGTGCGCGCGGGAATAGCTTTTTGCTACTGCATTCTCATTATATGTTTTGGAAACCTTGCCCACCATTTTAACTTATTCTTAATGTTTTCTAAAGATTATTTGTTTTCAAGAAAAGCTTGAGTAAAACCCTAGCATGTGTGTGGGATTATCAAAGTGTGTGGGTCTTCCTTTGAAACCCTTATGTGTGAGATTTTGATATGATTTGCTTGGTTTATTTGAAATTGTTAATCACGGTTGAGTGTATACATGTTATGTCTTATGATTTGGCCATGAGAGCCTAGTGGTTGTGTTTGTTGTTGTTGTTGTTGTTGAGATAATTATCAGAGTGCTGATAATTAGTTGTGTTAGTAAGTATCATATATTTGCTAAGTGAACATACATGCATTTCATGATGGTATGTATGCTCTTTATGAGTAAGAATGAAATCCAATTATTATTGGTCATATGCACGACCGTCCTTTTATGGCGAATGAGAGGTGCAGTCGATGAAATCCAATTATTATTGGTCAAGTGTACGACTGTCCTTTTATGGCGAATGAGAGGTACACAAGGGATATAAGTTTATCCAACAGTCCGCCATGACTCTAAAGCTGAGCAAGAATTGGTACCACATGCATTAGTGAATGCATTTTGAGGCATGCATCCTTTGTGACATTAGTGTTCATTTAGGAATTATGTGTGCATAATGGTTGTTAAGTGGTAATTGTTATTGATGAGTTTGTGCATTGTCAATTACGTGTTGTGTTTTGGTTATGTATAATAATGTGTTATTTATACATGTTTATTGGTTGTGATACTAACACTCTCTGTTTTGTGTTATTTGCTGGATCTTTGGGGATCCAGAATATCAGGTTGACGAGAATATCGTCGAGGAGTAGCTTTTGCAGTTTAGGAGCCTGCATAGTGGTGAGGGCATAGCTTAGCTATCCTTATTTTTTTTGTACTAGGTGTTGTATCCTAGTTAGAGTTTAGGGCTCTGATATTTGTAACACCACTTTGGGTATCTGAACGTTTATGTATAGATTTGGCAATGGTCTCTGTTGTAGAATTGCCTCTTTTGAAAATCTTATGTATATATTTTTGTGTAATATATGCATGCTTGGTTATAAGCTGTGTTTGTTATTTTTCCGCTGCTGTTTGCGAATCAAATATATTTTGATTTCTGTTGATGTTTATGAAAATGAGTTTTCATCATGTTGTAACTTCCTATGTCCTTAACGTTTTCTTTATTAAAGTTAATAATCGGCGGTTAAGGGTTAGGGTGTTACAGGGTCATAGCTTTGGACCAAGGTCTCCAGACATCCTTCCTCAACATCTACTCTAAGGATATTAAGCAACTTTCCATGATGAGCTTGAAATTCAATTGGATCACTTACTAAAGATGCTAGCTCCCTTAATCTTGACAAGTCTGTTTTTTTGTAAAGATACTTCTTAGTGCTTCTCCGTGGAATGTCCATATCTACAATGTTAACAAAAAGCTTGTTTAAGTCCTTCGATAATTTGGATGTAAAAGAAAAGAGTTTATGCATGGGTGCATGTATGCATGATTATGCTAAGGAGCGGAGAAAACATGGTGAGGTTAAGTTCACAAAGTTGGAGTCGAGGGTAAACACGCCATTTGGTAAGGACTATGGTTTCACATGTACATGTATCACGGTTCTACCAAGTTCCCAAAGTCATTGACCACTTCCGAATATTGTCGGGTTACGGGACTACTCCCGGTCCAACAACGTCCGTAGGAAAGTCATTTGAGTGTAGTATCGCGTATCAACCAATTCAAGACTACTCTTGATTAGCCACCGCACTACGTCCTAAAAGGCCAAGATGGGTTAAAGGTAACTAAAGGTCCTCAACTTCATAGGTCACTTGAAAATATCAATGCCGAACACGACTACTCATGCCAACATAGTAATACTTCCAAGATTCCTCCATTGAGCGGGGTTATCACATGTGCCACATCTGAGACTCACTCTCGGAAAGACACTTTGATTATACCACCATCCTATCTTATGTTTCCCTCAAGTCCGGGTGTAGGACTTATCCCACCACTCACGTAAAAAGATAAACACTTAAGCACGTATTTACAGTTACAAATAATAATAAAGCATAAAGATAAAGAAAGACAAGATAGGTTTAACCCACTTAGGATTTTGGTCCCCAGTGAAGTCGCCATTTTTCTGTCCCGGTGATTTTTGGATATGAAGCTATTGATCAGCGTTGACTCGCAATTTTAAGTTCACCACCGATCTTTTATTTTTCCGAGGGAAAGGGAGAAAGTTCGAAAAAACCCTATTTTTAGAGATCAAGGTCCGGGGGTTGGTTACGCAAAGGGAAGGTATTAGCACCCTAAACGTCTATAGTACTCTATAGGAACCTCTTGTTTTTATTTATCTTTATGCTAAATTAATTATTTGTAAATAAATAATTGCTTAAGTGTAAAAAGATTAAAGTGATGCATGGAAAGAAAGGAAAATGTTTTTGTTATTTTGTTGATTTGGAAAGACAAAGTCTTTTGCCTACATACCCGAATGGGATCAAAATCATGTAGTTCGGGGTAAAAAGCGGAGGGATTGGTTTTGAGTGATTTTAAAGTTTGAAAAATGCTTTGAGGAAGATAAGAGGCCGTAAAGGCATAGAAGAATAAAATGAGAGTTGATTGATTTTAATTGAAGAAAAGGTTTAAGTCATTAAAGATTGATTAAAGTTGATTAAGAAAGAAAAGACACTTGGTTTAAAATCCAAGATTGAAAATTTTTGAGGTTTTTTATGAAATGTTTTTGATTTTGACTATTTGACTTTTTTTGTGAAAATTTTGATTAATTCCTAGGGTCCAAGACTAGAGTAAGCTGAGATAATCTGAAGCGCGCCGGATCCCTCAAAATGACGTTGGATCAAGTGAGGGTCATTTTCCTCGGATACGGTCATTATTACATTATCGTCCTCGACATAAAGCAGAATAAATATGGTGTCGGTGCGATATTCTCATTTATATTTTTACATTGGACCTAGATACATTCTAATGGAAATAAAATAAATGACAAAAATAATAAAATAAAATTGCAAATGCATTAAAAAAATATGCTAAAAAGAAATAAAAATGCATGAAATGCAAGACAATAAATAAATATGGTGCATAAAATAAATAAAAAAATAAAAAATGCAAGACGTAAAATAAATATGTTGCATAAAATAGATAAAAAAATAAAAATGCAAGACATAAAATAAATATGGTGCATAAAATAAATAAAGAAAATAAAAATGCAAGACATAAAATAAATATGGTGCATAAAATAAATAAAAAAAATAAAAATGCAAGACATAAAATAAATATGGTGCATAAAATAGATAAAAAATAAAAATGCAAGACACAAAATAAATATGGTGCAAAAAATAAAAAAGAAAAATGCATGAAATGCAAGACAAAAATTAAATATGTTGCATAAAATCAAAAAAAGAAAATAAAAATGCATGATGTGCTAAAAATTAAAGAAAAGAAATAAAGAAAAGAAAAAGAAAGGGAGAAAATAGAAGAGGGGGGTGCAGAATTAAAAGAAAAGTACTAAAATAATAAAACAATAGAGAAAAGAGGAAGAGATAGCTGGACTTAGAAAAAACCAATGGGCTTAAACAAATCAGATCTGGACCGTCTGATCAAACAGAGCGTCCAGATCTAACCACAGGAGGACAAAGCCTTAGCCACTAGATTAAGATCTAAAGGTCACAGAGAGAGGAAGACCACTGAAAGGCCAAAGGAGAAACATGTTTAATCATAACTGGGGAAAACATAGGCCGTTAGATCCAAGATCTAACGGTCCAACCCTGATGGTCCATAGGAACAAAAGGAAACGCGTGTACTAGAACCATGGCCATGGCAGCAATATAAAAGGAAATAACACACACAAAAATCATAAGTTCCCTTTCTTTCTCTCTCTAACTCTCAAAAAATAGAAAAAGCTCTCTCTTCTTTCTAAAGCTAGCTCAGCCGGAATCCTCTCCGGCGCGGCCGCCGCCGCCGGCGCCACCGCGCCGGAGTAAATTTCTACTCCTCTCTTAACAAAAAACACGTTTTTGTAAATCCTTCTTCCCTATTCTCGAAAATCAAGTTAATCTTTTCAAAATCTTTTTCAAAACGGCTAGATCTCGGTTTGAAGTTTGAAGGAAAATCACCTTTTATTTGATTTCAGGATTCGGTTTTGGGTTCTGTTGTTGTTGTTGATTCGGTTCCGATTTTGGCTTTTGTTTATGGTTTTTGGTTACGGCTTTGGTTTTGAGATACTTGATTTCGGATTTTGGTTGTTTTGAGTTGTGAGGGTCTGTTGCGGATTGAGATAGTTTGTGGATTCGGTGGTGATTATGAGTGATTATGGCTTTGGTGATGATGGTCGTGAGTGGTTGTGGCTTGATTTGTGGTTATTTTGGATTTTTGGTTTTGTTTTCCGGTTGCCAGATTGTTGTTTTCCGGTGGCCGGATTCTGGACTGTTGGTGGTTATGGTGGTTTGTAATTTATGATTCTGACTGAAAAGCTGACTTTCTGACTGATTTTTGGGCCCGTGAATAGTACACTCAGTGTAGTATTTATAGTAAAAAAGGACTGTGGACCAAATGGACAAAAATGCCCCTCCTGGGGTCTGGACCAAAAATGACTGAAAAATAAAATAAAATAAAAAAACAGTAAAATAAAAATAATAATAATAAAAAACGAAAATAAAAAGAAAACACTTAATAAAAAGAATTTAAAAACGGAAATAAAGAAAATAATAAATAATAATAACAACAATAAAATGATAAAATAAAAAAAAACGGTCGCCTTCGGAACAAAAATGAGGTATTTTAAAATACCTCCCTGCCGAAATTTTGTCTGAAACGACGAAAATTTCCTGCTTAAAAAGACGAGAAAAAAAAACGAATTGAAAATGGGTCAAAAATAGGGTATGACACCCTTCCTTAAAATATCTCTGATACATCGTCTCTCCACTGATAAATAGTTGAGTCTGAAGCGGGATATTACAGGATAGGTCAGGCCGCCATAGAACCTTCATGACGACTCGTATATATATAAGAATATGATAAACGTGTTCATTAGGCTCTGGATTATGCCGGATGAGACTCCTCCGAAAGGGTTGTCCAGACGTATGTATTAAGACTATACTGAGACTTACCTCTTGTTGTTCACACTAGTGGGACACTGAGGGTCACGTTTAAGTTAGGAGATTAATTTAAAAGTTAAGTCGTGTCTTCTGCTGTTCACGCTAGTGGGACACAAGAGGTTTATGAACAACAAACCGCCTATCTTCAAGGGAGGATACGATCCAGATGGAGCTCAGACTTGGTTGGAAGGAATTGAGAGAATTTTCGGGGCTATGCGTTGTCTGGACGCGCATAAGGTATTGCTAGGAGGGTATGTTCTCCATGATGAGGCCGATCATTGGTGGGGAAACGCTAGTCAGAGGTTGGGAGCTGGTGGAGCTTTGGTTACTTGGGCTCGTTTCCGGAGAGAGTTTTTAACCAAGTATTTTCCGGCAGACGAGAGGAATCGTAAGGTGATTGAGTTCATGGAGCTCAAGCAGGGGAGTTTATCTGTTTCTGAGTATGCGGCCAAGTTTAAAGACTTGTGTCGTTTTGCTCCTCATTACAACACGGTGGAAGCTGAGGAAGACAAGTGCGTAAAGTTTGAAAATGGGCTGAGGCCAGACATCAAGCAGTTGATTGGGTTTAGCGAGATCAGGAATTTTCCGATGTTGGTGAATAAGAGCCGAATATGTGATAAGGATAGTAAAGCTAAGGCTAATTACTACAAAGCCGCGAATGAGAAGAGGGGAAAGGACATGGCTAGAGGTAAACCGTATGGCAGAGGTGGGAAGAAACCAGATGAAGGTGGGAGTAGTGGTGGCAAGTTTGGAAGTAATAGGAATTGCTTTAAGTGTGGGCAACCGGGACATCGTTTCTTTGAATGCCCGAAGTATGATGGGAAATGTTTCAAGTGTGGTGATCCTAACCACAAAGCTGATCAGTGCAAGAAGGGTATTGTGTGCTTCAACTGCAAGGAAGCGGGTCATAAGAGCAACGTGTGTAAGAAGCCTAGAGCGGCTGGAGGAAAAGTGTTTGCTTTAGATGGTGGTGATGCGAAGGCGGACAACTTGATCAGAGGTACATGCTTTATCAATAATACTCCTTTGTCTGCTATTATTGATACGGGTGCTACCCACTCGTTTATTTCTATGGATTGCGTTAAGAGGTTGGGTCTTAAAGTAGAAAATATGATGGGACGCATGGTTATTGAAACGCCTGCAAGTGGTTCAGTATCGACTACGCTAGTCTGTGTTGACTGTTCAGTCACTATGTATGGTCGACACTTTGGTATGGATTTAGTCTGCATTCCGTTGAGCGGAATAGACGTTATCTTTGGTATGAACTGGTTAGAATTTAATCGGGTTCATATCAACTGTGGTAAGAAGACGGTTATGTTTCCAAGACTGGAGCCAGAGTTGTGTTCGAAGCTCATGTGTTGTCGAGAAGTGGTAAGATCAGTGAAGGCTTAAGAGGACGTGTTTGCTATGTTTGCTTCGTTGAGAGTGGAAGTGAAGGATGAGATTGATGCGTTGCCGGTGGTGCGTGATTTCACAGATGTTTTTCCAGATGACATTTTGGATTTACCACCCGAGAGAGAGGTTGAATTCGCAATTGACATAGTACCTGCTACTAGTCCAATATCAATGGCACCGTATCGTATGTCAGCTGCTGAGCTAGAAAAGTTGAAGGAACAATTGGAGGAATTGTTAGAGAAAAGGTTTGTAAGACCGAGTGTATCGCCGTGGGGTGCGCCGGTTCTGTTGGTAAAGAAGAAAGATGGTAGTATGCGTCTGTGCATCGACTATCGTCAGTTGAATAAAGCAACTATCAAGAACAAGTATCCACTTCCGAGGATAGATGATTTGATGGATCAGTTAGTGGGAGCCTGTGTGTTCAGCAAGATTGATTTGAGATCGGGATATCACCAGATAAGAGTTAAGGCGGAGGATATACCGAAGACTGCTTTCAGGACAAGGTATGGTCACTACGAGTACGCTGTTATGCCATTTGGAGTTACTAATGCACCTGGAGTGTTTATGGAATATATGAATCGTATATTTCATTCCTTTTTGGATCGATTCGTGGTGGTCTTCATAGACGATATTTTGGTATACTCAAAGACGGAAGAGGAACATGCCGAGCATTTGAGGATTGTGTTGGAGGTGTTGCGCGAGAAGAAGCTTTATGCAAAATTTTCTAAGTGTGAATTTTGGTTGCATGAAGTTAGCTTTTTCGGTCACGTCATTTCAAGTGGTGGTATAGCAGTGGATCCTGCTAAGGTAGAAGCCGTGCAAGATTGGGGAACGCCGGAGTCTGTTACTGAGATCCGAAGTTTTCTTGGTTTGGCCGGTTACTATCGGAGGTTCATCGAAGGATTTTCAAAGTTGGCGTTGCCGTTGACGCAGTTGACTAGGAAGAGTCAAGCTTTCATTTGGGATGACAAGTGTGAGCAGAGTTTCCAAGAGCTGAAGAGGAGGTTGACATCTGCACCTGTGCTAATTCTGCCAAATCCGAAGGAACCGTTCGTGGTTTATTGTGATGCGTCGAAGATGGGTCTAGGTGGTGTGTTGATGCAGAAAGGACAAGTTGTTGCTTATGCATCAAGACAGCTGAAGATTCATGAAAGGAACTATCCTACGCATGATTTGGAGCTAGCTGCTGTTGTGTTTGTTCTCAAGATTTGGAGGCACTACTTGTATGGGTCAAGGTTCGAGGTTTTCAGCGATCACAAGAGTCTGAAATACTTGTTTGATCAGAAGGAGCTCAATATGAGGCAAAGAAGATGGTTAGAGTTTCTTAAGGATTATGATTTCGAGTTGAACTATCACCCGGGTAAGGCTAATGTGGTAGCCGATGCGTTGAGTAGGAAGTCACTGCATATGTCTTCTCTGATGGCGAAGGAACTGAGATTGATTGAAGAGTTTAGAGACCTCAGTTTGGTTTGTGAAAGGACAACCAGAAGCGTGAAGCTAGGGATGTTGAGATTGACGAATGATTTTCTTGAAGAGGTTGTGGAAAAGCAAAAGTATGATGTGAGATTGACGAAGCTTAAGACGCTCATTGAGCAAGGGAAAAAGGTAAACGTTGAGATCGATGAGAAAGGTGTGATGAGGTGTCAGGGAAGGTTATGTGTACCTGATGTGCCTGAATTGAAGCGGATGATCTTGGAGGAAGGTCACAGAAGCAACTTAAGTATTCATCCTGGTGTTACTAAGATGTATCAAGATCTGAGGAAAATGTTTTGGTGGCAAAGGATGAAGAAAGAGATCACCGAGTTTGTTTTCGCGTGTTTGACTTGTCAGAAGTCCAAGGTGGAGCATCAGAAGCCGTCGGGGCTATTGCAACCTATGTTTATTCCAGAGTGGAAATGGGATAGTATTGCGATGGATTTTGTAAGCGGTTTGCCGAAGACGTCGAAAGGTAACAATATGATTTGGGTAGTTGTCGACAGGTTAACAAAGTCTGCTCATTTCATAGCTATCAAGACCGGTATGCTAGTACCGAAGTTGGCTGAGATTTATGTTGAGCAAATCGTGAGATTGCATGGAATTCCGTCGAGTATCGTATCAGATCGAGATCCCCGTTTTACTTCAAGGTTTTGGGAGAGTTTGCAAGAGGCGTTGGGGACTAAGTTGCGGATAAGTTCTGCTTATCACCCGCAGACGGATGGTCAGTCAGAGAGGACGATTCAATCATTGGAGGATTTATTAAGATCGTGCATTTTGGAACAAGGAGTGAGTTGGGAAGCTTGCTTACCATTGATTGAGTTTACGTATAACAACAGTTTTCATTCGAGCATTGGTATGGCACCTTTTGAAGCGTTGTATGGGAGAAGATGTAGAACACCTTTGTGTTGGTTTGAATCGGGAGAAAGTGTGATGCTTGGACCTGAGATTGTGCAACAAACGACCGAGAAGATCAAGATGATCCAAGAGAAGATGAGAGCGTCGCAGAGTCGCCAGAAAAGCTATGCCGACAAGAGAAGAAAGGATATAGAATTTCAAGAAGGAGATCATGTGTTTCTAAGAGTTACATCGACTACGGGTATTGGACGGGCTTTGAAATCGAAGAAGTTAGCATCGAGGTTCATTGGTCCATATCAGATTTTGAAGAGGATTGGGAAGGTGGCGTATAGGATTGCGTTACCGCCGTCGTTGTCAAATCTACATGATGTTTTTCACGTGTCTCAATTAAGGAAATACGTATCGGATCCGTCACATGTGATTGAGTCGGACGAGATACAAGTGAGAGAGAATTTAACGGTTACAACGGTACCCTTAAGGATTGAAGGACAAGAGATGAAGAGGCTCAGGAACAAAGAGATTTCATCGGTGAAAGTCGTTTGGGGAGGCCCAGCCGGTGAATATGCGACGTGGGAGCTCGAGAGCAAGATGCGGGACTCCTATCCAGAGTTGTTTTCAGGTATTTTCGAGGGCGAAAATTCTTTTTAGGGGGGTAGAGTTGTAACGACCCTATTTTCGTATGTTATATTTTTATATATTTTATTTTATGGATTTGCATTTAAAAATATTTTCTAGTAATCGAGGAATAATTATTTAGCGCGAAGATAAGTTCGTAATCGAGTTTTTAGGGTTTTGGGCGAATTTGGGCCAAGAGGGTGAATAGTATTGGGCTTTTGGGTTTATGAGTAGTAATGATCAAGTGGATATGAATAGTAGTGAGCTTGGATTGGATTGAAAGGCTAGGATTAGTCCTTGAGAGTTAGTAAGGAATGGATGGCCAAGATTGTTTTGCTTGGATTATAAGAGATTATCACAAAGACTTGTGAATCACTATTCATTGCTTTGTGGAGAAGAAGAAAAACGTGGAAGAGGAGAAGAAAAGCAAGAGAAAAGCTAGGGCAAGTGAACAAGGGAGAAAGCTTGAGTTTAGAATCACCAATTCCTGGTAAGAGAGTTAGTATTGCTTCTTCACAAGTGATTGAGAAGGGGAGAATGTCTATTTCTCCATCCCAAACTTCCTCTCACTTTGTCTAGGTTTTGATAGAAAGTTTTTATGGTTTAAAGATGTTAAATGATCATGTTATGCTTGCTTGAATGCTAAGTGATGTTGCTAGAATGTTTAGTTGAAGTTTTGTGAGTGTTATAGTGTTTTGAATTCATAGAAAAAGTTATGGAAAGTTAGTGTTTTAAACCTAATTTCTTTGCTAGATGCAATCCTTGCTTGTGATTGTTTTTGAATGATGTTTTATGATGGAAAATTGTTTTTAACAAGTCCTAGAAGCTTGGGTAACCTAGAATGGGTGAAAATGGTGGAAAATCACATTTTTACATGATTTTGTACTGATACGGTCGCTGTAGCGACGGACCGTCGCTTGTAGCGACCAGGCAGGATAATTCCCTGCCTATCCGCGCTTGTAGCGACCACACTGGCGCTTGTAGCGACCAGGCTCGCTTGTAGCGACCAAGGGCTCGCTTGTAGCGACCAACCCTGGACATGCCAACTTCGTTGATTTGTTCTGGAGGCCCTGGTGCGCGCGGGAATGGCTTTTTGCTACTGCATTCTCATTATATGTTTTGGAAACCTTGCCCACCATTTTAACTTATTCTTAATGTTTTCTAAAGATTATTTGTTTTCAAGAAAAGCTTGAGTAAAACCCTAGCATGTGTGTGGGATTATCAAAGTGTGTGGGTCTTCCTTTGAAACCCTTATGTGTGAGATTTTGATATGATTTGCTTGGTTTATTTGAAATTGTTAATCACGGTTGAGTGTATACATGTTATGTCTTATGATTTGGCCATGAGAGCCTAGTGGTTGTGTTTGTTGTTGTTGTTGTTGTTGAGATAATTATCAGAGTGCTGATAATTAGTTGTGTTAGTAAGTATCATATATTTGCTAAGTGAACATACATGCATTTCATGATGGTATGTATGCTCTTTATGAGTAAGAATGAAATCCAATTATTATTGGTCATATGCACGACCGTCCTTTTATGGCGAATGAGAGGTGCAGTCGATGAAATCCAATTATTATTGGTCAAGTGTACGACTGTCCTTTTATGGCGAATGAGAGGTACACAAGGGATATAAGTTTATCCAACAGTCCGCCATGACTCTAAAGCTGAGCAAGAATTGGTACCACATGCATTAGTGAATGCATTTTGAGGCATGCATCCTTTGTGACATTAGTGTTCATTTAGGAATTATGTGTGCATAATGGTTGTTAAGTGGTAATTGTTATTGATGAGTTTGTGCATTGTCAATTACGTGTTGTGTTTTGGTTATGTATAATAATGTGTTATTTATACATGTTTATTGGTTGTGATACTAACACTCTCTGTTTTGTGTTATTTGCTGGATCTTTGGGGATCCAGAATATCAGGTTGACGAGAATATCGTCGAGGAGTAGCTTTTGCAGTTTAGGAGCCTGCATAGTGGTGAGGGCATAGCTTAGCTATCCTTATTTTTTTTGTACTAGGTGTTGTATCCTAGTTAGAGTTTAGGGCTCTGATATTTGTAACACCACTTTGGGTATCTGAACGTTTATGTATAGATTTGGCAATGGTCTCTGTTGTAGAATTGCCTCTTTTGAAAATCTTATGTATATATTTTTGTGTAATATATGCATGCTTGGTTATAAGCTGTGTTTGTTATTTTTCCGCTGCTGTTTGCGAATCAAATATATTTTGATTTCTGTTGATGTTTATGAAAATGAGTTTTCATCATGTTGTAACTTCCTATGTCCTTAACGTTTTCTTTATTAAAGTTAATAATCGGCGGTTAAGGGTTAGGGTGTTACAGGGTCATAGCTTTGGACCAAGGTCTCCAGACATCCTTCCTCAACATCTACTCTAAGGATATTAAGCAACTTTCCATGATGAGCTTGAAATTCAATTGGATCACTTACTAAAGATGCTAGCTCCCTTAATCTTGACAAGTCTGTTTTTTTGTAAAGATACTTCTTAGTGCTTCTCCGTGGAATGTCCATATCTACAATGTTAACAAAAAGCTTGTTTAAGTCCTTCGATAATTTGGATGTAAAAGAAAAGAGTTTATGCATGGGTGCATGTATGCATGATTATGCTAAGGAGCGGAGAAAACATGGTGAGGTTAAGTTCACAAAGTTGGAGTCGAGGGTAAACACGCCATTTGGTAAGGACTATGGTTTCACATGTACATGTATCACGGTTCTACCAAGTTCCCAAAGTCATTGACCACTTCCGAATATTGTCGGGTTACGGGACTACTCCCGGTCCAACAACGTCCGTAGGAAAGTCATTTGAGTGTAGTATCGCGTATCAACCAATTCAAGACTACTCTTGATTAGCCACCGCACTACGTCCTAAAAGGCCAAGATGGGTTAAAGGTAACTAAAGGTCCTCAACTTCATAGGTCACTTGAAAATATCAATGCCGAACACGACTACTCATGCCAACATAGTAATACTTCCAAGATTCCTCCATTGAGCGGGGTTATCACATGTGCCACATCTGAGACTCACTCTCGGAAAGACACTTTGATTATACCACCATCCTATCTTATGTTTCCCTCAAGTCCGGGTGTAGGACTTATCCCACCACTCACGTAAAAAGATAAACACTTAAGCACGTATTTACAGTTACAAATAATAATAAAGCATAAAGATAAAGAAAGACAAGATAGGTTTAACCCACTTAGGATTTTGGTCCCCAGTGAAGTCGCCATTTTTCTGTCCCGGTGATTTTTGGATATGAAGCTATTGATCAGCGTTGACTCGCAATTTTAAGTTCACCACCGATCTTTTATTTTTCCGAGGGAAAGGGAGAAAGTTCGAAAAAACCCTATTTTTAGAGATCAAGGTCCGGGGGTTGGTTACGCAAAGGGAAGGTATTAGCACCCTAAACGTCTATAGTACTCTATAGGAACCTCTTGTTTTTATTTATCTTTATGCTAAATTAATTATTTGTAAATAAATAATTGCTTAAGTGTAAAAAGATTAAAGTGATGCATGGAAAGAAAGGAAAATGTTTTTGTTATTTTGTTGATTTGGAAAGACAAAGTCTTTTGCCTACATACCCGAATGGGATCAAAATCATGTAGTTCGGGGTAAAAAGCGGAGGGATTGGTTTTGAGTGATTTTAAAGTTTGAAAAATGCTTTGAGGAAGATAAGAGGCCGTAAAGGCATAGAAGAATAAAATGAGAGTTGATTGATTTTAATTGAAGAAAAGGTTTAAGTCATTAAAGATTGATTAAAGTTGATTAAGAAAGAAAAGACACTTGGTTTAAAATCCAAGATTGAAAATTTTTGAGGTTTTTTATGAAATGTTTTTGATTTTGACTATTTGACTTTTTTTGTGAAAATTTTGATTAATTCCTAGGGTCCAAGACTAGAGTAAGCTGAGATAATCTGAAGCGCGCCGGATCCCTCAAAATGACGTTGGATCAAGTGAGGGTCATTTTCCTCGGATACGGTCATTATTACATTATCGTCCTCGACATAAAGCAGAATAAATATGGTGTCGGTGCGATATTCTCATTTATATTTTTACATTGGACCTAGATACATTCTAATGGAAATAAAATAAATGACAAAAATAATAAAATAAAATTGCAAATGCATTAAAAAAATATGCTAAAAAGAAATAAAAATGCATGAAATGCAAGACAATAAATAAATATGGTGCATAAAATAAATAAAAAAATAAAAAATGCAAGACGTAAAATAAATATGTTGCATAAAATAGATAAAAAAATAAAAATGCAAGACATAAAATAAATATGGTGCATAAAATAAATAAAGAAAATAAAAATGCAAGACATAAAATAAATATGGTGCATAAAATAAATAAAAAAAATAAAAATGCAAGACATAAAATAAATATGGTGCATAAAATAGATAAAAAATAAAAATGCAAGACACAAAATAAATATGGTGCAAAAAATAAAAAAGAAAAATGCATGAAATGCAAGACAAAAATTAAATATGTTGCATAAAATCAAAAAAAGAAAATAAAAATGCATGATGTGCTAAAAATTAAAGAAAAGAAATAAAGAAAAGAAAAAGAAAGGGAGAAAATAGAAGAGGGGGGTGCAGAATTAAAAGAAAAGTACTAAAATAATAAAACAATAGAGAAAAGAGGAAGAGATAGCTGGACTTAGAAAAAACCAATGGGCTTAAACAAATCAGATCTGGACCGTCTGATCAAACAGAGCGTCCAGATCTAACCACAGGAGGACAAAGCCTTAGCCACTAGATTAAGATCTAAAGGTCACAGAGAGAGGAAGACCACTGAAAGGCCAAAGGAGAAACATGTTTAATCATAACTGGGGAAAACATAGGCCGTTAGATCCAAGATCTAACGGTCCAACCCTGATGGTCCATAGGAACAAAAGGAAACGCGTGTACTAGAACCATGGCCATGGCAGCAATATAAAAGGAAATAACACACACAAAAATCATAAGTTCCCTTTCTTTCTCTCTCTAACTCTCAAAAAATAGAAAAAGCTCTCTCTTCTTTCTAAAGCTAGCTCAGCCGGAATCCTCTCCGGCGCGGCCGCCGCCGCCGGCGCCACCGCGCCGGAGTAAATTTCTACTCCTCTCTTAACAAAAAACACGTTTTTGTAAATCCTTCTTCCCTATTCTCGAAAATCAAGTTAATCTTTTCAAAATCTTTTTCAAAACGGCTAGATCTCGGTTTGAAGTTTGAAGGAAAATCACCTTTTATTTGATTTCAGGATTCGGTTTTGGGTTCTGTTGTTGTTGTTGATTCGGTTCCGATTTTGGCTTTTGTTTATGGTTTTTGGTTACGGCTTTGGTTTTGAGATACTTGATTTCGGATTTTGGTTGTTTTGAGTTGTGAGGGTCTGTTGCGGATTGAGATAGTTTGTGGATTCGGTGGTGATTATGAGTGATTATGGCTTTGGTGATGATGGTCGTGAGTGGTTGTGGCTTGATTTGTGGTTATTTTGGATTTTTGGTTTTGTTTTCCGGTTGCCGGATTGTTGTTTTCCGGTGGCCGGATTCTGGACTGTTGGTGGTTATGGTGGTTTGTAATTTATGATTCTGACTGAAAAGCTGACTTTCTGACTGATTTTTGGGCCCGTGAATAGTACACTCAGTGTAGTATTTATAGTAAAAAAGGACTGTGGACCAAATGGACAAAAATGCCCCTCCTGGGGTCTGGACCAAAAATGACTGAAAAATAAAATAAAATAAAAAAACAGTAAAATAAAAATAATAATAATAAAAAACGAAAATAAAAAGAAAACACTTAATAAAAAGAATTTAAAAACGGAAATAAAGAAAATAATAAATAATAATAACAACAATAAAATGATAAAATAAAAAAAAACGGTCGCCTTCGGAACAAAAATGAGGTATTTTAAAATACCTCCCTGCCGAAATTTCGTCTGAAACGACGAAAATTTCCTGCTTAAAAAGACGAGAAAAAAAAACGAATTGAAAATGGGTCAAAAATAGGGTATGACACCCTTCCTTAAAATATCTCTGATACATCGTCTCTCCACTGATAAATAGTTGAGTCTGAAGCGGGATATTACAGGATAGGTCAGGCCGCCATAGAACCTTCATGACGACTCGTATATATATAAGAATATGATAAACGTGTTCATTAGGCTCTGGATTATGCCGGATGAGACTCCTCCGAAAGGGTTGTCCAGACGTATGTATTAAGACTATACTGAGACTTACCTCTTGTTGTTCACACTAGTGGGACACTGAGGGTCACGTTTAAGTTAGGAGATTAATTTAAAAGTTAAGTCGTGTCTTCTGCTGTTCACGCTAGTGGGACACAAAAGGTTCACACTAGTGGCACTGGTTATTCTGCAAGGATGGCCGCATGACGACAAGAGGAGTCCGGTGATAGCCTGATATGATAGGAGTTCACCGGTAAGAGGGGGGTGTATCCAGGGTTTACTCCACTCGGGTTCATTCCGTAAAATGAACCAAGATAATATTTGTATGTTCAATGCTAACCCGCTAACTTAAGAATGAAATATTATGTATATGAATACCAAAACATGAATATGAATATGAGAAGAATATGATAGAGATAGATAGCGATCCTAGTTTTCCCCCTGATCGCTATGATTTGTAGAGACTGATGATGATCATAGGATCCCCTAAATTGTCTACAGCCTAGGATAGGTGGAACTTCCTGAGACATCTTGTCTCACCCCAAACCCTTTAGTTTTTTTTTTTCCAGATAAGCAGACTGTTCGCAAGCAGAAGGGTTCGTGCCGAAGATAAGCAGGAGAAAGCCGAATGATTTACATTATATGCACGATTCGTACCAGTTAAGATATTTCTCATACGTAGTCAGTAGTGCGTAGTCAGTAGTGTGCAAGAAGGGTATACATTTGTCAAATGTTAGATTTTAATGTATACAGTACTAAGTTTAATACGCATACTAAATATTCTAGACAGTTTAGTATGGGTGTTACAATGAGCTTGTGGTAAAGTTACAATATCTTTCTAGTTTTGTATAAAAGAATTATTATAGATTATTAGATAGATGTCAAGTGGCCAAAATGATTTTATGTTTAATAAATAGTTAATATATTGTTGATGGTTAATTATCACTATTACATTTGTAGATTCAAATTTTAAAGATGCAAAGCATTGTTTAGTGTAACAATAAAAATGATGATGCTTAGATAAAAGAACATTTTTAAAAGAATAATACATTTCATAATTAATTAATATATTGATGTAGAAATCATTATGTAACCTAAATACCAATTTAACTAGTAGATTAATATATGAATAGAAAATTTGGTTAACAAGATGACACTAGAAAAGAAGAGTTAAATTTTATAAATAGATAATACATTAATATAAATAATAAGCAAAATAATAGAATATGTAAAATAAAAACAAAAAATCAAATCAGAATAAATGACAGATAAAAAAAATATAAATTGTTATATCATATAAAAAAATTTTTAGACATGTTTTTTTTTTACAAACATTTTAAGACATTATTATTTATTAGTAACAAGCTTTTGGAAAAAAAAAAGTATATAATAATAGAAAATAAATAAATTATAGATTAGTAAGATTATAAACGAATATTCATTTTTATAAATATTGTATTTATTTGTTTTCGTATTTTAAACTTATTTGACGCACAATGATTTCTTTTTATGAAAAAAAGGAAATTGAAACTATGATAAATAATTGTGGCACTAATGACCATTAAAGAATAGTTGTATTAAATTTGAAATGTTTTAATTGAGATTAAATTTATTCTATTTAGATAACTACCTTTCTTAGATAATATATTTCACCGTTATCTTAATCTATTACCTTTATGAGCACTTGGAAAAGGATTTAAGTTTAAAAGATGTGTCAACCTAGTTGGAATGTCTTCCATTTTCTTAATGTCGTTATGTTATTAATTTACCAAAAATAACAATTTCTACAAATATAAAGTATGTACTAATCATTGTTAAATTCCACATTAGAAATTTTTTTTAACTAATTTTCTATTATGTGTAACATTCCATATTAGATTAACAAAGTGTTTCTAGTACGAAACAATCAACTAACTTGGGACAACAAGTCCTAATAGTCAAATATGTAGTTTTGTTAAAGAGTTAAAGTATACATAAATGTGCATTTATTGTTATGCTTATAAATTGTGATTGTTTTATTCAACTTTGTTTATCAAATCAAATTGAACTTATACTATCAGAATATTAAGATTAACAAAGTGAAGAGTTATGGCAAAGTGTGGGATTAAAAAGATTGTTACAATTTTGATGATGATAATGTTGGTTGTTGCACAAGCTGATGATTCTCCTTCACCTTCATCACCACCCCATCAAACAATAGGTGAAATCATTTGCCTTGGCAAGTGTGCTCTTAAATGTAAACGCTTCTTAAGAACAAAACCATTATATGCAGGTTGTGTTGCTGCGTGTGGATTGTTGAATTGTCATAAGGTATCGTCAAAAGTTGCTTATGATTGTGCAACTAATTGTGTCATTTCAAAGTCCAATAACTTCAACACCGGTAAATATATTCTTCCTATTGTCTCGTATGATTTTTTTTATCAAGATAATTTTATAAATTACTCTTGTATTAAGTAATAGAGTTTCTTACAATACTTGACTTACTGCAGATGCTCGTGGTGTAAATCCAATCGTAAATTCATGTATGGAAGCGTGCAAGAACAAATAATTTGTCTAATGTAACACTCAATGTTTCAGCAAAAAGTTGCCATGAAAATTTTATTTAGAATTTGATAAGTAGTGACCGTGAAATTAAGTTTCCTTACACATATAATAAATCATATCTCATTATCATTACCATCTCAATTTGAGATATTTTTCTTAAAATGTTGGACAAAAATAGATGTTTTTATATGACAGATGTGATTTAGCATAGGTGTAACCTTCTTAAATATTGGTGCAAACAAACAATGGTTTATATTTGTTTATGATGTACTATAATAAGTCGTATAAGTAAAATCTATATAATTTAAAATAGATCCTTTTAAATAATTTCATTATTTTGTCTTATGTTTTACCATGTGAATGTGAAGACACTTACATTGATGATAAGGATCAAAATCCACTAAATTTATTAAAGATACTGATTAGAAACTAAAAAAAAATTGTATGTGTAATAATTTATAAAATCTTATATTATCAAGAATTAAGAAGGACTCTAAGTCCTTGTCCGATTATTCGAATATCTATAGATGTTGTTGCATTTGGGTTATCGCTGATTAACAATAATGTCAATCATGATTTGTAGAGGGGACTAAGTTATCTAATAAATTACAAAATAAAATTAGAAAATTTAATAGTAGACTAATTTATCCATTATGGTTGTTGTAACACCTTGATCCTCGAGACTACTATTTAAATAATAATTCATGTAATTCAACAACATCGAGGTATTACGATACATCAAACATCTCATGTTAATTCCTCATAATAAAAATTTCATCAACAATTATCACAACACAACGGAAAATAAACATCTCAATATAATAATCATCTCGGGTCTCATAAAAAAAATCTCAAATAAATACATCGTCTTAAAAATTCAACAAGTGAAATAAATCCCGAACTCCTAGATCAGACCACCTAATCTAGACATCCTCGAAAACGCAACATAAAATAGATGGCTTAACGCCATCCTCAGCACAACTCACCAAGTAACTACTCCTCAACCTGCAAGTCTACATCCACAAGGGTTGAACCCATGCATGAGGCGAAAATAAAGCCTCTAGTGGGTAAGATATAGATTCAACAAAAGGATAAAATAAACGCATGTAAGTTTCAGGCAAAACATCACTTAATATATAAGTATTCATTAATACATAAAGCCTGGTTAATACTCATGCATAATTCATAAATCATAGTATGCCCTCATCATTATATAGTTACCAACTAAATTATACATCATCAACAATTAAATCATAATCTCAACTGTAAATCATCAGCGAATAATCATCAACTCATCTATAAGTCATCAACAGATAAATATCACTCATATATAAGTCATCAATAGAGAAATATCAACTTAGTTTTACATCGTTCATATCTCATCATCAATTCAAGCATAAAGTGTAACACCCATACTAAATTATCTAGAATATTTAGCATGCGTATTAATCTGATATCGGATACATTAAAATTTACAATAATTAATATATACAAACCACTGAATGAGTACAAATAGCTCGTTTATACAAACATCCAAATATCATTTACAAATTACATTCTCAAATACAAAGATAAACTGTCAACCTCCTGAGCTTGACCAAGACAAGCGTCTGCACTCCATCCAGCATCTTCCTGAAGATCTTCATCTGAAAACCTGCACCAGAAGGATAGGGATGAGACATAATGTCTCAGTGAGCTCCTACCCTACCTACTGTTGGCAACCACGGGGGAAACCTAGGGTCGCCGTGCCTACTCTCGGCAATCTTGGGGATACCTATGATCGCCGTCTTTCTCTACATAATTCGCGATCAAGGGGAAACCTAGGATCGCTACATATCTTTATCTTTCTTATACTTTTCATGTTCATAATCTTATGCGTAGTGATCGAGGGAAGTCTATGATCACTTGCTGATGTCTAATGACTACTTGCCTTTGTCTTAACTCTTAGTACATAATACGTAAGCATATTCACATACCATTCTTAATCTTAGACTTATACGGAGTGATCTTGGGGACATCCTATGATCACATCTCGTTCACTAGGAACTAATCATCATGTCTCGTATTACATATAAAATATACATATTCATTTCATATTCGTATTCATCCTTTCATATCATAAGTTAGAAGTTAGCGTTGAACAAACAATTATTATCTTGGTTCATTTTACGGAGTGCATCCGGGTGGAGTAACCCCGAAGTACATCTCCCATCATACCGGTGAAAATTCCTATCATATCAGGCTAACACCGGACTCCTCTTATCTTTGTGTAGGCAACCCTCTCGGTGAAGCCCCATCCGGCATAATCCGGAGCCTGCTGGACACATCTTGCATGTAGACAACCCTCTCGGAGAAGTCCCATCCGGCGAATCCCGGAGCCTGCTGGACATGCTTAAATCTTTTAACATACGTGTGGACAATCCTCTCGGAAGAGTCCCATCCGGCGAAACCCGGAGTCTGATGAACACGTTTAATATCGTCTTATAAATTACGTGTGGATAGCCCTTTCGGAGAAATCCCATCCGGCATGATCCGGAGTCTGATGAACACGTTATCATATTCTTTATCATTAAATTCTTAACTTAAGTTCATATACATATCTTATACGTTCATAATCTTGTGCATATCTAATGCATTTTTAAGTATTCATTCTTAATTGCCTAACCTATAAAATAGGTCCTTAACTTAAACATTAATTCTCATCTTAAGTACTTGTAAGTACTTCTAATACTTTCTCTAGCCTTGGCATATTAATGCATTCTTAGGGAAGACAACTTCCCAAAACATAACTTATAAACTTATGGTCTTAGGTTTATTGTTCTCTTAATCCTTTGCTTGATTATTTGGAAACATTCCATAGCTTAATAACCTTTCTATATCATCTTATGGATTAAGGTTTCCATCTCTCATTATCGTACCTTTCCTCATCCTACATTGGTCTACACATCTTCTAAAATCTCTAAAATTCGGTGGCCGAATGGGTGGGTTCGGTGGCCGATTTCTGCCGAATCAAAAAATGGAGATTTTGCTGTCAAATTCGGTGGCCGAATTTGAGCATTCGGTGGCCGAATTCCTACTGTTCCAAAACGTGATTTCACCACTTTTGGCTTATCCAATCATGCCAAACATCAAAACAGCTTATGGGAATAAATTCCAAGACATATTGGTAGGTAATAACACAGTTTAACAAGGAATTAGTACACAAAAGGATTAGGGCACAAATTCTAAACTTTTAACTCAACTTGTAGAAGTGCACTAAACCTACTCAAACGGGTTATAAAACCCTGTGGAACTCACCTTGATTGCTAGCTTCCTTGCCAAGCTCTCAACTTTAAACCCTAGCTTAATCCACTTTCCTTTTCTCTTGATTCTTCCTCAAATTTCCTTGTTTCTTTCCCTTCTTCTAGCTTCCGATACAAGCTTGCTTTGCAATACCTCTCTCAAGAATTGGATTGAGAATTGATGAGTTGATGGAGAGGGAGAGGAAGGCATGTGTTTAGAGAGGGTGGGGGAGAGGGACCGAAATTGAGAGAGTGAAGGGGAGAAGAGAAGAATGTGGGAAAAATATCTTGTTCCCCCTTTTTAAAATATTCTCCCTCTTATCCAAAATTACTATATTGCCATTGCTTAATATTACAAAATCGCCATGCTTGCTTCATAAGTTTCTAACGCTAATAACTGATACTTTAAGCGGAATATTACCCTTGCCACATAAATAACCCATTAACTGACAATTTACCAAACTGTCCTTTGCTTAAAACATTCCGATACATCGTCTCAATATTAATAAATATTCGAGTCTCAGGTGGGATGTTACATAAAGCATTCACCACGTCATCAATATCATCAAATATACATTTACCACATAATTGCACAAGTTCACACCAAAACATTTCCACATACGACTCAACATGTTCATGTAATGTGCCTAACACGACACTAAATGCATGTGGTACCAAAGTTTGGATGTCGGATCCCTCGGCATGTTGGATTATCAAAACCCTCGGCATGTTGGGTTATCAAAACCCTCGACATGTTATCATCAATTCACAACTCGAGTGACTATGTATGCATGGACACCATGTATAGACTCGACAATGCACTCATCATGCTGTTATATAAGTCACTCCATCATATAACATATCTTCACATCGTCACTATTGTATTATCAAATCAATACATCCATACAATACAAATCATGTTATCATCACAACATCATGTCTTCACATTCATCATGCTTAATCATCATAACATCATTTAATCACATTCATCATGCTTAATCATCATAACATCATTTCATCACATCTTTAATGCATTAAGCCACAACATTCATCAACACATCATGTTAATTCATTTCAACAAGTTTAATCATCATCATAACGTAAACAACATGCTTACATTCTTCAACATTCACATAGTACGCATTTCATGATTAATTCAAGCAAGTTACATTAATCCATCATTAATTCACTTCATAATCATGCTACAACATCATTCACACTTCCATAATCAATTATCATGATTGCATACAATTCACGGATCAATTAAAGATATATTTCCAAGTTTAATTCACAACTTTCCAATTCTAACTTATCTTTAATCATACACCATGTTAATCAACCTTAATCATCACAATTGAACATCTACTAATCAAGTTTAAGGGTCTGGGAACCATTCACGCGCATTGGATACCTCAAAATACGACAAAAATGCACTTTCCCCCTTCAGGAAGGGTGGCACGGTTGTGCCAACTGGACGCACGGTCCTGCTACCTTAGGCAGCATGTTCACGCATGGCCGTGCCACTAGGGCACACGGTCATGCCTGTTCAGCAGGTAGGGAAAACTGACTTTTTCGTCTATGTTTTGCAAAAACAACGTTTTCAAAGCTATTTTCGATCCAATTCACACCAAAATCGTTCAAAATCCTTAAACCACTTTTATCTAGTCAATTATACTTCAACTTAACTTAAACAACTTATACATAATCACTTCTCATGAATAATCATCTCATTTTTCACTTAAAATCAAACCTCGTCTCAATTTAACATTTTCACCTACAAAACATCAATTAAACTTGTATAACAACACCAACAGTATTTCATCAAGTTCAACATCATCATAATCACCTATTCAAACTATTCCAACAGCAACTTATTCATTTAAGCGGCAACTTACTCATTTTCACTTAATTAAGTCATTTTTAGCAAACCACCAACAACAACACCGACAACAACTTAATTCTCATCAAAGCTACACACCGAACATAAAATTTACATGCTTTTCATCATATGGTAGTAACATAATCAAAACAAAAGCAATTTAATCAGATTCACTCAGTTAATCAATTTTCTCAAAAGCACTTAAATTAAAACTTATTCAACATAACTTTATGATTTGTCAAACAAAACACATATTTGTAATATCCCGTGTAGGCGCAACTTTTATCAGTAACAGAGGAATTATGAGTGAGTAGGGACAAAATGGTAATTTTGAGAGGAAAGAGTATTAATAGGGATAAGCTTGAATATTTCTTCATTATTCTTCATTACCTTCTCTCACTAAAATCAAAATTTTCTCTCCCTCTCCCTCTAGAATTCGGTTTGCATCAGCAACAACTTTGATCCACCAGTTATCTGCCCTGATTTCTTGAACTTGTTGGATATTTGTTTGTTGGCTTCATTTTTGCTAAAATCAAATATACAAGCAAGATGTACGTCTTCAGAAGCTGAACGTCAGAAGCTGAACCTTCAGAAGCTGAAACCTTCAGAAGCTGAACCTTTAGACGCAGACCTTCAGACGCAGAACTTCAGATGCAGACCTTCAGACGCAGAACTTCAGAAGCAACTTTAGAAGCTTCCTTGTTTTCGCGTCTTGGAGCTGTTTATTTTCTCATCTGATCTTTTGAAGATTTGATTGAAGAATTCATGCTGCGTATGTTTCTAGAAGGAATATATTTTCGTGAGATATATTTCTTCAGATTGGATATTGTTTTATTTGTGAATATATTTTCAAAGAGATCTTTGGGAAATATATTTCTGAAGAATATTTGCTTCAATATATTTCTGAAAAGAATAATTGATACAAATATGTGTTTTAGCCTGAAGAAAGATTTTATTGTGAAATATATTTCTAAAGAAGAATTCTGGAAATATATCCTTGAAGAATATATGGTTCAGATATTTGTTGCTGCTGAAGGCTATATAAAGAAGACTCCTCTCTTGAAGAAATCAATCGAAGCTGTCATTGAAAGAATATTTTTAGGCTTTCGACTTTAGGTTGTCTTTGTTGAGCCGTGTGCTCTGTTTTGTATACCACTCTATTGCTGCTATTGAATATCAAAAGCTTAGAGTTGTTTTTTTTAGTTGAGTTGTAATTGTAGATCACTTGAAGCTTTTAAGGAAGAGTGACTTTTGTGTGTTTGGAGTGTGTCTCCGTCTTTGATTGTTATTAGAGTCTAAGATCACTGGGGCAGTGATTGATTGAGTAGGAAGTGAGATGGGATCTCAGGTCTAGGACTTCCTAGATTGAAGTCAATACGTGTAGTAGCTAGGTGATAAGTTGTAAACTTGGAGTTTGCTGAGAACTTAGAACTAGGACTACGCTCGTGGATTTCCTTCCTGGCTTGGTAGCCTCCAGATGTAGGTGTGTTTGTCACCAAACTGGGTTAACAAACATCTTGTGCCTTTTACTTTTATGTCTGTTATTGTTTTGTGTGTTGTACTCATAATTCAACGTTGAAACTTTGTACTCTGTTTTACATTGTTGTTCCTGTGTTGGAACATTGCGTTCAGCATCAGGAAACTATTGTGCCTGAATTTCAATTGGTATCAGAGCAGCCACCCTGCCTGTTTTTGGGTGAGCTCCAGGGAAGTTATTTTCTGGCAGAATGGACAAGGAAGGAGGAGCTATCAATGATAGATTTGTGGAGATGAATAAAATCATAACTTTCACATCCAACACTGATGTGGAAATTATTCAATGTGAAATAGATACTGAAGAAAGCATCTCAGATGTAATTGTGCTTACGCAATTCAATAAAATTTTGAAGAGATTGGATAGAAAGCCAAGACCTAATGTCAAGAACGTGTCATTCAACATCAGCAAGAACAGTGATTTCCATCGTAATGGCAGAACTAATGAAATAGCAAACCATGGTGTGCCTTATGAAGAACTTGTTGATTCTTGCAAGAAGTTGCATGTTAAATTTGAAGAGATTTTTCAAGTAGGAGAGAAGTAGAAGAAAATCATTGCTAATTTACGCATTGAAAAAGAAAAACTCCTATCAACCATCTCTGGTTTGCAAGATGAGGTAACTTTGCAAGCTTCTAAACTTGATAACATGACAAAATCTGTTAGAATGTTGAACAATGGTTCTAATGTGTTAGATGAGATTCTAAAAGTCGGGAAGGAATTTGGAAACTTGAAAGGTGTAGGTTTTGATTACCAGTCCTTAAAGAAACTAAGTGGAGTCTCCTTGATTAAGTTTGTTCCTCCTGAAAGAAAAACTGAGTCTGTAATGTCGAACCAAATGTCTCAACATCCTGTTCGACATTTGAACCCCCAACCAAGAAACAAATCCTCACACTTGAGATGTCATTATTGTGGGAAATTTGGTCACATAAAGCCCTACTGTTACATGTTGTATGGATATCCACAACCTCATGTTCAATCAAAGGTCAGCCGTACATTTGTTCAAGTTAGAAAAGAATGGAAACCCAAGGTTGTTAATACTAGTCTTATAGCTCACACATCTCTTAGAGTATCCTCAAGGAAAGATGTGGATAATGAAAGTGATGTATCTCCTCAACAGACTGATTTCATAGAATATGTTCCAGACATTGAGTCCAACATTGAATCAAATTCAAGTGAGGCTGAAGACAGCAAAGGCCCAAATATTAGAGTCCAAAAGGATCATCCTAAGGACCTGATCATAGGGAATCTGAATGAAGAAACTACCAACAGATCCAGAGATGTGAGTTTCAATTCTTGTTTTGATTCGAAATTCAAACCAAAGAACATTAAAGAAGCCTTGACTAATGAGTTCTTAATAAATTCTATGCAAGAGGAACTTGGTCAGTTGAAGAGTTATGAAGGTTTGAAATTGGTTTCTAGACCTAAAGGGGTGAATGCCATTGGTACTAAAAGGATCTATAAGAGTAAGTCTGTTGAAGGTGGTAATGTAACTAGGAACAAGGCCCTCTAAGTATCTCATGGGTACAACAAAAATGAAATTGACAAGACCTTACTTGTGAAGAATGATCTCATGTGTGCCAAGAGTATTGTGAAGAATTTTGCTCTTATGAATACAAGACATAAGAAAACATTTGATACAGCACATGAGAAGTTAATGGGCTTTTTAAGTAGTTGCTTATATGAGAATCTATAGCAATTATAGGTGTTGAAATGTGCAAACAAATTCTTTCTATTTACTATAACTAGAGTTGCACGAGAAATAAGGGAAATCATTCTCATTCTGATGACCGCTGTAAATTTCTGAGATCCCCCAAACTATTGCTGATATTGTTGAGCTTCCTGAGAATTCTCAACCTGGTGTGTTTGAAGATCAACCTGATGTGGGTTGAAGTTTTGAGGTTCAAATATGTTAATGCTTAGAGGTATTATGTTCAGATGTGGTTACTGTTACTATGTGTGTATGAGTGGTTTGCTATGAAGTGTTTGTTCCTCTGTAAAGACTTTGTGTGTGGGTACTATGTTTGTGTGATTCTGATCCTGATGAAGAAGCAGCGTCTGACAGTCAGTCTGATGACTGATTTTTCTTTGGACTATGTCCTGGATTTCATTTGTGCTTCAGGGGGAGATCCTGAAAGTTAAATCCTTTCTACCTCTTTCTCTACTATGAAAATCTCCAATTCTATTAGCTTATTTGAATTCCATGGCAACTCCAGAGTCTGACATATAGATTAATCACGTACCTTGATTAAACCATACTGGTTAAAACTTGTTCTTTAGCCATGATTCCCATTTCTACAAACCAAAACGTATGACAATTTCTTTCCTGCCGAAAGATCTGGTGCTTGTTACATAACTATCACTTGCTAAGACGTATGGTTATCTGAACCAACTTATTCCTATTATCTGATTATGTCCTCTATGCGACATATTTCTTGTAAATCCAAAGTAGAATTATTAAATCTTGGATTTCCTTTACCGAATTCTATCAGTTCTTCTTTCATTAACCATTCCATATTACCCTGAAGAAGTCGAGTCAAACTGTTTTTTCCTCAATTATCTCAAATTTCCGAGGAATCTATTACATTGTCTTCAGTTCAACAAAATTCTTGTCTTTAACTTTCGCCTCGTAAGACGACATGTTACTGTTACATTTGTATCATCCTTCACATAAATTTATTCTCACACTTGAAGGTATCTGATATTGAATATTCTCAAACGGAATTGAAATCTATTACAACTATCTCCACGATTCAAAATCAAAGTGGTGGCTGAACTTCTGGTTTACGTTCCTTTCTTTCTGTTGTCCTGGTGTAGCTATTATCACAACCATAAGCTTTGCTCACATTCCCACTGCGGGAATCCTTAAGCTCGAGAAATCACATAAGTCAGTTATGCTCCGATTAATAAATCAACAATAACATGTAGCCAAAGATCTTAGGAACTTTCTTCTTTACCAATACTTTCAAACTTATGAAAATCCAATATAAGTAACGTGTGGCATAAGCCGTCTAACATATCATCATATAATGCAGTCCATAGCACATAGCTTCCATACACGCTCGAATACGTGTACACTACTATCGGATACACGGTACATCGCTTCATCATTGTCCAACTAATAGAACGTCACACTTAATCAAAATATACTTGAGACAAAACCACGTCAACCAAGGTCACTCTATTAACTCCTTAATTCATGCTTGTACTCTTTGAGTAACTACAATCCCATAAGTAACTATGATTACGTCCCATAGACGTTATAACTTATTTCGTTCAAGAACATTCTCCGTTTTCTAAAAGAAAACTCTATTCTGTTCGCTATTCAAAATAGCATTCTTAAACTCTGAATCCTTTAATTCATGACTTGAATTCACGTAGCCTTTTACTATAAACTATGAGTACTCTTCTGATCTATGTAAAACATTTCCTTCCTTTAACTGTTAACATTAAGTTCAAGAATTTCTAAACTTCTCAATTGAGACTTTCCTGCTATAACATTTCCGATTGCGTACCACGGTTACCGATACATGTCTCACGACTATAAAATATGTTACACTACTATCTAAGTAGCATAAACTCTGCCTGATCAGTATACATAATACTAATCATAACCTGTTACATACCTGTTACATGCGACATGCTAGCATAACGTGGGTACGATGCGGAATAACTGTATGCCACGACATAATTCCTCTTTGGTTAAACTTACTATTCAAATTAACTTTAAGTTACTGAGCTAAACAGCTAGATCACCGTATAAAATGTGGCCTCCGTCGCTATGTACTTATTTTGCTATAAACACATCCTTTTAAGTTATCGAACTGCTTCGATTCTCTTATCCCATGAGTTTCGAGATCTGAAACATCCCTCGACTTATCTATTAAAATTTCCTGTTAGAACTGATGATAAGTTCAAGTCATCACTACTTACACATATTCTGTAACTTGAGAATTAATCTCTGAATGCCTTTCCTGTAATTCCTCTGACAAGGACTTCACAAACATCCTTTTCTCTAAACTTCAGCTTTGATTTGTCTGTTAACTCATAATTGGATTACTTCTCCGCTGCGCAACTCTGATTTTTACAATTCACCTTGAGATAGAAGTAATACATCACTATTACCATATAAAATCTCTTTGGCCAATCCTTTGACTTTATAACTTTGTAGTTACCATACGTAACCGTCTTACATTATAATTTCTCTTATGGTTTAAACCACCTGTTAAACTTACTGATTGCTCGACGCTTGACTTTGCTTTTCTTTTCGAACATAAACGAAATTCTTACTTTCACGAAACACGCCGAAACCTGTGAACAGTCTTTAACAATAAATACGAGCCCAACGATGCTCCTGTTAAAACAACTTAAGTTCATACATTATTTACTTGTGGTAACTTCTAGAAACATTCTGTGACTTCCGAAATTCTCGTCTTTCATATACTTAATCGATTAATGATTCGAGTCTCATCCTATAATTATCCGTAGGGATTTCACATCCACAACCTTATTCCAAGACACTTAGGTCCACATAACTCTAACATAATTCTTGGGCACTCCAGAAATAATCCGTCTGTATAAACCCAACTTTTACCGGCTCTCCTGTAAATTCAAACACATGCTACACCTCTTCGAGTACCCGATTAATAAATCTGTAAGCTTCAATACTTAACATTTTCCATTGGATCCTTCCTATAACTTATTACTGTATCCACAATTCCATTCTAATCTTGTTATCTGAACAATAGTCCATATGTCATCTCGACCGTTGCCCTCTTCACGGTTTCGAACAATCCAAGGTATGTATTTCCTACCATCTTTAACATCTACCATGATAAGGTAATCTTTGTCGACTTACCGAATACTTGTGTAAGGAGCCCATTAAAAGAAAACATAGAACTCCTTAACATTAACCATAGCTTTAACTACAACTTGTACATTAGTGACAATCTTCCTGTTCAATCTTCGAAACCGGTCTACTATAATCCGCCATCATAAGATTCAATCTTTAATCCATACCCTCACCTGGGGTTTCGTTTACTTATCGCTACGCTCGCATTCTTCGTACCAAGCATCTTGGTGTCCCATAATAAAGGAAGGTAATCTATTTCATCCATTCAATATTTCGCTTAATACATAACTAAGCCTCTTACATATCGGATATCAAAATCTCATCCGGTCAAGTGCGCAAGTCCTTCAATCCTTACACTCTTTATCCTTACTGGAAGTCCAGAGCTTCCAATCGTTAACTGGTCATTCCTTATTCCAAGTCGCTGGGTTTTGTATCATAATCCTTTGCATCTGCAGCCGGAATTAAAACTCTAATTTACCATTCACTTTAACTTCCCAAATTTCGGTTTCCGTTAGGATTCCAAATCATTCTTCAGAGTATTCTATAATTCTTTACTCTACACATCTCCTCGGAGAAGGCATCGCTCCAGGATGCGTCCAACCGATTAAGGTACTTGACCTACTCTTAAATACCTTCACTGTTAGAGAACCATCCTTTGACATTAAATACCTTGCCAAATCCGTCTTAGAATCTGACGTCTTAACCTTCACCCTTTGAACACTTCTTTCCTCCTTGGTCACATTCAGCTCTCGGATATTTATCCTAACTGTCATATACTAGACTGAGTTGATCAGGCTCAACTAGATATGACCTTTAGAACAACATCTGGAACCCAATGATTCCACTACTTTTATTGAATCTTAAATGACCCATGGCACGGTCTGAATCGACCTGCTCTGATACCATTTGTAACACCCATACTAACTTTAACTAGTATATTAGCATGTGCGTTAAACTGATACTGGATACATTTAAAAATTTCAATAATAATAATAATACATCACAAAGGATTGAATACAAGTTTACTCGTCTGTACAAATATCCAATATTATTACACTACTCATACTATATCCATCAAGCTCCTGAGCTGGTACACAACGAGCAACCGTACTCCATCCAGCATCTCTGTGAAGATCTTCATCACGAAACTCTGACTTACCTGAAAACCTGCACCAGAAGGAAAGGGATGAGACATAATGTCTCAGTGAGCTCTAGCCCAACCAACTGTTGGCAACCACAGGGAACCTAGGATCGCCATGCCTACCTTGGCAATCTTCGGGATTTCCTATGATCGCCAAGTCTTTTATCTGCCTATGACTATAAGTCCTCCTGTAACTATAACTTAATCTGCCTATAACCTTTGTTGTAACTATCTATAACCATAACTGTAATCCGCCTATAACTTTAACTTAGTGATCGAGGGGAAAACCTAGGATCACTTCCTGATATCTGTCTATAACTATAACGGTAAGTTTCCTGTGACTATAACTGTAACTGTAACTTTGACTATAACTATAAAACATAAAACATATAAACAGTTCGATAGCAGTTTTATGTTAGCTGTTAGCGTTGAACAAACAATTAATCTGAGTTCATTTTACGGAGGGCACCCCGGGTGGAGCAACCCCGAGATACGTCTCCCTATAAACCGGTGAAATTCCTATCATATCAGGCTAACACCGGACTCCCTATGAAACGTGTGGACAACCCTCTCGGAGAAGTCCCATCCGGCGAATCCCGGAGTCTGATGAACACGCCCTATGACTGTGAAACGTGCAAGCACGCCAATAGCTTTGATCTTTAATTCTTTAACTTTGACATATAATCATATAATCAGTACTATGATCGTATAACATTCATTTGACATATAACATATAACCTATGATTCTTGGCTCATCGTTCTCATGAGTCACCTATGATTGTTGGAGAACCAACACTATAAACATATCTTTAACTATGATTGCTGTAACATTCCCATGCCTATGTATTCCAAAGGAACACTTCTATAACTTTGTTCACCTCTTTAGGCTCTCAATTCATCAAGCCATAAGCCTTCCCTAATGATCTAATCATACTCTAAGGGATAGGTCCTTTAACGTTTAAAAGAGATACATAGCCATTACGCATCGCTTAATGAGTTTGGGATAACATTGGATGACTGAAATGGTGTAAGAAAAGTGAAAGAATTTTCATGTTCTGTCCCCTTCAAAATCGTGACACGATTTTGGAATCGTGACTCGTGTTTTGCACTGCCTATAAAATCGTGACACGGTTGTAAAATCGTGACATGATTTTACCTGCAGTTGGACAGCATAGGGCAATTTCAAAGCATAATTTCCACCATTCTTGGCACAATCCAACACACCCAAACATCATACAGCTTATGGCATATTTCTAAGTCCTATAAACAACTTATAACATGTTTAATCAAGGAAAAACCATCAAAGGGAATTAGGGTTCTATGAATCACAAAATTGATCATATAACTATAAACTCCAAACTTAAACAAGGAGGGTTCTAAAACCCACTAGGAGCTCACCTTAATCCCACAAGATGCTTGCTAAGTTGAGAAAATCAAACCCTAGCTTCAAGTCCCAAGCCTCTACTCAAGACAACTTCTAATCCTTGGCTTATCCTTCTTCTTCTTGCTTCAAAATTTACCAACATAAGCTTACTTGGTTCCCAAGAGTTTAGGTGGTAGTTTGATTCTAAAAAGATGATGATTGATGAGATGATAGTGGTGAAAAAGGGGGCGAAATTGAGAGAAGAAAGGAAGAGCAATATTCAGATTTTGGAGTGAGACAAATGAGTAGAAAACCTTAGAAATATTCATATTTATCCAATAAGCCTTTTCCCCTTATTTACAACTATGCCACTTCTCTTATTACCACTTTGCCATTGCTTGCAAACGAAGTTTCTAACGCTTATGACTGATACTTCTAAGCGGGATATTACATCCGTGACCTTCGTCGTTCACGCTAGTGGGACACGAACGGTTCATGCAAAGTAAAGACTAAGATTAATATTATTAAGTCGTGACTTTCATCGTTCACGCTAGTGGGACATGAAAGGTTCATGCATAAGTTTAAAGAATATTAATTCGCGTCTTCCATCGTTCACGCTAGTGGGACCCGGGAGGTATACGCGTAAGTTAAGATTATTAAGTCGTGTCTTCTGTTGTTCACGCTAGTGGGACACAGGAGGTTCACGCTAGTGGGACGTGTTATTCCGCAAGGATGACCGCACGACGACAAGAGGAGTCCGGTGTTAGCCTGATATGATAGGAATTTTCACCGGTTAGAAGGGAGATGTACTTCGGGGTTACTCCACCCGGATGCACTCCGTAAAATGAACCCAGATAATTATTGTTTGTTCAACGCTAACCTCTAACTTTTAGATATGAAAAGATGAATACGTTTATTCGTATAAGTATTGAGAAATAGGACAATTAGTTCCTAGTAAAAAGAAGTGATCATAGTTATTTCCCCTGATCACTAAGTATGAGATAAGTCAAGTTAGCCTATGATGAGATAAGATTAAGATATGCAACGATCCTAGTTCTTCCCCTTGATCGCGAAATAAGTAAAGATAAGACTTGGCGATCGTAGATTTCCCCAAGATTGCCGAGGTAGGCACGGCGACCCTAGGTTCCCTGTGGTTGCCAACAGTAGGTGGGGTAGGAGCTCACTGAGACATTATGTCTCATCCCTATCCTTCTGGTGCAGGTTTCCAGGTAGCCAAGTGGTTTTCAGATGAAGATCTTCAGGAAGATGCTGGATGGAGTGCAGATGCTCGTCAAGGTCAAGCTCAGGAGGTTGACAGATTGTCTATGTATATGAGAATGTAATTGTAAATGATATTTGGATATTTGTATAACGAGCTATTTGTACTCATTCAGTAGTTTTATATTGTATTTATTATTGAAAATTTTAATGTACCCAGTATCAGATTAATACACATGCTAAATATTCTAGATAATTTAGTATGGGTGTTACAGTTTTATTCAACTTTGTTTATCAAATCAAATTGAACTTATACTATCAGAATATTAAGATTAACAAAGTGAAGAGTTATGGCAAAGTGTGGTATTAAAAAGATTGTTACAATTTTGATGATGATAATGTTGGTTGTTGCACAAGCTGATGATTCTCCTTCACCTTCATCACCACCCCATCAAACAATAGGTGAAATCATTTGCCTTGGCAAGTGTGCTCTTAAATGTAAACGCTTCTTAAGAACAAAACCATTATATGCAGGTTGTGTTGCTGCGTGTGGATTGTTGAATTGTCATAAGGTATCGTCAAAAGTTGCTTATGATTGTGCAACTAATTGTGTCATTTCAAAGTCCAATAACTTCAACACCGGTAAATATATTCTTCTTATTGTCTCGTATGATTTTTTTTATCAAGATAATTTTATAAATTACTGTTGTATTAAGTAATAGAGTTTCTTACAATACTTGACTTACTGCAGATGCTCGTGCTGTAAATCCAATCGTAAATTCATGTATGGAAGCGTGCAAGAACAAATAATTTGTCAAATGTAACACTCAATGTTTCAGCAAAAAGTTGCCATGAAAATTTTATTTAGAATTTGATAAGTAGTGACCGTGAAATTAAGTTTTCTTACACATATAATAAATCATATCTCATTATCTTTACCATCTCAATTTGAGATATTTTTCTTAAAATGATGGAAGAAAAAATAGATGTATTTATATGACAGATATGATTTAACATATGTGTAACCTTCTTAAATATCGGTGCAAACAAATAATGGTTTATATTTGTTTATGATGTACTTAGAAGTCGTATAAGTAAAATCTTTATAATTTAAAATAGATACTTTTAAATAATTTCATGATTTTGTCTTATGTTTTACCTTGTGAACGTGAAGAGACTTACATTGATGATAAGGATCAAAATCCACTAAATTTATTGAAGATACAGATTAGAAACTAAAAAAAAATTGTATGTGTAATAATTTATAAAATCATATATTATCAAGAATTAAGAAAGACTCTAAGTCCTTGTCCGATTATTCTAATTTCTATAAATGTTGTTGCATTTGGGTTATCGCTGATTAACAACAAAGTCAATCAGGATTTGTAGAGGGGACTAAGTTATCTAATAAATTACAAAATAAAATTAGAAAATTTAATCGTAGACTAATTTATATATTATGGTTGTTGTAATACCTCGATCCACGAGACTACTATTTAAATAATAATTCATGTAATTCAACAACATCGAGGTATTACGATACATCATACATCTCATGTTAATTCTTGATAATAAAAATTTCATCAACAATTATCACAGCACAGCGGAAAATAAACATCTCAACATAATATTCATCTTAAGTCTCATCAAAAATATCTCAAATAAATACATCGTCTTAAAAATTCAACAAGTAAAATAAATCCCGGACTCCTAGATCAGAGGTCGAAAACACAACTTAAAATAGATGACATAATGTCTCAGTGAGCTCCAGCCCAACCTATTGTTGGCAACCACGGGGAAACCTAGGGTTGCCATGCACTAAACTGATGGCAATCTCGGGGAAAACTATGATCGCCGTCAGTCTCTACATATCTTAGCGATCAAGGGAAAACTGGGATCGCTATAATTTTTTATCATATTCTTATCTTTGATAACTGATGCCTGATGACTACTTTGTCATATTTTCCTGTAACATATAAATGTATCTTTCCTTATCATTAAGTTAGAAAGTTAGCGTTGAACATACAATAATTATCTTGATTCATTTTACGAAGTGCATCCGAGTGGAGTAACCCCGAAGTACATCTCATTCATACCGGTGAAATTCCTATCTGAGACTAACACCGGACTCCCCTTGTCGCTGTGCTCGACTTACATAGAAACAATACATGTCCACTACTAACGGGGAACCTCGACACCACTACTAACGGGGAGCCTGAGAATCACGACTTAACTTATCTTATTGCCGTGTAGGACATACATGTAATATCCCACTTAGAGGTAATTATTATTGGTATTAGAAGCTTACTAAGCAAGCATGGCACTATGGTAAATAATAGCATGGCATTATGGTAATTATTTGATAAGTGAGGAACATTTAAAAAGAAGAGGTAATGTAACACCCATACTAAATTATCTAGAATATTTAGCATGTGTATTAATCTGATACTGGGTACATTAAAATTTTCAATAATAATAATATATACATCTGAATGAGTACAAGTTGGCTCGTTAATAAAGTTATCCAAATATCTTAGATTACACTTTCATATCATATATACATAATCTGAAAACCTCCTGAGCTTGTCCTCATCGAGCAACTGCACTCCATCCAGCGTCTTCTTGGAGAATATCATCATGAACATCTCTTGAACACCTGAAAACCTGCACCAGAAGGATTGGGATGAGACATAATGTCTCAGTGAGCTCCAGCCTAACCTACTGTTGGCAACCACGGGGGAAACCTAGGGTCGCCGTGCCTACTCTTAGCGATCTTGGGGATACCCATGATCGCCGTCATTCTTTACATTTATCGCGATCAAGGGGAAAATCTAGGATCGCTTCATTGTCTTATCTCATGCATTCATATTCTATTCTTAATCATAGACTTATTCTTAGTGATCTGGGGACATCCTATGATCACATTCTTTCTCTGCTGACTATTGTCATATTCTCATATTAATTTCATAAGTATCAATATGTATCATTCCTAATTATAAAGTTAGTAAGTCAGCGTTGAACAAACAATAATTATCTGAGTTCATTTTACGGAGTGCATCTGGGTGGAGTAACCCCGAAGTACATCTCCCTTCTTACCGGTGAAAATTCCTATCATATCAGGCTAACACCGGACTCCTCTTATCTTTTGTGTGGCTGCCCTCGCGAGCGGTAACTTCACCGTCCCAGCTGCCATTTAAGGCGGTAACTTCACGGGGACCCCCTGTATACTAACTAACGAGCAGACAGGAGACACATTAACTTTATAGACTTAGATGTGCAGCTGCCCTCACGAGCGGTAACTTCACCGTTCCGGCTGCCATTTAAGGCGGTAACTTCACAGGAACCCCTCGTATACTAACTAGCGAGCATACGAGAGACACATCAAGCCCATCTTATAATTACTTTGTTCTTATTCTTTATATATATACATATAATTTATAACTTTAACTTATGCATATCTGATGCATTCTTTGAGTATTCATTCTTAAAGCTTAACCTATAAATAGGCTCTTAACTTTGATCATTGGATCATTCTTATTCTCATTAATTCTTAACTTTCGTACTTAAAAGTACGTCTAATAGTAGCTATAAGCTTTTGCATACTTAATGCATTCTTGAATGCTTAACCTATTAAAAGGTTCTTAACTATGGACATAGGTTCAATCTTGTGCTTAGTACCTGATGAGTACCATTCTAAATCTCTCTAACCTATAATAGGTTCTTGACTTATCGTTCTCATAAGTCATTCTTAGGGCTTACTTAAGCATATAACCTTAGTTCATGAATTTCCAAGCCTTGCGTAATCTTTGCTCATATGATTTCTCAACCAATGGAAGTCTTTAGAATGAACTAAAATGGTGGTTTATGTTTCTTAAATGTATTAGGAGGAAAACATTTGCAAAAGCCATGCCCGCGCGCACCAGAACCCCCAGAACAGCTCAACTAAGTTGTGCTGTTCTGGCTTGGTCGCTACAAGCGCCAAGCTGGTCGCTACAAGCACCACTGGTCGCTACAAGCGCCAAGCTGGTCGCTACAAGCGCCAGTAGGCAGGGAAAAATCCTGCCTGGTCGCTACAAGCGACAGCTGGTCGCTGTAGCGACCATGACAGCACCAGTCATGTATAAAAATGCATTTTTCCACCATTTTTGGCCATTCATAGATACCCGAGCTTCCTAATCATGCTAGGAACGATGTTCATTCATAAAATAACAATTTAAACATATAGGAGCAAGGATTTAGCAAGCAAGGATTTAGGGTAAAAGTCTAAAACTTTTCTATGATGCAGAACACATAAAATTCACTCTAAGAGGGTTCTAAAACCCAAGATGAGCTCACCTAAACCTTAATTGGTGCTGGTTATGCTTGAATTCAGAAACCCTAGCTTGTTCCTTCCCTTGATTCTTCCTTGTTTCTTCTTTATTTGTTCCAGCTTTTCACAAACCAACATGCTAGCAAACTTCACAAGAATTTGGGTGAAAGCTTGATGGATTTGGGTGAGAGTGAGTGGGCGTGAGAGTGAGAAAATGAGGGAGAGGGAGCTGGTTTTGGGAGAGTGAAGGAGAAGAAATGAAAAATGGTAGAAATATCTTGCCTCTTCTTTTTAAATAAATCCTCCCTTTTCTATTATTTTCCATTCTGCCATTTCCACCTATTTCCAAGTTTGCCATGCTTCTTAATAGCTTCTAATACTGATAACTGATACTTATAAGCGGGATATTTCACTTGCCATATAAATAAACCCATTAACTGACAATTTACCAAATTGTCCTTTGCTTAAAACATTTCTGATACATCGTCTCCATAATAATAAATATTCGAGTCTTAGGCGGGATATTACAATCTACCCCCCTTAAAGAAATTTCGTCCTCGAAATTTTAGAATCGTCTAAAAAAATCACATATATAATAATATACCTTTCACCTTCCTTTCTCTTCTTAACTTGCTTATTGAAATCCCTTGGATTTCCAACTCTATATGTCGAATATACTCGACAACTTTTCCTTTAACTGAAATGTTCGTGGTGAATTGCGTAACTCTTACGTAGTAGGATGTGAGGTTATCTGAACCATCGTATCCAACTCGCTTGACCACGTTCTTGGTTCACACTCTTTTGCAAATCCAATCTGGAGTTGTCCAACTCTGACACTTGTACTAATTCTTATAAATACCTTCTTAGTCCATGTATCCTTACTTTGACGACGTTAGATCATTCTTATCACAACTTATTCTCGTTTTCTTGCCGTAGCATAAATATTTTCTATACTGACAAATCCAAAACTCATAAGAGTTTAGTCCAAGTGATGAGTGTTATAAATTATCTCACATATCTCCGTGTGGTACATTTCATAGTACTTAATTTACATATATGATAGAGTACATGTACACTACTAACGGGTACATAGCACGTCACATCATCATTGTCCAACTAGCGGGACATCATTCCTTAATTTTAACATATTTGAGACACTACCACATCAATTGGGAATCCTTTCTTTTACTCTTAATTCATTTTGTAACATCCGGGATTTGCCTTTCAACTGGCTTGCCAGGTTTACCCCGCCAATGTTACTCGTGTTTATTTCTTAAGTGTACAACAACCTACAACATGAATTATGGTTACATTCTCTCGGCATCATAAACTTATTTTCTCTTTCCGGACGTCGAGTCCAAGATCCTTATTTTCAGAAGAAAACTCTACTTGATTGCTACCAAAATAGCACACTTTAAATCCTTTAATCAAAACCTGAACTTACGTAGCCCTTTACTGTAGACTACGAGTGACTTTTAATCTGCCTAAAAGTTCTTCTTCCTTTACTAGTGAACACTAAGTACAATAATTTCCGAACTCTTCTGCTAAGATGTGGTCGATATCAACAAATCTGTTCTGGTAAAAACCTTCATACATAAACATTCCTGATTGCATACCACTATTGCCAAAACACGTCACATAGTTGAAAATCTGCTATACTACTATCTGAGTAGTTTAAGTATTACCTGATAAGTATATATAATACTAACATAACCTGATACATGTGACATGTTGACATAGCGGGGTACAACGTGGATTAAACTCATAAGTCACTGCATTGACGTCTCTGATCAACACTTCAATTTCAAAGTATCATCTTGCAAGTGCAACCTTTTCTGATGTTGCCTTATGCTTGACCCTTTTGACTAAACATTACTTTTCTAGTCCACCTAAGTTACTGAGCTAAATTAGCTAAATTACCGTATTAGCGGTGACTTACCTTGCTCTAGACTTATTGTGCTAGAAACATATTCTTCCCATTCTTATCACATAGTCTTAAACTACTTCGATTTCAATTTCTCTTGAGTCTCAAGGTTTGAAATATCCCTCGGCTTAACTTTTAAAATTTCCTTCTAGAACTTATAACAGGTTCGAGTCGTCACAGCTCTCTGATATTCTGTGGTTCAACAATTGGGCGCTTAATGCCCTCCTGTGATTCATCTGACAAGGACCTTACAAGTATTCCTCGTTCTCTAAGCTTCAGTTTAGAATCGTTCATTAACTCATCCTTAAATCACTTTTCCGCTGCACAACTCTGATTTAAACAAATCACTTCGGAGGAGGGGTAATACACCATTACAAAATTCTCTGGCTGACTTGTTCCTTAATGACCCGTAGCTATCACAGAAGAATCATCTTACGTTTGTTTATTCTTTTGTGGCTTAAACCACCTGTTTAACCTACTGACTGATCGTCATCAGACTTTGGGTTTCCTTTCGGACATAAACCGTATACTTACTTTCACGGAATTACGCCGAAACCTGTAAACAATTTTTCAGCAACTACTACGGACCAAGCAGTGATTCCATCAAAACAGCTTATACACTGGTTCTAGCTTATTCTCCATGTTCTGATTTCTGTGACCATCTCAAGGTCAATCCAACATGTATTATCGTTTTAACATTGCAGAAACCGACCTAAAAGTACACCTGGAGCAGCTTAAATTTCACACTTAAATCACTTGTGTCAACATCCAAAACAACTTATGACTTCTGGAGGTTCATATCTTTTATATACTGAATCCACTAACAGTTTGAGTCTCGTTCCTATTCGTTCTAACTTTATCCGTAAGGATTTCATTTTCATAGTCTTTCCGAGACAATTACGGTCTCTAAGGTCATACCATATCTCTTAGGTTACTTTCGAATCCCTCCAGTTAATTGATCTTGAGCTTCAAAACCTCATCATTACCTTTTGATTCTTTCAGCAACTCGCTACTGCAGTCACCATTCAAATATTGATCTTAACATCTAAATAATTCTGCATATAATTGAACAATCTGAAATCTATACCTTATTACCGCCCTCGGAACTTATCCACACGGGGTGACCTCTTTCAGCTTCTAGAATATTCGTGGAAGAAAACTCTTCGGTTGAAAACATATAACGCCTTCACATTAATCACAATCTTAACCTTTTATATATCAGACGATCTTCCATATAATAAAATCTCAATATAATTTCTCGGCTAAGATTCTGATTGTCCTTCAAAACTGGTCTACTATAACCATGTGTCCTCTTAAACTCGTCTTCTTCATCCAATCAAGGGACTTCAACTTAGTCCATCCCTCAGTTCGTTAAAATCCAACAATTTATTATCCAATATCCTCTTCAGAGGACTCATTACTTATTGCTGAGTTGCGTTCTCTCGTACAAAACATCTCGATGGCTCATCATAATGAAAAATAATCCGATTCACTTCTCTTGGTATAAACTTTTCATTGAACTTAGCTTATTTTGTAACACCCTAACCCTTAATCGCCGATTATTAACTTTAATAAAAAAAAAACGTTAAGGACATAGGAAGTTACAACATAATGAAAACGCATTTTCATAAACATCAACAGATCAAAATATATTTGATTCACATACAGCAGCGGAAAAATAACAAACAGCTTATAACCAAGCATGCATATAATATACAAAAATATATACATAAGATTTTCAAAAGGGGCAAATCTACAACAGAGACCATTGCCAAATTTATACATACACGTTCAGATACCCAAAGTAGTGTTACAACTATCAGAGCCCTAAACTCTAACTAGGATACAACACCTAGTACAAAAAAAGTAAGGATAGCTAAGCTATGCCCTCACCACTACGCAGGCACCTAAACAGCAAAACGCTACTCCTCGACGATAGTCTCGTCAACCTGATATTCTGGATCCCCAAAGATCCAGCACATAACACAAAACAGAGAGTGTTAGTATCACAACCAATTAAACATGTATAAATAACACATTATTATACATAACCAAAACACAACACGTAATTGACAAAGCACAAAACTCATCAATAACAATTATCACTTAACAGCCATTATGCACACATAATTCCTAAATGAACACTAATGTCACAAAGGATGCATGCCTCAAATGCATTCTCTAATGCATGTGGTACCAAATCATTTTGGATAAACTTATATCCTTATCAAGCACTCTTGATAACCAAGCACTCTTGGATTTCATATCCGCACACGGATATCATCGAATAACCCGCTCCGGGTATCATACAATCATGAAATGCATGATGATTCACTTAGCAAATATATGATACTTACACTACATATTCACTAATATTAGTGTACACTTATCACTATACTTACTAACACAACTAATTATCAGCACCCTGACAATTATCACAACAACAACAAACACAAACACTAGGCTCTCATGGCCAGATCATAAGACACAACATGTATATACTCAACCATGTTCAACAATCTCAAATAGACCAAGCAATCATACCAAAATCTCAAACACATAAGGGTTTCAAAGGAAAACCCACACATTTTGATAACTTATCCATTTCAAACATTATATAACACATACGCACACAACATGATGGCCTTAACAAAAACCACCATGTTAGGGTTTTACTCAAGCTTTTCTTGAACAATTACTCTTTAGGAAGCATTAAGAATGAGTTAAAATGGTGGGCAAGGTTTCCAAATATATTATGAGAATGCAGTAGCAAAAAGTCATCCCCGCGCGTACCAGGACCTCCAGAACAACTCAACGAAGTTGGGCTGTCCAGGGTTGGTCGCTACAAGCGAGCCCTTGGTCGCTACAAGCGCCCCTGGTCGCTACAAGCGCCAGTGCGGTCGCTTGAAGCGCGGATAGGCAGGGAATTTTCCTGCCTGGTCGCTACAAGCGACGGTCCGTCGCTACAGCGACCGTATCAGTATAAAATCATGTAAAAATGTGATTTTCCACCATTTTTGCCCATTCAAGGTTACCCAAACTTCCAGGACATGTTAAAAACGATTTTCTATCATAAAACATCATTTAAAAACAATCACAAGCAAGGATTATATCTAGCAAAGAAATTAGGGTTAAAACACTAACTTTCTATAACTTTTCCTATGAATTCAAAACACTAGCAACATCAACTAAACATACTAGCAACATCACTTAGCATCAAGTAAGCAAAACATGATCATTAACAACTTTAATCATAAAAACTATCCATCAAAACATAGACAAAGTGAAAGGAGAAGTTTGGGATGGAGAAATAGACATTCTCCCCTTCTCAAAATCACTTGTGAATAAGCAATACTACCTCTCTTACCTCAAAATCGATGAATCAACGAAAGTTCCAAGCTTTCTCTTGCTCTCTTGCTCTTGCCCTAGCTTTCTCTCCTAGCTTCTCACGTTTTCTCAACAAAGAAGATGAATGGCACTATTCATGATCTTACAAATATCTTATAACTCAAGGGAATGAATCTTGGCCATCCAATCCACTACTAACTCTCATGATCAATCCTAGCCCTTCAATCCAATCCAAGCTCACTAAATCTCATCCACTTGATCATTACTACTTATTCATGACCAAGCCCATTACTATTCACGCCCTAGGCCCAATTTCGCCCAAAACCATAAAAACTCGATTACGAACTTATCCTCGCGCCAAATAATTATTTCTCGATTACGAGAAAATATTTTTAAATGCAAATCCATAAAATAAAATATATAAAAATATAACATACGAAAATAGGGTCGTTACAACTCTACCCCCCTAAAAAGAATTTTCGCCCTCGAAAATACCTGAAAACAACTCTGGATAGGAGTCCCGCATCTTGCTCTCGAGCTCCCACGTCGCAAATTCACCGGCTGGGCCTCCCCAAACGACTTTCACCGATGAAATCTCTTTGTTCCTGAGCCTCTTCATCTCTTGTCCTTCAATCCTTAAGGGTACCGTTGCAACCGTTAAATTCTCTCTCACTTGTATCTCGTCCGACTCAATCACATGTGACGGATCCGATACGTATTTCCTTAATTGAGACACGTGAAAAACGTCATGTAGATTCGACAACGACGGCGGTAACGCAATCCTATATGCCACCTTCCCAATCCTCTTCAAAATCTGATACGGACCAATGAACCTCGATGCTAACTTCTTCGATTTCAAAGCTCGTCCAATACCCGTAGTCGATGTAACTCTTAGAAACACATGATCTCCTTCTTGAAATTCTATATTCTTTCTTCTCTTGTCGGCATAGCTTTTCTGGCGACTCTGCGACGCTCTCATCTTTTCTTGGATCATCTTGATCTTCTCGGTCGTTTGTTGCACAATCTCAGGTCCAAGCACCACACTTTCTCCCGATTCAAACCAACACAAAGGTGTTCTACATCTTCTCCCATACAACGCTTCAAAAGGTGCCATACCAATGCTCGAATGAAAACTGTTGTTATACGTAAACTCAATCAACGGTAAGCAAGTTTCCCAACTTACACCTTGCTCCAAAATACATGATCTTAACAAATCCTCCAATGATTGAATCGTCCTCTCCGATTGACCATTCGTCTGCGGGTGATAAGCAGAACTCATCCTCAACTTAGTCCCCAACGCCTCTTGCAAACTCTCCCAAAACCTTGAAGTAAAACGGGGATCTCGATCTGATACGATACTCGACGGAATTCCATGTAATCTCACGATTTGCTCAACATAAATCTCAGCCAACTTCGGTACTAGCATACCGGTCTTGATAGCTATGAAATGAGCAGACTTTGTTAACCTGTCGACAACTATCCAAATCATATTGTTACCTTTCGACGTTTTCGGCAAACCGCTTACAAAATCCATCGCATTACTATCCCACTTCCACTCTGGAATAAACATAGGTTGTAATAGCCCCGACGGCTTCTGATGCTCCACCTTGGACTTCTGACAAGTCAAACACGCGAAAACAAACTCGGCGATCTCTTTCTTCATCCCTTGCCACCAAAACATTTTCCTCAGATCTTGATACATCTTAGTAACACCAGGATGAATACTTAAGTTGCTTCTGTGACCTTCCTCCAAGATCATCCGCTTCAACTCAGGCACATCAGGTACACATAACCTTCCCTGACACCTCATCACGCCTTTCTCATCGATCTCAACGTTTACCTTTTTCCCTTGCTCGATGAGCGTCTTAAGCTTCGTCAATCTCACATCAGACTTTTGCTTTTCCACAACCTCTTCAAGAAAATCATTCGTCAACCTCAACATTCCTAGCTTCACGCTTCTGGTTGTCCTTTCACAAACCAAACTGAGGTCTCTAAACTCTTCAATCAATCTCAGTTCCTTCGCCATCAGAGACGACATATGCAAAGACTTCCTACTCAACGCATCGGCTACCACATTAGCCTTACCCGGGTGATAACTCAACTCGAAATCATAATCCTTAAGAAACTCTAACCATCTTCTTTGCCTCATATTGAGCTCCTTCTGATCAAACAAGTATTTCAGACTCTTGTGATCGCTGAAAACCTCGAACCTTGACCCATACAAGTAGTGCCTCCAAATCTTGAGAACAAACACGACAGCAGCTACCTCCAAATCATGCGTAGGATAGTTCCTCTCATGAATCTTCAGCTGTCTTGATGCATAAGCAACGACTTGTCCCTTCTGCATCAACACACCACCTAGACCCATCTTCGACGCATCACAATAAACCACGAACGGTTCCTTCGGATTTGGCAGAATTAGCACAGGTGCAGATGTCAACCTCCTCTTCAGCTCTTGGAAACTCTGCTCACACTTGTCATCCCAAACGAAAGCTTGACTCTTCCTAGTCAACTGTGTCAACGGCAACGCCAACTTTGAAAATCCTTCGATGAACCTCCGATAGTAACCGGCCAAACCAAGAAAACTTCGGATCTCAGGAACAGACTCCGGCGTTCCCCAATCTTGCACGGCCTCTACCTTAGCAGGATCCACTGCTATACCACCACTTGAAATGAAGTGACCCAAAAAGCTAACTTTATGCAACCAAAATTCACACTTAGAAAATTTTGCATAAAGCTTCTTCTCGCGCAACACCTCCAACACAATCCTCAAATGCTCGGCATGTTCCTCTTCCGTCTTCGAGTATACCAAAATATCGTCTATGAAGACCACCACGAATCGATCCAAAAAGGAATGAAATATACGATTCATATATTCCATAAACACTCCAGGTGCATTAGTAACTCCAAAAGGCATAACAGCGTACTCGTAGTGACCATACCTTGTCCGGAAAGCAGTCTTCGGTATATCCTCCGCCTTAACTCTTATCTGGTGATATCCCGATCTCAAATCAATCTTGCTGAACACACAGGCTCCCACTAACTGATCCATCAAATCATCTATCCTCGGAAGTGGATACTTATTCTTGATAGTTGCTTTATTCAACTGACGATAGTCGATGCACAGACGCATACTACCATCTTTCTTCTTTACCAACAGAACATGCGCACCCCACGGCAATACGCTCGGTCTTACAAACCTCTTCTCTAACAGTTCTTCCAATTGTTCTTTCAACTTTTCAAGCTCTGCAGCTGACATACGATACGGCGCCATCGAAATTGGACTAGTACCAGGTACTATGTCAATTGCGAATTCAACCTCTCTCTCGGGTGGTAAATCCAAAATGTCATCTGGAAAAACATCTGTGAAATCACGCACCACCGGCAACGCATCAACCTCAATCTTCTCTTCCACTCTCAACGAAGCAAACATAGCAAACACGTCCTCTTGAGCCTTCACTGATCTTACCACTTCTCGACAACACATGAGCTTCGAACACAACTCTGGCTCCAGTCTTGGGAACATAACCGTCTTCTTACCACAGTTGATATGAACCCGATTAAATTCTAACCAGTTCATACCAAAGATAACGTCTATTCCGCTCAACGGAATGCAGACTAAATCCATTCCAAAGTGTCGACCATACATAGTGACTGGACAGTCAACACAGACTAGAGTAGTCGATACCGAACCACTTGCAGGCGTTTCTATAACCATGCGTCCCATCATATTTTCTACTCTAAGACCCAACCTCTTAACGCAATCCACAGAAATAAACGAGTGGGTAGCACCCGTATCAATAATAGCAGACAAAGGAGTATTATTGATAAAGCATGTACCTCTGATCAAGTTGTCCGCCTTCGCATCACCACCATCTAAAGCAAACACTTTTCCTCCAGCCGCTCTAGGCTTCTTACACACGTTGCTCTTATGACCCGCTTCTTTGCAGTTGAAGCATACAATACCCTTCTTGCACTGATCAGCTTTGTGGTTAGGATCACCACACTTGAAACATTTTCCATCATTCTTCGGGCACTCAAAAAAACGATGTCCCGGTTGTCCACACTTAAAGCAATTCCTATTACCTCCAAACTTGTCACCACTACTCCCACCTTCATCTGGTTTCTTCCCACCTCTGCCATACGGTTTACCTCTAGCCATGTCCTTTCCCCTCTTCTCATTCGCGGCTTTGTAGTAATTAGCCTTAGCTTTACTGTCCTTATCACATATTCGGCTCTTATTCACCAACATCGGAAAATTCCTGATCTCGCTAAACCCAATCAACTGCTTGATGTCTGGCCTCAGCCCATTTTCAAACTTTACACACTTGTCTTCCTCAGCTTCCATCGTGTTGTAATGAGGAGCAAAACGACACAAATCTTCAAACTTGGCCGCATATTCAGAAACAGATAAACTCCCCTGCTTGAGCTCCATGAACTCAATCACCTTACGGTTCCTCTCGTCTGCCGGAAAATACTTGGTTAAAAACTCTCTCCGGAAACGAGCCCAAGTAACCAAAGCTCCACCAGCTCCCAACCTCTGACTAGCGTTTCCCCACCAATGATCGGCCTCATCATGGAGAACATACCCTCCTAGCAATACCTTATGCGCGTCCAGACAACGCATAGCCCCAACCAAGTCTGAGCTCCATCTGGATCGTATCCTCCCTTGAAGATAGGCGGTTTGTTGTTCATAAACCTCTCGAGCCTCAGCTCATCTTCCCCGCCTCCTCTAGCTTGTTGTGCGGCTCTATCCGCGGTCCTACTAGCAGCCTCCTGAGCCATGGCATTCGCCATCAATTCCATCGCATCGGCAAATGCTTTTTGCGCCATAACCACTATCAATCATCACATAACACAAGTGAGAACACAGTGTTTAAGGAAACACATGTTACACAAAGGGTATACTAAACTTAATTGATCCAATGGATCGACCTGCTCTGATACCACCTATTGTAACACCCTAACCCTTAATCGCCGATTATTAACTTTAATAAAAAAAAAAAACGTTAAGGACATAGGAAGTTACAACATAATGAAAACGCATTTTCATAAACATCAACAGATCAAAATATATTTGATTCACATACAGCAGCGGAAAAATAACAAACAGCTTATAACCAAGCATGCATATAATATACAAAAATATATACATAAGATTTTCAAAAGGGGCAAATCTACAACAGAGACCATTGCCAAATTTATACATACACGTTCAGATACCCAAAGTAGTGTTACAACTATCAGAGCCCTAAACTCTAACTAGGATACAACACCTAGTACAAAAAAAGTAAGGATAGCTAAGCTATGCCCTCACCACTACGCAGGCACCTAAACAGCAAAACGCTACTCCTCGACGATAGTCTCGTCAACCTGATATTCTGGATCCCCAAAGATCCAGCACATAACACAAAACAGAGAGTGTTAGTATCACAACCAATTAAACATGTATAAATAACACATTATTATACATAACCAAAACACAACACGTAATTGACAAAGCACAAAAGTCATCAATAACAATTATCACTTAACAGCCATTATGCACACATAATTCCTAAATGAACACTAATGTCACAAAGGATGCATGCCTCAAATGCATTCTCTAATGCATGTGGTACCAAATCATTTTGGATAAACTTATATCCTTATCAAGCACTCTTGATAACCAAGCACTCTTGGATTTCATATCCGCACACGGATATCATCGAATAACCCGCTCCGGGTATCATACAATCATGAAATGCATGATGATTCACTTAGCAAATATATGATACTTACACTATGTAACGACCCTATTTTCGTATGTTATATTTTTATATATTTTATTTTATGGATTTGCATTTAAAAATATTTTCGCGTAATCTAGAAATAATTATTTGGCGCGAGGATAAGTTCGTAATCGAGTTTTTATGGTTTTGGGCGAAATTGGGCCTAGGGCGTGAATAGTAATGGGCTTGGTCATGAATAAGTAGTAATGATCAAGTGGATGAGATTTAGTGAGCTTGGATTGGATTGAAGGGCTAGGATTGATCATGAGAGTTAGTAGTGGATTGGATGGCCAAGATTCATTTCCTTGGGTTATAAGATTATCACAAAGACTTTCCACAATCACTATTCATTGTCTTTGTGGAGAAGAAGAAAACGTGAAAGAGAAGGAGAAAAGCAAGAGGAAGCTAGGGCAAGTGAAAAGCTTGAGTTTGCTAGGTAAGAGAGGTAGTATTGCTTATTCACAAGTGATTTTGAGAAGGGGAGAATGTCTATTTCTCCATCCCAAACTTCTCCTTTCACTTTATCTAGGTTTTGATAGAAAGTTTTTATGATTAAAGTTGTTAATGATCATGTTTTGCTTACTTGATGCTAAGTGATGTTGCTAGTATGTTTAGTTGATGTTGCTAGTGTTTTGAATTCATAGGAAAAGTTATAGAAAGTTAGTGTTTTAACCCTAACTTCCTTGCTAGATATAATCCTTGCTTGTGATTGTTTTTAAATGATGTTTTATGATGGAAAATCGTTTTTAACATGTCCTGGAAGTTTGGGTAACCTTGAATGGGCTAAAATGGTGGAAAATCACATTTTTACATGATTTTATACTGATACGGTCGCTGTAGCGACGGACCGTCGCTTGTAGCGACCAGGCAGGATAATTCCCTGCCTATCCGCGCTTCAAGCGACCGCACTGGCGCTTGTAGCGACCAGGGGCGCTTGTAGCGACCAAGGGCTCGCTTGTAGCGACCAACCCTGGACAGCCCAACTTCGTTGAGTTGTTCTGGAGGTCCTGGTACGCGCGGGGATGACTTTTTGCTGCTGCTTTCTCATAATATGTTTTGGAAACCTTGCCCACCATTTTAACTCATTCTTAATGCTTCCTAAAGAGTAATTGTTCAAGAAAAGCTTGAGTTAAACCCTAACATGGTGGTTTTTGTCAAGGCCATCATGTTGTGTGCGTATGTGTTATATAATGTTTGAAATGGATAAGTTATCAAAATGTGTGGGTTTTCCTTTGAAACCCTTATGTGGTTGAGTATATACATGTTGTGTCTTATGATTTGGCCATGAGAGCCTAGTAGTTGTGTTTGTTGTTGTTGATGTTGTGATAATTATCAGAGTGCTGATAATTTAGTGGTTGTGTTTGTTGTTGTTGTTGAGATAATTATCAGAGTGCTGATAATTAGTTGTGTTAGTAAGTATCATATATTTGCTAAGTGAATCATCATGCATTTCATGATTGTATGATACCCGGAGCGGGTTATTCGATGATATCCGTGTGCGGATATGAAATCCAAGAGTGCTTGGTTATCAAGAGTGCTTGATAAGGATATAAGTTTATCCAAAATGATTTGGTACCACATGCATTAGAGAATGTATTTGAGGCATGCATCCTTTGTGACATTAGTGTTCATTTAGGAATTATGTGTGCATAATGGTTGTTAAGTGATAATTGTTATTGATGAGTTTTGTGCTTTGTCAATTACGTGTTGTGTTTTTGGTTATGTATAATAATGTGTTATTTATATATGTTTATTGGTTGTGATACTAACACTCTCTGTTTTGTGTTATTTGCTGGATCTTTGGGGATCCAGAATATCAGGGTGACGAGGCTATCGTCGAGGAGTAGTTTCTTTGCTGTTTAGGACCCTGCGTAGTGGTGAGGGCATAGCTTAGCTATCCTTACTTTTTTTTGTACTAGGTGTTGTATCCTAGTTAGAGTTTAGGGCTCTGATAGTTGTAACACTACTTTGGGTATCTGAACGTGTATGTATAAATTTGGCAATGGTCTCTGTTGTAGATTTGCCCCTTTTGAAAATCTTATGTATATATTTTTGTATATTATATGCATGCTTGGTTATAAGCTGTTTGTTATTTTTCCGCTGCTGTATGTGAATCAAATATATTTTGATCTGTTGATTGTTTATGAAAATGCGTTTTCATTATGTGTAACTTCCTATGTCCTTAACGTTTTTTTTTATTAAAGTTAATAATCGGCGGTTAAGGGTTAGGGTGTTACAATAGGTGGTATCAGAGTAGGTCGATCCATTGGATCAATTAAGTTTAGTATACCCTTTGTGTAACATGTGTTTTCTTAAACACTGTGTTCTCACTTGTGTTATGTGATGATTGGTAGTGTGTGTATATATGACGCAACGAGCACTTGCGGACGCGATGGAGCGGATGGCGGATGCCATGGCTCAGGAGGCTGCTAGTAGGACCGCGGATAGAGCCGCACAACAAGCTAGAGGAGGCGGGGAAGATGAGCTGAGACTCGAGAGGTTTATGAACAACAAACCGCCTATCTTCAAGGGAGGATACGATCCAGATGGAGCTCAGACTTGGTTGGAAGGAATTGAGAGAATTTTCGGGGCTATGCGTTGTCTGGACGCGCATAAGGTATTGCTAGGAGGGTATGTTCTCCATGATGAGGCCGATCATTGGTGGGGAAACGCTAGTCAGAGGTTGGGAGCTGGTGGAGCTTTGGTTACTTGGGCTCGTTTCCGGAGAGAGTTTTTAACCAAGTATTTTTCGGCAGACGAGAGGAACCGTAAGGTGATTGAGTTCATGGAGCTCAAGCAGGGGAGTTTATCTGTTTCTGAATATGCGGCCAAGTTTGAAGATTTGTGTCGTTTTGCTCCTCATTACAACACGATGGAAGCTGAGGAAGACAAGTGTGTAAAGTTTGAAAATGGGCTGAGGCCAGACATCAAGCAGTTGATTGGGTTTAGCGAGATCAGGAATTTTCCGATGTTGGTGAATAAGAGCCGAATATGTGATAAGGACAGTAAAGCTAAGGCTAATTACTACAAAGCCGCGAATGAGAAGAGGGGAAAGGACATGGCTAGAGGTAAACCGTATGGCAGAGGTGGGAAGAAATCAGGTGAAGGTGGGAGTAGTGGTGACAAGTTTGGGGGTAATAGGAATTGCTTTAAGTGTGGACAACCGGGACATCGTTTTTTTGAGTGCCCGAAGAATGATGGAAAATGTTTTAAGTGTGGTGATCCTAACCACAAAGCTGATCAGTGCAAGAAGGGTATTGTGTGCTTCAACTGCAAAGAAGCGGGTCATAAGAGCAACGTGTGTAAGAAGCCTAGAGTGGCTGGAGGAAAAGTGTTTGCTTTAGATGGTGGTGATGCGAAGGCGGACAACTTGATCAGAGGTACATGCTTTATCAATAATACTCCTTTGTCTGCTATTATTGATACGGGTGCTACCCACTCGTTTATTTCTGTGGATTGCGTTAAGAGGTTGGGTCTTAAAGTAGAAAATATGATGGGACGCATGGTTATCGAAACGCCTGCAAGTGGTTCAGTATCGACTACTCTAGTCTGTGTTGACTGTCCAGTCACTATGTATGGTCGACACTTTGGAATGGATTTAGTCTGCATTCCGTTGAGCGGAATAGACGTTATCTTTGGTATGAACTGGTTAGAATTTAATCGGGTTCATATCAACTGCGGTAAGAAGACGGTTATGTTTCCAAGACTGGAGCCTGAGTTGTGTTCGAAGCTCATGTGTTGTCGAGAAGTGGTAAGATCAGTGGAGGCTCAAGAGGACGTGTTTGCTATGTTTGCTTCGTTGAGAGTGGAAGAGAAGATTGAGGTTGGTGCGTTGCCGGTGGTGCGTGATTTCACAGATGTTTTTCCAGATGACATTTTGGATTTACCACCCGAGAGAGAGGTTGAATTCGCAATTGACATAGTACCTGGTACTAGTCCAATTTCGATGGCGCCGTATCGTATGTCAGCTGCTGAACTAGAAAAGTTGAAGGAACAATTGGAGGAATTGTTAGAGAAAAGGTTTGTAAGACCGAGTGTATCGCCGTGGGGTGCGCCGGTTCTGTTGGTAAAGAAGAAAGATGGTAGTATGCGTCTGTGCATCGACTATCGTCAGTTGAATAAAGCAACTATCAAGAACAAGTATCCACTTCCGAGGATAGATGATTTGATGGATCAGTTAGTGGGAGCCTGTGTGTTCAGCAAGATTGATTTGAGATCGGGATATCATCAGATAAGAGTTAAGGCGGAGGATATACCGAAGACTGCTTTCAGAACAAGGTATGGTCACTACGAGTACGCTGTTATGCCTTTTGGAGTTACTAATGCACCTGGAGTGTTTATGGAATATATGAATCGTATATTTCATTCCTTTTTGGATCGATTCGTGGTGGTCTTCATAGATGATATTTTGGTATACTCGAAGACGGAAGAGGAACATGCCGAGCATTTGAGGATTGTGTTGGAGGTGTTGCGTGAGAAGAAGCTTTATGCAAAATTTTCTAAGTGTGAATTTTGGTTGCATGAAGTTAGCTTTTTGGGTCACGTCATTTCAAGTGGTGGTATAGCAGTGGATCCTGCTAAGGTAGAAGCCGTGCAAGATTGGGGAACGCCGGAGTCTGTTACTGAGATCCGAAGTTTTCTTGGTTTGGCCGGTTACTATCGGAGGTTCATCGAAGGATTTTCAAAGTTGGCGTTGCCGTTGACACAGTTGACTAGGAAGGGTCAAGCTTTCATTTGGGATGACAAGTGTGAGCAGAGTTTCCAAGAGCTGAAGAGGAGGTTGACATCTGCACCTGTGCTAATTCTGCCAAATCCGAAGGAACCGTTCGTGGTTTATTGTGATGCGTCGAAGATGGGCCTAGGTGGTGTGTTGATGCAGAAGGGACAAGTCGTTGCTTATGCATCAAGACAGCTGAAGATTCATGAGAGGAACTATCCTACGCATGATTTGGAGCTAGCTGCTGTTGTGTTTGTTCTCAAGATTTGGAGGCACTACTTGTATGGGTCAAGATTCGAGGTTTTCAGCGATCACAAGAGTCTGAAGTACTTGTTTGATCAGAAGGAGCTCAATATGAGGCAAAGAAGATGGTTAGAGTTTCTTAAGGATTATGATTTCGAGCTGAGTTATCACCCGGGTAAGGCTAATGTGGTAGCTGATGCGTTGAGTAGGAAGTCTTTGCATATGTCGTCTCTGATGGCGAGGGAACTGAGATTGATTGAAGAGTTTAGAGACCTCAGTTTGGTTTGTGAAAGGACAACCAGAAGCGTGAAGCTAGGAATGTTGAGGTTGACGAATGATTTTCTTGAAGAGGTTGTGGAAAAGCAAAAGTCTGATGTGAGATTGACGAAGCTTAAGACGCTCATCGAGCAAGGGAAAAAGGTAAACGTTGAGATCGATGAGAAAGGCGTGATGAGGTGTCAGGGAAGGTTATGTGTACCAGATGTGCCTGAGTTGAAGCGGATGATCTTGGAGGAAGGTCACAGAAGCAACTTAAGTATTCATCCTGGTGTTACTAAGATGTATCAAGATCTGAGGAAAATGTTTTGGTGGCAAGGGATGAAGAAAGAGATCGCCGAGTTTGTTTTCGCGTGTTTGACTTGTCAGAAGTCCAAGGTGGAGCATCAGAAGCCGTCGGGGCTATTGCAACCTATGTTTATTCCAGAGTGGAAATGGGATAGTATTGCGATGGATTTTGTAAGCGGTTTGCCGAAGACGTCGAAAGGTAACAATATGATTTGGGTAGTTGTCGACAGGTTAACAAAGTCTGCTCATTTCATAGCTATCAAGACCGGTATGCTAGTACCGAAGTTGGCTGAGATTTATGTCGAGCAAATCGTGAGATTACATGGAATTCCGTCGAGTATCGTATCAGATCGAGATCCCCGTTTTACTTCAAGGTTTTGGGAAAGTTTGCAAGAGGCGTTGGGAACTAAGTTGCGGATGAGTTCTGCTTATCACCCGCAGACGGATGGTCAGTCAGAGAGGACGATTCAATCATTGGAGGATTTATTAAGATCGTGCATTTTGGAACAAGGAGTGAGTTGGGAAGCTTGCTTACCATTGATTGAGTTTACGTATAACAACAGTTTTCATTCGAGCATTGGTATGGCACCTTTTGAAGCGTTGTATGGGAGAAGATGTAGAACACCTTTGTGTTGGTTTGAATCGGGAGAAAGTGTGGTGCTTGGACCTGAGATTGTGCAACAAACGACCGAGAAGATCAAGATGATCCAAGAAAAGATGAGAGCGTCGCAGAGTCGCCAGAAAAGCTATGCCGACAAGAGAAGAAAGGATATAGAATTTCAAGAAGGAGATCATGTGTTTCTAAGAGTTACATCGACTACGGGTATTGGACGAGCTTTGAAATCGAAGAAGTTAGCATCGAGGTTCATTGGTCCGTATCAGATTTTGAAGAGGATTGGGAAGGTGGCGTATAGGATTGCGTTACCGCCGTCGTTGTCGAATCTACATGACGTTTTTCACGTGTCTCAATTAAGGAAATACGTATCGGATCCGTCACATGTGATTGAGTCGGACGAGATACAAGTGAGGGAGAATTTAACGGTTGCAACGGTACCCTTAAGGATTGAAGGACAAGAGATGAAGAGGCTCAGGAACAAAGAGATTTCATCGGTGAAAGTCGTTTGGGGAGGCCCAGCCGGTGAATATGCGACGTGGGAGCTCGAGAGCAAGATGCGGGACTCCTATCCAGAGTTGTTTTCAGGTATTTTCGAGGGCGAAAATTCTTTTTAGGGGGGTAGAGTTGTAACGACCCTATTTTCGTATGTTATATTTTTATATATTTTATTTTATGGATTTGCATTTAAAAATATTTTCGCGTAATCTAGAAATAATTATTTGGCGCGAGGATAAGTTCGTAATCGAGTTTTTATGGTTTTGGGCGAAATTGGGCCTAGGGCGTGAATAGTAATGGGCTTGGTCATGAATAAGTAGTAATGATCAAGTGGATGATATTTAGTGAGCTTGGATTGGATTGAAGGGCTAGGATTGATCATGAGAGTTAGTAGTGGATTGGATGGCCAAGATTCATTTCCTTGGGTTATAAGATTATCACAAAGACTTTCCACAATCACTATTCATTGTCTTTGTGGAGAAGAAGAAAACGTGAAAGAGAAGGAGAAAAGCAAGAGGAAGCTAGGGCAAGTGAAAAGCTTGAGTTTGCTAGGTAAGAGAGGTAGTATTGCTTATTCACAAGTGATTTTGAGAAGGGGAGAATGTCTATTTCTCCATCCCAAACTTCTCCTTTCACTTTATCTAGGTTTTGATAGAAAGTTTTTATGATTAAAGTTGTTAATGATCATGTTTTGCTTACTTGATGCTAAGTGATGTTGCTAGTATGTTTAGTTGATGTTGCTAGTGTTTTGAATTCATAGGAAAAGTTATAGAAAGTTAGTGTTTTAACCCTAATTTCCTTGCTAGATATAATCCTTGCTTGTGATTGTTTTTAAATGATGTTTTATGATGGAAAATCGTTTTTAACATGTCCTGGAAGTTTGGGTAACCTTGAATGGGCTAAAATGGTGGAAAATCACATTTTTACATGATTTTATACTGATACGGTCGCTGTAGCGACGGACCGTCGCTTGTAGCGACCAGGCAGGATAATTCCCTGCCTATCCGCGCTTCAAGCGACCGCACTGGCGCTTGTAGCGACCAGGGGCGCTTGTAGCGACCAAGGGCTCGCTTGTAGCGACCAACCCTGGACAGCCCAACTTCGTTGAGTTGTTCTGGAGGTCCTGGTACGCGCGGGGATGACTTTTTGCTGCTGCTTTCTCATAATATGTTTTGGAAACCTTGCCCACCATTTTAACTCATTCTTAATGCTTCCTAAAGAGTAATTGTTCAAGAAAAGCTTGAGTTAAACCCTAACATGGTGGTTTTTGTTAAGGCCATCATGTTGTGTGCGTATGTGTTATATAATGTTTGAAATGGATAAGTTATCAAAATGTGTGGGTTTTCCTTTGAAACCCTTATGTGGTTGAGTATATACATGTTGTGTCTTATGATTTGGCCATGAGAGCCTAGTAGTTGTGTTTTTTGTTGTTGATGTTGTGATAATTATCAGAGTGCTGATAATTTAGTGGTTGTGTTTGTTGTTGTTGTTGAGATAATTATCAGAGTGCTGATAATTAGTTGTGTTAGTAAGTATCATATATTTGCTAAGTGAATCATCATGCATTTCATGATTGTATGATACCCGGAGCGGGTTATTCGATGATATTCGTGTGCGGATATGAAATCCAAGAGTGCTTGGTTATCAAGAGTGCTTGATAAGGATATAAGTTTATCCAAAATGATTTGGTACCACATGCATTAGAGAATGTATTTGAGGCATGCATCCTTTGTGACATTAGTGTTCATTTAGGAATTATGTGTGCATAATGGTTGTTAAGTGATAATTGTTATTGATGAGTTTTGTGCTTTGTCAATTACGTGTTGTGTTTTTGGTTATGTATAATAATGTGTTATTTATATATGTTTATTGGTCGTGATACTAACACTCTCTGTTTTGTGTTATTTGCTGGATCTTTGGGGATCCAGAATATCAGGGTGACGAGGCTATCGTCGAGGAGTAGTTTCTTTGCTGTTTAGGACCCTGCGTAGTGGTGAGGGCATAGCTTAGCTATCCTTACTTTTTTTTGTACTAGGTGTTGTATCCTAGTTAGAGTTTAGGGCTCTGATAGTTGTAACACTACATTGGGTATCTGAACGTGTATGTATAAATTTGGCAATGGTCTCTGTTGTAGATTTGCCCCTTTTGAAAATCTTATGTATATATTTTTGTATATTATATGCATGCTTGGTTATAAGCTGTTTGTTATTTTTCCGCTGCTGTATGTGAATCAAATATATTTTGATCTGTTGATTGTTTATGAAAATGCGTTTTCATTATGTGTAACTTCCTATGTCCTTAACGTTTTTTTTTATTAAAGTTAATAATCGGCGGTTAAGGGTTAGGGTGTTACACACTACATATTCACTAATATTAGTGTACACTTATCACTATACTTACTAACACAACTAATTATCAGCACCCTGACAATTATCACAACAACAACAAACACAAACACTAGGCTCTCATGGCCAGATCATAAGACACAACATGTATATACTCAACCATGTTCAACAATCTCAAATAGACCAAGCAATCATACCAAAATCTCAAACACATAAGGGTTTCAAAGGAAAACCCACACATTTTGATAACTTATCCATTTCAAACATTATATAACACATACGCACACAACATGATGGCCTTAACAAAAACCACCATGTTAGGGTTTTACTCAAGCTTTTCTTGAACAATTACTCTTTAGGAAGCATTAAGAATGAGTTAAAATGGTGGGCAAGGTTTCCAAATATATTATGAGAATGCAGTAGCAAAAAGTCATCCCCGCGCGTACCAGGACCTCCAGAACAACTCAACGAAGTTGGGCTGTCCAGGGTTGGTCGCTACAAGCGAGCCCTTGGTCGCTACAAGCGCCCCTGGTCGCTACAAGCGCCAGTGCGGTCGCTTGAAGCGCGGATAGGCAGGGAATTTTCCTGCCTGGTCGCTACAAGCGACGGTCCGTCGCTACAGCGACCGTATCAGTATAAAATCATGTAAAAATGTGATTTTCCACCATTTTTGCCCATTCAAGGTTACCCAAACTTCCAGGACATGTTAAAAACGATTTTCCATCATAAAACATCATTTAAAAACAATCACAAGCAAGGATTATATCTAGCAAAGAAATTAGGGTTAAAACACTAACTTTCTATAACTTTTCCTATGAATTCAAAACACTAGCAACATCAACTAAACATACTAGCAACATCACTTAGCATCAAGTAAGCAAAACATGATCATTAACAACTTTAATCATAAAAACTATCCATCAAAACATAGACAAAGTGAAAGGAGAAGTTTGGGATGGAGAAATAGACATTCTCCCCTTCTCAAAATCACTTGTGAATAAGCAATACTACCTCTCTTACCTCAAAATCGATGAATCAACGAAAGTTCCAAGCTTTCTCTTGCTCTCTTGCTCTTGCCCTAGCTTTCTCTCCTAGCTTCTCACGTTTTCTCAACAAAGAAGATGAATGGCACTATTCATGATCTTACAAATATCTTATAACTCAAGGGAATGAATCTTGGCCATCCAATCCACTACTAACTCTCATGATCAATCCTAGCCCTTCAATCCAATCCAAGCTCACTAAATCTCATCCACTTGATCATTACTACTTATTCATGACCAAGCCCATTACTATTCACGCCCTAGGCCCAATTTCACCCAAAACCATAAAAACTCGATTACGAACTTATCCTCGCGCCAAATAATTATTTCTCGATTACGAGAAAATATTTTTAAATGCAAATCCATAAAATAAAATATATAAAAATATAACATACGAAAATAGGGTCGTTACATATTTCAAATCTTCTTATCAACGGAACATATCCTAAAACACGCTTCGATGTGCAACATGTATTATCATTACTACTTACTCATCCATTTTGGGCCTAGATTACATACCATATTTTCTTTCTTAAGGAGTGCTCCACTGTCATTCTCGTGGCACGAGAAGCATAGGCCGTGGCACGATGGATGTCCTGATCCATATGATCGTGGCACGATAATTCCAGCAAGTTCAGAGTCTGCAGCTTCGTCTGTCCCAATTAATCCTCTTCATCAATAATTAAATCTCTCTACTGATTGGATTCAAAATCTCGTCCGATCCGAGTGCGCGAGTCCTTCGATTCCTCACACTCTGTCCTTATTACCACTTCTCAACTACGGTTCCAGTTATGGTTCCATAATTTCTTACTGTTCGTGTCTCCTCCTATGAGACATCTCTTAATGACACGTCCAACTGAGTTAAGGTTCTTCACCTTATCCTTAAATATTTCTGACATTCCTAAAAATCTGCCATAAATAAGCTTAGTCACTTTACGGTTCGATGGCCACCATTTGGCGTTGATTACTTCTTCACCAACTCCGTCATACAATTCTACCACCTTAATCTTCACCCTTCACAAACTTCATTTCTCCTTGGTCACATTCAGCTCTCGGACATTTATCCTAACTGTCATATACTAGACTGAGTTGATCAGGCTCAACTAGATGTGACCTTTAGAACAATATCCGGAACCCAATGGTCCCACTACTTTTATTGAATTTTTAATGACCCAAGGCACGGTCTGAATCGACCTGCTCTGATACCAATTGTAACACCCATACTAAATTATCTAGAATATTTAGCATGTGTATTAATCTAATACTGGGTACATTAAAATTTTCAATAATAATAATATATACATCTGAATGAGTACAAGTTGGCTCGTTAATAAAGTTATCCAAATATCTTAGATGACACTTTCATATACATATATACATAATCTGAAAACCTCCTGAGCTTGTCCTCATCGAGCAACTGCACTCCATCCAGCGTCTTCTTGGAGAATATCATCATGAACATCTCTTGATCACCTGAAAACCTGCACCAGAAGGATTGGGATGAGACATAATGTCTCAGTGAGCTCCAGCCCAACCTACTGTTGGCAACCACGGGGGAAACCTAGGGTCGCCGTGCCTACTCTTAGCGATCTTGGGGATACCTATGATCGCCGTCATTCTTTACATTTATCGCGATCAAGGGGAAAATCTAGGATCGCTTCATTGTCTTATCTCATGCATTCATATTCTATTCTTAATCATAGACTTATTCTTAGTGATCTGGGGACATCCTATGCTCACATTCTTTCTCTGCTGACTATTGTCATATTCTCATATTAATTTCATAAGTATCAATATGTATCATTCCTAATTATAAAGTTAGTAAGTCAGCGTTGAACAAACAATAATTATCTGAGTTCATTTTACGGAGTGCATCCGGGTGGAGTAACCCCGAAGTACATCTCCCTTCTTACCGGTGAAAATTCCTATCATATCAAGCTAACACCGGACTCCTCTTATCTTTTGTGTGGCTGCCCTCGCGAGCGGTAACTTCACCGTCCCAGCTGCCATTTAAGGCGGTAACTTCACGGGGACCCCCTGTATACTAACTAACGAGCAGACAGGAGACACATTAACTTTATAGACTTAGATGTGCAGCTGCCCTCACGAGCGGTAACTTCACCGTTCCGGCTGCCATTTAAGGCGGTAACTTCACAGGAACCCCTCGTATACTAACTACCGAGCATACGAGAGACACATCAAGCCCATCTTATAATTACTTTGTTCTTATTCTTTATATATATACATATAATTTATAACTTTAACTTATGCATATCTGATGCATTCTTTGAGTATTCATTCTTAAAGCTTAACCTATAAATAGGCTCTTAACTTTGATCATTGGATCATTCTTATTCTCATTAATTCTTAACTTTCGTACTTAAAAGTACGTCTAATAGTTTCTATAAGCTTTTGCATACTTAATGCATTCTTGAATGCTTAACCTATTAAAAGGTTCTTAATTATGGACATAGGTTCAATCTTGTGCTTAGTACCTGATGAGTACCATTCTAAATCTCTCTAACCTATAATAGGTTCTTGACTTATCGTTCTCATAAGTCATTCTTAGGGCTTACTTAAACATATAACCTTAGTTCATGAATTTCCAAGCCTTGCGTAATCTTTGCTCATATGATTTCTCAACCAATGGAAGTCTTTAGAATGAACTAAAATGGTGGTTTATGTTTCTTAAATGTATTAGGAGGAAAACATTTGCAAAAGCCATGCCCGCGCGCACCAGAACCCCCAGAACAGCTCAACTAAGTTGTGCTGTTCTGGCTTGGTCGCTACAAGCGCCAAGCTGGTCGCTACAAGCGCCACTGGTCGCTACAAGTGCCAAGCTGGTCGCTACAAGCGCCAGTAGGTAGGGAAAAATCCTGCCTGGTCGCTACAAGCGACAGCTGGTCGCTGTAGCGACCATGACAGCACCAGTCATGTATAAAAATGCATTTTTCCACCATTTTTGGCCATTCAAAGATACCCGAGCTTCCTAATCATGCTAGGAATGATGTTCATTCATAAAATAACAATTTAAACATATAGGAGCAAGGATTTAGCAAGCAAGGATTTAGGGTAAAACTCTAAAACTTTTCTATGATGCAGAACACATAAAATTCACTCTAAGAGGGTTCTAAAACCCAAGATGAGCTCAGCTAAACCTTAATTGGTGCTGGTTATGCTTGAATTCAGAAACCCTAGCTTGTTCCTTCCCTTGATTCTTCCTTGTTTCTTCTTTATTTGTTCTAGCTTTTCACAAACCAACATGCTAGCAAACTTCACAAGAATTTGGGTGAAAGCTTGATGGATTTGGGTGAGAGTGAGTGGGCGTGAGAGTGAGAAAATGAGGGAGAGGGAGCTGGTTTTGGGAGAGTGAAGGAGAAGAAATGAAAAATGGTAGAAATATCTTGCCTGTTCTTTTTAAATAAATCCTCCCTTTTCTATTATTTTCCATTCTGCCATTTCCACCTATTTCCAAGTTTGCCATGCTTCTTAATAGCTTCTAATACTGATAACTGATACTTATAAGCGGGATATTTCACTTGCCATATAAATAAACCCATTAACTGACAATTTACCAAATTGTCCTTTGCTTAAAACATTTCTGATACATCGTCTCAATATTAATAAATATTCGAGTCTTAGGCGGGATATTACAGGTAAGATATTTTTCTTACCATTTACACTTCTTTCTCTTCACCCTCATCCAAAAACCAGTTCTCCTCCCCTCTCTTCCTCAACTTACACACCCTCCCTCACCTTACCAACATCCATCCAAACTTCATTCAAAAATCTAGTAAGAAATCTTACAAAGCAAGCTTGGTTGGAAGCATAGAACAAGAGAAAGGAAAGAAGAACAGGAAAGTATCAAGAGAAGAGTTAGATTGGAGCAAGTTAGGGTTTTGGATTTCAAGCTTAATCAGCACCAATTGAAGTTAAGGTGAGCTCCACAGGGTTTTAGAACCCGCTTGAGTAAGTTTGAGTATTTTTAGTGTTATGAGCAATATTACAATTTTAGTACCCTAATTCCATTTTGCTTGTGATTCCTTGATCATACATGTTGTAAACTGTCTATATGCATTAGAAATCTCTTCCTTAAGCTGTATGATGTTTGGGTATGTTGGATGAGCCTAAAATGGTGGAAAATATGTTTTAAAATTGCTCTATGCTGTCCAACTGCAGGTAAAATCGTGTCACGATTTTACCACCGTGTCACGATTTTATAGGCAGGAATGTAACATCCCTCCTGAGACTCGAATATTTAATAAAATTGAGACGATGTATCAGAATGTTTTAAGCAAAGGACAATTTGGTAAATTGTCAGTTAATGGGTTATTTATGTGGCAAGGGTAATATTCCGCTTGGATGTAATGGTTAACAGTGTTAGAAACTTGTGAAGCAAGCGTGGCAATTTAGTAAATAAGTGATTATGGCATTTTGGTAATATTGGTGGTTTGGGAGGGAAAGATTTATAAAGAGGAAATGAGATATTTTCTTCTCATTTTCCTCTCATCTTTCTCCCTCTCCCAAAATCGGTTCCCCCTTCTCTCTTCTCTACTCTCCACGCCACCTTCTCCCCTCTCCTCCAAGATTTATCAATCTTCATCCATGATTCTCAATCTTTATGCTAGCCCTCAATTTTGGGAATATTGGAGCAAAGGAAAGCAAGTAAAGATCAAGAATCAAGTTTGAGTTTGAGAAGAGATCAAGCTAGGGAAATGGAAAGGACTTGGCAAGGAAGCAAGCTAATGTTTGAGGTGAGCTCTTAGAGGGTTTTAGAAACCCACTTGTTAAGCTTTGAAGTTATGGTACCATAAGCTATTTTGCTAGATTCATGCCTTAAACCCTTGTTGGCTTGTGATTACATGAATTATTATGTGATAAGTTGTTTATATGTCTTGTAAATTCATTCCCATAAGCTGTTTTGATGATTGGGGATGTTTGGTTTAGTCTAGGAAGCAAAAATTATGAGTGCTGCTGAAGCCAAAATCGTGCTACGATTTATAGGCATCGGGCTACGATTTTGTACCCTGTTTTTCCTGGAACTTTCGGCAAAAATCGTGCTCCGATCCTTGCATATCGTGCTACGATTTTGACTTTCCTCAGCTTCTTGTTCGTGAGTTTTGGCTTGGTATTAGGGTAGGATGAGGAATAGGTATGGCATTAGGAGATGAATACTTATACCCTAAGTTATATAGACATAAAAAGGGATTGTTAATGGGATTATTTCTTTGTAAGCAAATCCCTACACTCAATTAAGTGCAAGCAAGCCAAGAATGTTATAGTATTCAAGTTTAGAAACCTACTATAGGTTAAAGAGATTTAAGATGGTACTTATCATGTGCTAAGCACAAGAATGATATATGTTTATAGTTAAGAACCTCTAATAGGTTAAGCTTTAAGAATGCATTAGATATGCACAAGGAATATGAACGTAATAGATATGTTTATGAATTTAAGTTAAGAATCTAATGATAAAGAATATGATAACGTGTTCATCAGACTCCGGGATACGCCGGATGGGATTTCTCCGAAAGGGCTATCCACACGTAATTTATAAGACGATGTTAAACGTGTTCATCAGACTCCGGGTTTCGCCGGATGGGACTCTTCCGAGAGGATTGTCCACACGTATGTTAAAAGACTTAAGCATGTCCAGCAGGCTCCGGGATTCGCCGGATGGGACTTCTCCGAGAGGGTTGTCTACATGCAAGTTGTGTCCAGCAGGCTCCGGATTATGCCGGATGGGGCTTCACCGAGAGGGTTGCCTACACAAAGATAAGAGGAGTCCGGTGTTAGCCTGATATGATAGGAATTTCACCGGTATGAGGGGAGATGTACTTCGGGGTTACTCCACCCGGATGCACTCCGTAAAATGAACTCAGATAATATTGTTTGTTCAACGCTAACTTCTAACTTTATGATATGCAAAGATGAATATGAATATGAATATGAATATGAACATGAATATGTATTATGTACTAAGAGTTAAGACAAAGCAGTTATAGACAACAGCAAGTGATCATAGAATCCCCCTCGATCACTAAGCATAAGGTTATGTAAATGACAAGAATAAGATGAGTTTAAGACAAGTTTATGATAAGCATATGATTAAGATATGCAGCGATCCTAGTTCTCCCCCTTGATCGCGAAATAAGTAAAGATAAGACTTGGCGATCGTAGTTTTCCCCAAGATTGCCGAGGTAGGCACGGCGACCCTAGGTTCCCTGTGGTTGCCAACAGTAGATAGGGTAGGAGCTCACTGAGACATTATGTCTCATCCCTATCCTTCTGGTGCAGGTTTTCAGGTTGCCAAGTGGTTTTCAGATGAAGATCTTCAGGAAGACGCTGGATGGGGTGCAGATGCTCGTCAAGGCAAGCTCAGGAGGTTGACAGATTTTATATATGTATATGAACGAGTAATATATTGTATTTGGATATTTATGTAAACGAGCAAATTGTACTCATTCAGTGGTTTGTATATATAAATTATTGTAAATTTTAATGTATCCGATATCAGATTAATACGCATGCTAAATATTCTAGATAATTTAGTATGGGTGTTACAATTGGTATCAGAGCAGGTCGATTCAGACCGTGCCTTGGGTCATTAAAGTTTCAATAAAAGTAGTGGAACCATTGGGTTCCGGATGTTGTTCTAAATGTCACATCTAGTTGAGCCTGATCAACTCAATCTAGTATATGACAGTTAGGATAAATGTTCGAGAGCTGAATGTGACCAAGGAGGAATGAAGTGTGTGAAGGGCGAAGATTAAGGTGATAGAATTTTAAGACGAAATTGGCGAAGAAGTATTCATGCCAAATGGTGGCCATCAAACTGTAAAGTAACGAAGCCTGTTAGTGGCAAGGTCTCAGAGACATAAGGGATATTTATCTGTGAGGTGAAGTACCTCAACCCAGTTGGACACGACGTTGGACGATACCTCATCTGCGTAAGACATACGGATTAAGAAATTATGGAATACTCTAAGGAATGACGTGGAACCTTAACGGGAACCGTAGTTCGAGAAGTTAAAGCGAAGTGTGGATTAAGTATCAATTCTGAGTACAGAGTTAAGGAATTGTGGTACCAAACCTAGAGACTCAAAATGAGGAATTATCGGTCGGTTTTTGAAATCTCTAGACTCCCAGCAAAGATAGAGTGTTGAGAACCAAACTCCAATCGGATGAGATTTTAATGTCCAGACAGTTAAGAGAAAATTATGGATTGAGCGAAGTATTTGGACGAATGAAACTAACCACTCAAGGGTGGTCTTTGAGCATGACTCGCAAGTAAGTTTAACCCCATCAGATCAGCTGCACCTCCCGAACCATAAATGCTAGATATGGGAATTAAGAAAAGAAGTTGGTATGCAACCTAAGAACTAAGATGGATGAATAAGTGTCGATAATAAGACCCGTTGCATATCGAGGCGTGAATCAGATATTCATATGTGTTCTATTAGTAAGAAGATTGGAAATAAGCTAAGATTAACTGAAATTTTATTCAACGAAAGGTGTATATTAAATGGTCAGTCATTGGGATTTAGTGAACAGATGGACGAATAAAGTTGAATTTCCTTGATTGGATGAAGAAAGCAAGTTCAAGATGACACAAGATTATAGTAGACCAGTTTTGAAGGACAATCGGAAATTTTAGCCGAGAAATTATATTGAGACTGTATTATACGAAAGGTTAAGATTGTGGTTAATGCTAGTGAGTTTTAAGTTTTCAACTGATGAGTTTTCTTCCACAGTTATTCTAGAAGCTTAAAGAGGTCACCTCGTGTTGATAAGTTCCGAGGGCGGTAATAAGGTATAGATTTCGGATTGTTCAACTATATGCAGAATTACTCAGATGTTAAGATCAAGATCTGAAATGAGAATGCCGTAACGAATTGTTGAATGAAACAAAAGGTAATGATGAAGTATTGAAGTTCAAGATCAATTAACTGGAGGGATTCGAAGGTAACCTAAGAGGTATGGTAAAACCATAGAGACCGTAATTGTTTCGAAAAGATTATGGGTATGAATTCTTATGGATAAAGATAGAACGATTAGTACTGGGACTCAAACCCTCAGTAGATTCAGTATATGTAAAAGATGTGAACCTCCAGAAGCCATAAGTCGTTTTTAGAAGTTGACACAAGTGTTGGTGTGTGTGAATTCAAGTTGTCTCAAGCAAGCTTTCAGTCGGGTTGCGCAATGTTTTAGTGATTATACATAAAGAACTGGCCAAGAGATGGTTACGGAATTCAGGATATGGAAAGTAAAGTTAGAACCAGAGTATAAACTGTTTGACAGGAACATTGTTGAACTCTTGACAGTTGTTGGAAACCGTTTACAGGTTCTGGCGTTTTATCGTGAAAGTAAGTGAGTATATGGTTTATGTCCGAAAGGAAGTACAGTGTCAGATGACGATCAATCAGTAAGTTAAACAGGTGGTTTAAGCCACAAGAGAATCAACGAACGTAAGATGAATTTACTGTGATAGCTACAAGTCGTTAAGGAACAAGTCAGCCAGAGAATTTGATAATGGTGTATTACTCCTACTCCAAAGTGTTTTGTTAGACCAGAGTTGCGCAGCGGAAAAGTAATTCCAGGATGAGTTAACAAACAATTCTAAACTGAAGCTTAGAGAACAAGGATGCTTGTGTAGTCCTTGTCAGGTGAACCACAGAATGTCAGTGAACAGTGACGACTCAAACTTGTTATAAGTTCTAGCAGGAAATTTTAAAAGTAAAGCCGAGGGATATTTCAAACCTCGAGACTCGAGAGAAATGGAAATCGAAGCAGTTTAAGATTCTGTGATAAGAATAAGAATGATATGTTTCTAGCACGATAAGTCTAGAGCAAGGAAAGTCACCACTAATGCGGTACTTGAAGGGTAAGTTTAGTCAAAAAGGGTTAAGTATAAGGCAACGTCAGTAAAAGTTGCACTTGCAAGACGGTAAATTTTTGAAATTGAAGCATTGATCAGAAACAACAATGCAGTGACATATGAGTTTAATTCACCTAGTACCTACAATCTGTCAACATGTCACCTGTATCAGGCTATGTTTAGTATTGTATATATTTATCAGGCAGTGCTTAAACTACTCAGATAGTAGTGTGGCAGTTTTCAGTGTTGTGACATGTTTTGGCAATAGTGGTACGTAGACAGGAATGTTTAAGTAGCAAGGATGAGATGATGTATTGTGTACCCGTCAGTAGTGTACACATGCTCGCTTATATATGTAAATTATATGCTATGAACTATACTATGTGACAATATGTGAGACGACTTATACTACTCATCACTCGGGCTAAACTTCTATGAGTTTGGATTTACCAATATAGAAAATATTTATGCTACGGCCAGAATTCGAGAATAGAAGTGACAAGAAAGATAGGAGATTAGTAAACTCCAAGTAATGAAGAATGATTTCTATGTTATTAAGATAAGTGATGTCGTTGTATGAGACGAAAGATAAAGATAATAATTCATGGGAAATAAATGCAGTGCAAGAAATCCACTGAAGAGTGGGAATATTTGAGGATAATGAGAACGATCTAATGTCGTCAAAGTAAGATTACATGGACTATGAAGGTATTTATAAGAATTAGTACAAGTGTCAGAGCTGGACAACTTCAGATTGGATACGATGGGTACGATGGTCAAGCGAGTTGGATATAACGGTTCAGATAACCTCACATCCTACTACGTAAGAGTTATGCAATTCACCACGAGCATTTCAGTTAAAGGAAAAAAAAAATTGTCGAGTATATTCGATATATAGAGTTGGAATTCCAAGGGATTCCGATAAGCAAGACGAACTGGAGTTTTGGCTAGTAGAGGAAGTAGTGTGAGAGATTCATTCACATATGATGGTGGAAACTAAATTTCGAGGACGAAATTCCTTTAAGGGGGGTAGATTGTAACATCCCGCCTGAGATACGAATATTTAATAAAATTGAGACGATGTATCAGAATGTTTTAAGCAAAGGACAATTTGGTAAATTGTCAGTTAATGGGTTATTTATGTGGCAAGGGTAATATTCCGCTTGGATGTAATGGTTAACAGTGTTAGAAACTTGTGAAGCAAGCGTGGCAATTTAGTAAATAAGTGATTATGGCATTTTGGTAATATTGGTGGTTTGGGAGGGAAAGATTTATAAAGAGGAAATGAGATATTTTCTTCTCATTTTCCTCTCATCTTTCTCCCTCTCCCTCTCCCAAAATCGGTTCCCCCTTCTCTCTTCTCTACTCTCCACGCCACCTTCTCCCCTCTCCTCCAAGATTTATCAATCTTCATCCATGATTCTCAATCTTTATGCTAGCCCTCAATTTTGGGAATATTGGAGCAAAGGAAAGCAAGTAAAGATCAAGAATCAAGTTTGAGTTTGAGAAGAGATCAAGCTAGGGAAATGGAAAGGACTTGGCAAGGAAGCAAGCTAATGTTTGAGGTGAGCTCTTAGAGGGTTTTAGAAACCCACTTGTTAAGCTTTGAAGTTATGGTACCATAAGCTATTTTGCTAGATTCATGCCTTAAACCCTTGTTGGCTTGTGATTACATGAATTATTATGTGATAAGTTGTTTATATGTCTTGTAAATTCATTCCCATAAGCTGTTTTGATGATTGGGGATGTTTGGTTTAGTCTAGGAAGCAAAAATTATGAGTGCTGCTGAAGCCAAAATCGTGCTACGATTTATAGGCATCGGGCTACGATTTTGTACCCTGTTTTTCCTGGAACTTTCGGCAAAAATCGTGCTCCGATCCTTGCATATCGTGCTACGATTTTGACTTTCCTCAGCTTCTTGTTCGTGAGTTTTGGCTTGGTATTAGGGTAGGATGAGGAATAGGTATGGCATTAGGAGATGAATACTTATACCCTAAGTTATATAGACATAAAAAGGGATTGTTAATGGGATTATTTCTTTGTAAGCAAATCCCTACACTCAATTAAGTGCAAGCAAGCCAAGAATGTTATAGTATTCAAGTTTAGAAACCTACTATAGGTTAAAGAGATTTAAGATGGTACTTATCATGTGCTAAGCACAAGAATGATATATGTTTATATTTAAGAACCTCTAATAGGTTAAGCTTTAAGAATGCATTAGATATGCACAAGGAATATGAACGTAATAGATATGTTTATGAATTTAAGTTAAGAATCTAATGATAAAGAATATGATAACGTGTTCATCAGACTCCGGGATACGCCGGATGGGATTTCTCCGAAAGGGCTATCCACACGTAATTTATAAGACGATGTTAAACGTGTTCATCAGACTCTGGGTTTCGCCGGATGGGACTCTTCCGAGAGGATTGTCCACACGTATGTTAAAAGACTTAAGCATATCCAGCAGGCTCCGGGATTCGCCGGATGGGACTTCTCCGAGAGGGTTGTCTACATGCAAGTTGTGTCCAGCAGGCTCCGGATTATGCCGGATGGGGCTTCACCGAGAGGGTTGCCTACACAAAGATAAGAGGAGTCCTGTGTTAGCCTGATATGATAGGAATTTCACCGGTATGAGGGGAGATGTACTTCGGGGTTACTCCACCCGGATGCACTCCGTAAAATGAACTCAGATAATATTGTTTGTTCAACGCTAACTTCTACCTTTATGATATGCAAAGATGAATATGAATATGAATATGAATATGAACATGAACATGAATACGTATTATGTACTAAGAGTTAAGACAAAGCAGTTATAGACAACAGCAAGTGATCATAGAATCCCCCTCGATCACTAAGCATAAGGTTATGTAAATGACAAGAATAAGATGAGTTTAAGACAAGTTTATGATAAGCATATGATTAAGATATGCAGCGATCCTAGTTCTCCCCCTTGATCGCGAAATAAGTAAAGATAAGACTTGGCGATCGTAGTTTTCCCCAAGATTGCCGAGGTAGGCACGGCGACCCTAGGTTCCCTGTGGTTGCCAACAGTAGATAGGGTAGGAGCTCACTGAGACATTATGTCTCATCCCTATCCTTCTGGTGCAGGTTTTCAGGTTGCCAAGTGGTTTTCAGATGAAGATCTTCAGGAAGACGCTGGATGGGGTGCAGATGCTCGTCAAGGCAAGCTCAGGAGGTTGACAGATTTTATATATGTATATGAACGAGTAATATATTGTATTTGGATATTTATGTAAACGAGCAAATTGTACTCATTCAGTGGTTTGTATATATAAATTATTGTAAATTTTAATGTATCCGATATCAGATTAATACGCATGCTAAATATTCTAGATAATTTAGTATGGGTGTTACAAGGAACTACCACGATTTCTGGGTAGGAAATCGTGACACGATTCCCAAATCGTGTCACGATGGCACAACATCTAGGGGTTACATTGCTTTTCTTCTGTACTTGCACCATTTCGGCTATCCAGCATTGCTTCAGACTCAAGGAACAACATGAAATGATTAAGAGTCACTAATAAGCATTAGAAGACCTATTCTTGAGAATGTTTAGATCATTATTATAGATTGAGGATAGGCACAATATTGAGAAAATGGATGCCTTAATCCATAAGTTATCATAGAGAAGGATAAGAGCTAGTATTGGGATTATCCCTTACTAGCAATTTCTCAAACACTCATTTAAGAATGTGCAAGCCAAGAATGATATAGAAACCAAGTCTAGAACCTTTTATAGGTTAAGTGTTCAAGAATTATTAAGATATTAAGCCGTGGCCTTCGTCGTTCACGCCAGTGGAACACGAATGGTTCATGCAAAGTAAGATTAAGATTAATATTACTAAGTCGTGACTTTCACCGTTCACGCCAGTGGAACATGAAAGGTTCATGTATAAGTTTAAAGAACATTAATTCGCGTCTTCCGACGTTCACGCCAGTGGGACACGGGAGGTATACGCGTAAGTTAAGACTATTGTTTAAGTCGTGTCTTCTGTTGTTCACGCCAGTGGGACACAGGAGGTTCACGCCAGAGGGACGCGTTATTTCGCAAGGATGACCGCACGACGATAAGAGGAGTCCGGTGATAGCCTGATATGATAGGAATTTTCACCGGTTATCAGGGGAATGTGCTTCGGGGTTACTCCACCCGGGGGCATTCCGTAAAATGAACTCAGATAATAATGTTTGTTCAACGCTAACATCTAACATAAAGACAAGTATCAGTTAATATTTCATTATGTTAGCAGGCAGTTATCAGATATCAGATAGCAGTTATCAGACGGTGATCCTAGGTTTCCCCTTGATCACCAGTTTATCAGGAACAGACAGGTAGCCCTATATGGGTGAGGTTAAGACTTGGCGATTATAGGTATCCCCAAGATTGCCAAGGTAGGCACGACGACCCTAGGTTCCCTGTGGTTGCCAACAGTAGGTAGGGTAGGAGCTCACTGAGATGTTATGTCTCATCCCTTTCCTTCTGGTGCAGGTTCTCAGCAGGAAGCACGACGTAAAGGTAAAGAGAAAGCTATGGATTGATCGTGCTGCTTATGTTTTATTATATGGAGATTTGTATATGAACGATGTATTATGATGTATATTACGGAGAATGTTTGTATCGGATTATGGATTGTATCAAAGACTTATGTATTGTATAATTATTAAACAACTTTCTGTATTGTATTTAATGTATCCGGTACGAAATTTTAATACTCGTAAGAGATCCTAGGCAATCTCTCTATGGGTGTTACATTACATCTAAAGAACGCCTAACCACTACTAACGGGGTACATTAACTCCACTACTAACGGGGAGTCATAGAGTCACGACTTACTTTAATTAGCTTATTCTTTCATATATACATATAACTTGTATTCTTACGTGTGGACAACCCTCTCGAAGAAGTCCCATCCGGCATAATCCGGAGCACGATGGACACGTTTATCTTTATAATTAATTCTTGTTTTAATCCCTCGTAGGCATGTCTGTACAATAATCTATTCATATGCATATCTAAAGCATTCATCAAGTAATTAATCTTGTGATTCTTAACCTATAATATAAGGTTTAAGCTTAACGTTCTCATAAGCCATTTAATTAATTGTTGGGAAACTAAACCCTTTACTTACCTGATGCCTATGGATAACTCTACCCATTTGTCACAAATGACGTCTGAATTCTACTGAGATTAAATCCTTAATGATATTTGAAACACCGATCCCCACTCTCGTGTTAATACAAGATATGTCTATGACCTTTTCTTCCATTACTGAATGTACAAAGACTTTCTGGCGCTGTGAGAATGGTTTTCTGGCCATAAAATACATTTCAAACATAGGGTGGCACACTGTCTTTCTCGTGGCACGATGGTGCCTAGGTCCATATGATCATGGCACGATGGACGTGCTCGTGGCACGACAAACCCAGTGTTGCCAGGCCCTGTAGCTTTTCCAAAAAGTTCCAATACGAATTTTAATAAAATTCTCACAACTAGCAAGTCAATATACATCAAATGATAGGGTTTTTAACTATAATAAATTGTTTTTGATAATGGAGTGGATTTAGAGATTAATCGAAAACAGGGAATAATTACAAATCGAAAGCAAGTTGTTCCTACAATGAGTTAAAGATCAAATTTAGAAATAGATGGGTTTGAGAGCTCTCCCTCTAAACTGTGGTGAAGTGAAAGTGATGGAGGATTCCACTCATTCTGTAACACCCATATAGAGATTGCCTAGGATCTCTTACGAGTATTAAAATTTCGTACTGGATACATTAAATACAATACAGAAAGTTTACATTGATTATACATAATGAGAGTCATCATACAAAAGTTTATCCGATACACTACTTCTTTACATTATATACATCATACTACATCATTTGAAATACATATATACATAAACAAATAGTCAGCACGATCAATCCAAAGCTTTCTCTTTACCTTTACGTCGTGCTACCTGCTAACCTGCACCAGAAGGAAAGGGATGAGACATAACGTCTCAGTGAGCTCCTACCCTACCAACTGTTGGCAACCACGGGGGTAACCTAGGGTCGCCGTGCCTACTCTCGGCAATCTTGGGGATACCTATGATCGCCGTCATTCTTTACTTATTTCGCGATCGAGGGGAAACCTAAGATCGCTTCTTGTCTCAAACATTTCTCATCATATGCTAACTTAACTTATCTTGTACTTAGTGATCACGGGAAAATATCTTATGATCACTTATGGTTCACTAGGAACTAATTGTCCTGTTTTCTCAATACATATAAATATACACGTTCATCTTTCATATCATTAAGTTAGAAGTTAGCGTTGAACAATCAATAATTATCTGAGTTCATTTTACGGAGTGCATCCGGGTGGAGTAACCCCAAAGTACATCTCCCTTCTTACCGGTGAAAATTCCTATCATATCAGGCTAACACCGGACTCCTCTTGTCGTCGTGCGGTCATCCTTGCGGAATAACGCGTCCCACTAGCGTGAACCTCCTGCGTCCCACTAGCGTGAACAACAGAAGACACGACTTAATAATAATCTTAACTTACGCGTATACCTCCCATGTCCCACTAGCGTGAACGATGAGAGACGCGAATTAATATGTTTTAACTTATGCATGAACCTTTCGTGTCCCACTAGCGTGAATGACGAAAGTCACGACTTAGAATTCTTCCATAATAGTATTTACTTCACATGGACCATTCGTGTCCCACTAGCGTGAACGACGAAGGCCACAGCTTATATCTTAATAATTCTTGAATACTTAACCTATCAAAGGTCTAACTTGAATACTATCTCATTCTTGGCTTACACATACTTAATTGAGTGTTAAGAAAATGCTTAGTAAGGGATAACCCCAATACTAGCTCTTATACTTCTCTATGATAACTTATGGATTAAGGTATCCATCTCTCAATAATGTTCCTATCCTCAATCTATAATAATCTATTCATTCTCTAAAGGGTAGGTCTTCCAATGCTTATTAGTAATACTTAACCATTACATGTTGTTAATTAAGTCTGAAGCAGCATTGGATAGGCAGAACGGTGCAAGGTTTTGAAGAAAAACATTATATTTCTGTCCCCTGTCCCATCGTGACACGATTTTGAAATCATGTCACGATTTCCTACCCAGAAATCGTGGTAGTCTCTGCCTATAAAATCGTGACACGATTGTAAAATCGTGACACGATTTTACCTGCAGTTGGACAGCATAGGGCAAGTTTAAAACAGGATTTCCACCATTTTGGCTTATCCAATCATGCCCAAACATCACAACAGCTTTAAAAGCAAATTCTAAGGCATATTAACAGATTACAACATGTAATGATCAAGAATTACTCACAACATAGAATTAGGGTACTAAAATGGCAACTTTGATCATAATACTATAAACTCTCAAACTTACTCAAGCGGGTTCTAAAACCTTGTGGAGCTCACCTTAAGCCTCAATTGGTGCTTGCTAACTCTGATTTCCAAAGCCTTAGCTTCAAACTACCACTTCTCTTAATTCTCCCTTGTTCTTCTTATTTCTTTCTCTTGCTATAACTTTCTAACACAAGCTTGCTAGCATGAACTTTCTCACAAGAACTGGGATGAAGTTTGATGGGTTGATGGAGAAGGAGAGGAGGGCGTGTGGTTGAGAGAAAGAGGGAGAGTGAAACTGATTTTTGGAAGGATGTAGAAAATGGTAAGAAATATCTTACCTTCTTTTTTAAATAATCTTCCCCTTTTCAAATATTTACACATTTGCCATTTCCACTTATTTACATATTTGCCATGCTTGCTTCACAAGTTTCTAACACTAATAACTGATACTTATAAGCGGGATATTACACATTCTATTCAACAGGCGATGATGGTGGTGAGCTAGTGTATTGTTGATGATTTTTGTTTATTTTTTTGTTGATGGAATGGGGGGAGGGGTGATTTTTTTTTACCGTGAATGGTGTTGATGGTAATGGAGTTGTTAATGTACTTTTAATTACTTGACCCAAATAATTTAATGTGATGTATAGTGTTTACAGAAAGAAGCGGGAACATATATGCCTAACAAGATGACACTTGAAAAGAAGAGTTAAATTTTATAAGTAGACAATACATTAATATAAATAATAAGCAAAATAATAGAATATGTATAATAAAAACAGATAATCAAATCACAATAAATGACTGATAAAAAAAAATATAAATTGTTATATCATCGTAAAACCTTTTTTTAGACATGTTTTTTTTTTGACAAATTTTTTAAGACATTATTATTTATTAGTAACAAGCTTTGGGAAAAAAAATAAAGTATATAATAATAGAAAATAAATAAATTATATATTTTTAAGATTATAAACAAATATTCATTTTTATAAATATTGAATTTTTTTGTATGTTAAACTTATTTGACGCACAATGATTTCTTTTTATAAAAAAAAGGAAATTGAAATTATCTTAAATAATTGTGGCACTAACGACCATTAAAGAATAGTCGTATTAAATTTGAAATGTTTTAATTGAGATTAAATTTATTCTATTTAGATATACCTTTCTTATATAATATATTTCACCGTTATCTTAATCTATTACCTTTATGAGCACTTGGAAAAGGATTTAAGTTTAGAAGATGTGTCAACCTAGTTGGAATGTCTTCCATTCTCTTTAATGTCGTTATGCTATTAATTTACCAAAAATAACAATTTTTACAAACATAAAGTATGAACTAATCATTGTTAAGTTCCACATTAGAAATTTTTATTAACTAATTTTCTATTATATGTCACATTCCATATTAGATTTTTGTTTCGTTTTGTGTTTCTAGTACGAAACAATCAACTAACTTGGGACAACAAGTCCTAATAGTCAAATATGTAGTTTTGTTAAAGAGTTAAAGTATACATAAATGTGCATTTATTGTTATGCTTATAAATTGTGATTGTTTTATTCAACTTTGTTTATCAAATCAAATTGAACTTATACTATCAGAATATTAAGATTAACAAAGTGAAGAGTTATGGCAAAGTGTGGTATTAAAAAGATTGTTACAATTTTGATGATGATAATGTTGGTTGTTGCACAAGCTGATGATTCTCCTTCACCTTCATCACCACCCCATCAAACAATAGGTGAAATCATTTGCCTTGGCAAGTGTGCTCTTAAATGTAAACGCTTCTTAAGAACAAAACCATTATATGCAGGTTGTGTTGCTGCGTGTGGATTGTTGAATTGTCATAAGGTATCGTCAAAAGTTGCTTATGATTGTGCAACTAATTGTGTCATTTCAAAGTCCAATAACTTCAACACCGGTAAATATATTCTTCTTATTGTCTCGTATGATTTTTTTTATCAAGATAATTTTATAAATTACTGTTGTATTAAGTAATAAAGTTTCTTACAATACTTGACTTACTGCAGATGCTCGTGGTGTAAATCCAATCGTAAATTCATGTATGGAAGCGTGCAAGAACAAATAATTTGTCTAATGTAACACTCAATGTTTCAGCAAAAAGTTGCCATGAAAATTTTATTTAGAATTTGATAAGTAGTGACCGTGAAATTAAGTTTTCTTACACATATAATAAATCATATCTCATTATCTTTACCGTCTCAATTTGAGATATTTTTCTTAAAATGATCGATATGATTTAACATATGTGTAACCTTCTTAAATATCGGTGCAAACAAATAATGGTTTATATTTGTTTATGATGTACTTTGAAGTCGTATAAGTAAAATCTATATAATTTAAAATAGATACTTTTAAATAATTTCATGATTTTGTCTTATGTTTTACCTTGTGAACGTGAAGAGACTTACATTGATGATAAGGATCAAAATCCACTAAATTTATTGAAGATACAGATTAGAAACTAAAAAAAAATTGTATGTGTAATAATTTATAAAATCATATATTATCAAGAATTAAGAAAGACTCTAAGTCCTTGTCCGATTATTCTAATTTCTATAAATGTTGTTGCATTTGGGTTATCGCTGATTAACAACAAAGTCAATCAGGATTTGTAGAGGGGACTAAGTTATCTAATAAATTACAAAATAAAATTAGAAAATTTAATCGTAGACTAATTTATATATTATGGTTGTTGTAATACCTCGATCCACGAGACTACTATTTAAATAATAATTCATGTAATTCAACAACATCGAGGTATTACGGTACATCAAACATCTCATGTTAATTCTTGATAATAAAAATTTCATCAACAATTATCACAGCACAGCGGAAAATAAACATCTCAACATAATATTCATCTTAAGTCTCATCAAAAATATCTCAAATAAATACATCGTCTTAAAAATTCAACAAGTAAAATAAATCCCGGACTCCTAGATCAGAGCACCTAATCTAGACATCCTCGAAAATGCAACTTAAAATAGATGACATAATGTCTCAGTGAGCTCCAGCCCAACCTATTGTTGGCAACCACGGGGAAACCTAGGGTCGCCATGCACTAAACTGATGGCAATCTCGGGGAAAACTATGATCGCCGTCAGTCTCTACATATCTTAGCAATCAAGGGAAAACTGGGATCGCTATAATTCTTTATCATATTCTTATCTTTGATAACTGATGCCTGATGACTACTTTGTCATATTTTCCTGTAACATATAAATGTATCTGTCGCGTCGAATTTCGGATATCAAGCTATTGGGAAGCATTGAATCACTAATGTTAAACCACGACTGAACTTTTAATTTTCCGGGGAGAAAAGGAAAAAAGTTCGAAATTACCTTGAAAAAAGATTTTAGGTTCGAAAGTCGATTATGCGAGGGGAAGGTATTAGCACCCCTCACATCCGTTGTACTCAACGGGAACCTCTTAGTCGGCTTAGGCTTAAAATGTTTCGATGTTTTACTTGCGTGTTTAAACATATAAAAAAAAGGAAAAGTAAAAACATAATGTGAAGTGAAGAAAGAGATAAAAACAAACGGAAGGGAAAAAAAGGTTTTTTATTAATGGTCTTGACAAGATGTCGATCTTGCTCCTACGTATCTCCCAGTAGTCGGAGAATTCAAAGCATACGTAGTTCTTTGGGTAGAAAAAGTTTGTACGTTGGTTCGTTTTAGTTAAAAAAGATTTGATCGTGTCCGAGCGAAAAAAGTTTGAAAAAAGAGAAAGTAATGAAAGTAAATGTCAACTGTTCGGGTTGTTGCCGAACTGGCCATTGACGACAATGCATAAAAGTAAATGATTTGATAAAAGGATTTGCACTCAGACTTGAACAAAGGTTTTAAAACGCACGAAAGAGTAAAAGGTTTTAAATGATGAAAGACGGACGCTAAGGCGATAAACTCGCGCAAGGCGTAGATGTTTTAAAAGGTAAAAGACAGACGCACAGAGGCGTAAAAAGTTTAAAATAAACGACAAACGCGCGGAGGCGATAAATTCGCGCAAGGCGTAAATGGTTGAAAATAAACGCGCAAAGGCGCGAAAGGTTCGGATTGACCACGAGGGCCAAGAAAAGGGTAAAAATGGCCACAAGGGGGCCAAGGGAAGGTTGAGCGTGTGAGACGCGTCAAGGGTGGAATGACGGTTGCCCGAGCGACGAGACATTCGTCACGCATTCGTGCAACCGAGGTTTGGGGAGACATACGTCAAGCCATTCCCGTTTCATTCAAGTTTTTTGGTTTGGTTCAAAGGGAACCAAAGCTTTTAAAGGGAAAGTTAAAAAAAGGAAATCACGAACAAATTTGTTTGTTCGAGTTTATTAAAATCATGAACGTTACTTGTCACTTAAGCTATTGAAACTCAAGAATAAGTGTAGTTCAAGTTTGAATGATGACCAAAATCATAAGACATGCACAAAAATTGGAAAGTTCACAAGTTCGGCTCAATTCAAATTTGGTTTAAAAAAAAATGAGCAAGCTCGGCTTAAATTCGCGTTTGGATTGAAAATCATGAACAACATGGTTGTTCAAGTTTGTTTTGAAAATAAACGAACTTTAGCTCATTGCTCAAACCTGGTTTTGAAAATTGAAGAACATAACTTGTCACACAAGTTATTCAAAATTTGTCGCACAAACTTGTAAAATTTCCAAAGTTGTGCATGATCATGAATAGGGTTTGAACAAAAATGATTTTAAACCTCTTTAGGTTCTGAATCAAGGGCTGGAACCCCAAAAATTTGACATTTGGATGCCTGATTCATGTTCTGAGTTTCATATACTTCGCAGAGCAACCAGAACTTGGCTCTGCGAAGTCAGGTTCTGATATGTTCGCAGTGCGAAAAATACTTTGCTCTGCGAAGTATGCGAAATTTTGAACTCAGAAGCTGTTTCTGAACAAAAGTTCAGAAACTGCTTCTAGACAAGCTTCAGAACCTAAAGGGGGTTAAAAAGCTTTGCAAAATGGAAGAAAAAGGAGGGTAAAAACTCAGTTTTAAAGCTTGGCCCCTTTGAGGTCCCTTTTTAGTTTCAAAAGGGGTTTTTGTGCACAAAGCAAAATTGAACAAAGAAAATGATGAAAACAGCAAACACAATGCAAAATAAAGATTAAAGGAGACTTACAGAACTCCTAGCAATGCTTGAGCAATAGATTGGAAGTGGTTTGCTTGCTTGGTTAGAGGCTATTGACAATGCTCTAATTGGTTTTTTGCTTTGTGTATGAACTGATTTGGTGCTGCAATGCAAGGGATCTTGGTGTGAATTTCGTGTGTGTAAGGCTGTTTATTTGTGTGTGCAACTGGTTTTTTTCAATGTGTTAAATCCTTGTGCCTTGCCATTCCTTTTATAGGCAAAAAATGCAATCCTTGCAATGTTGAACAAAATCTTAGAGCCTAGCTGATTTGGGGCTAAATTCAGGCTAGAACACTTTGCATTTAATGCTAATGGATAGAAGTTGCTTTGCCTTGTGCCAAGGGGCAAGATCTTGACTGATCTCAGCCACAAATGCAGCTGATTCTAGAAGGTAATGATGAGAAAAAACTGAAAAACAGGGCAGCTGCAAAAGGGGTGATTCTTGGGATCAATCCTTGCAATCTTGGAAGGTCAAGCAATGAAAACGTGTACTGCCATGTACAGGGAGATTGGGGGAAGCAAAATGAGCATGTGGGCTGGTGTGTGGGAGGAGAAATCCAGCTCAAAACAGGGCAGGACAAACAACTCTTTGCAAGTAAAAACCACTTAAGTTTGACTGATTTTGGTGGAGAAAAAGGGAAGGAAAGGGATCAAGTAGCTGGCTGGCAAGCTCAGGTTGGGTGATGGGTCAATTTGGAGGGACAAGAGCTGACCAAGGGCAGCCAATTTGATTGAGCACATGATAGGTTGGATGAAAATCCTTCTTTCCTTTTACCTTTAATGTCACACATTAATTCTTGCCTTGCTGCACCATTTCAGTCACAAATAGCAATAATAATAATAATAATACTAATAATAACAATTGCAAATGAAAACAAAAAGGATAAATCAAGAAATAAAATGAAGGCCACTTCGCACTGCGAACTTCCCTTTTTTTGGATTTTTTTTAATTTAAAATAAAAGACAAAAAATGAATAAATAATAATAATAATAATAAGGATAATGAAAATGGTAATAATATAAATGATAATGCAAATAAAAATAATAAAAGCAATGAAAATGAAAATGATGACAATAATAAAAATGATGAAAAGCTTAATATTATTAATTAGTAAAACCTTAATAATAATAAAAAAATATATAATAATGATATTATTAATGAAAATAGAATAACAATAATATTAATAATATTAAGGATAATGATGATGATAATAGTAATGCTAATAGTGATAAAATGCAAATAAAATGCTATGACAAGAATGAAATAATAAAAGGTAATAAAAGTGATGAAATAATAAAAGATAAAACAAATAAAATAAAAATATAAGTCAAAAAATGGGGTATGACAGATGTCCCTATTTAAGTTTCTTCGTCCCGGAGATTGAAAGGGAAATTTGAAATGGACGGGTCGAAGAGACTTAAATATAGAGTACGCCATTTTTTGACTAAATATTTATCTAAATTGTAAATGCTATGAATGCATGTATGCAAATGTTATGAATGCTTATAATGTAAACAGGAATGCAAAGATGATAAAGATGACCACACTGGGGATAAGTGTCAGCTGTTCGGGTTAATGTCGAACTGCCACTGACGACAAAAAAGAAAAGGTAAATGCCAGCTGTTCGGGTTGTTGCCGAACTGGCCACTGACGACAAAAATAAAAAGAATGTCAACTGTTTGGGTTGTTGCCGAACTTGCCATTGACGACAGGAAATGAAAGGAAATGTCAACTGCTCGGGTTGTTGCCGAACTTGCCATTGACGACAGGAAATAAAAAGAATGTCAACTGTTCGGGTTGTTGCCGAACTTGCCATTGACGACAGGAAATAAAAGAATGTCAACTGTTCGGGTTGTTGCCGAACTTGCCATTGACGACAGAAAATAAAAAGAATGTCAACTGTTCGAATGGTTACCGAACTTGCCACTGACGACACTAGGGATGCGGCTGACAAGCCGTTCCTTACAGAATTGCCCCTTCAATTGGGGAGAAAGGATGCACAAGCTGTCCATTAAAGAACTTGCCACTTGCCACAACACTGGGGAATATGCACAAGCTGTTCATTAAAGAACTGCCACTTGGCATAAAGACATGATAAAAAGACGCGCAAGCTGCTCGTTTGAACAGCCATTTGGCGTAAAAGGGTGACATCTCCGAACCAGACAGACTGGGGATGACACTCGACTGTTTGTTGTGGGAAATGCATGATATGAATATGAGATGAATGCTAATGAATGAGTTTGATATGATGCATGAATATGAGATGCATATTAATGAATGATTTTGATATGATGCATGAATTATACTGACCTGGGGGATGACAGACGTCACGTTGGACGCTGGGGGATAGAATTTGAGTGCCGAGCAAAGTCGGGCTTGGATGAGATGGTTGTGCCGAGCAAGGTCGGGCTTTGGTAAGATGAGACTCCACTGGGGGAATATGCCAATAAGATTTGGCTTTGCTTGTGACTTTGCTGGGGATATAAGGATCATTTTGGAAGCATGATCGATATCCAGCCTTAGATGCCAATGGTGATTGGGCTTTTGATTGTAGGACAAAGATTGACTTCCTGGGGAATTTGCTAATCCACTGGGGATTGTGCTAACCCGCTTGGGAAAAGGACTGATGATTCCGTCGGGAATGCTCATGCTTTGGTTGGCAAGTCCTTGCTTGAATTGTCCTTTCGGGCTCTCGAATTCTCGGGGATATTCCCGATTGATTCACTGAGGATTCTGTTGGGGAATTCCTTCTTTGCAATTGATCATGCTCGGCCTGCGAAGCTTTATCTGCTTTAAGGACAGACATCAATGTACACTCCGAATATTCATGAACTCGAAAGGAATGTGTTTGTTATTGATAAAAAGATAAAAGACTCACAAAATAAATTTTGAAAAAGTTTTTTTGTTTTGAAGGTACTATCATCAAGAAATAAAAATGAATGAAAGGAATTTGATAAAAGGTAAAGTATGTTGGGAAGTGAAATTTATTAAAGGGGTGGTAGCCTGCCAAAGGCGTGGCTCCACGAATCTTACAAAGTCTGAAAAAAAGGTAAATATAAAAAGGGAGGGTACATTGAACACGATGGTCACTAGTATCCCTAATAACTTTGAATCCCTTGTTTGGATGCTTCCGATTCGGAGTCTTCAGACAATTGACGTGTCCCTAACGAATTACGGCCAATCAGATGTAGGTACTTTGTCTTTTGATCCTTAATTTTTGCATAGGTTGTCCCTTCAGATGCTTGACCTATCAAGATAGCTGTTTTTGTTTATGTCTCTAATTTTTGCCTGGACCGCCCTTTCAGGTTTTCAGTCCACCAAGACGCTCTTTTTTGCTTAAGCCGCCCTTTCAGGTTTTCGACTTACCGAGCTGTTCTTTTGTTTTTAGACAAAGTATTTCTTGACTACATCGGAGTTCACAGGACGCGGAAAATCCTCACCGTCCATTGTCGTGAGAATTAAGGCTCCTCCGGAGAAAACTCTCTTGACAACATAAGGGCCTTCGTAGTTAGGCGTCCATTTGCCCCTAGAGTCGGGTTGAAAGGATAGGATCCTTTTGAGCACGAGGTCTCCTTCTTGGATTTCCCCGGGACGAACTTTCTTATCAAAAGCTTGTTTCATCCTCTGTTGATACAGTTGTCCATGACATAAGGCAGTCATGCGTTTTTCCTCGATTAAGTTCAACTGATCGTATCTGTTTTGACACCATTCAGCCTCTGACAACTTAGCTTCCATCAAGATTCTCAATGACGGGATTTGGACTTCTACGGGGAGCACTGCTTCCATGCCGTATACTAAAGAGAAAGGGGTTGCCCCTGTCGACGTACGTACTGAAGTACGATACCCGTGCAAGGCATATGGTAGCATCTCATGCCAATCCTTGTATGAGACTACCATCTTTTGCACTATTTTCTTGATGTTTTTATTTGCAGCTTCAACCGCACCATTCATCTGAGGTCTATAAGGAGAAGAGTTATGATGCTCGATCTTGAACTCCTTGCATAGCTCCTTCATCATTTTGTTGTTTAGATTGGTCCCATTGTCCGTGATGATCTTGTTGGGAATACCATATCGACAGATGATATGATTCTTAATAAATCGGACCACCACTTGTTTGGTGACGTTGGCATACGACGCAGCCTCAACCCATTTGGTGAAGTAGTCGATCGCTACTAAGATGAAGCGATGTCCATTTGAAGCTTTGGGTTCGATCCTACCAATAGGACATTTGTGGCATTTCCTGGCGTGCTTGTAGCAATCGCTTTCTAAGGTCATCCAGTAATATCCGGCTCTTAAGATCTTCCTAGCCATTGTGTGCCCGCTGGAATGGGTTCCGAAGGAGCCTTCATGTATTTCATGCATTATGAGATCCGCTTCTTGCTCATCAACACATCTGAGCAGCACCATATCAAAATTCCTCTTGTATAAAACTTCTCCGTTTAGAAAAAAGTTGCCAGCTAATCTTCGCAGAGTTTTCTTATCCTTGTTGGATGCCCCATGCGGGTACTCTTGCTTTTGGAGGAAACGTTTGATGTCGTGGAACCATGGTTTGTCATCTATAACTGCTTCGGCTGCAAATACATGTGCAGGACTTTCTAGGTGTTGAACCTTGATTGTTGGAATTTTATTCCGGCGGCTGACCTCATACATAGAAGACAGGGTTGCCAAAGCATCTGCCATTTGATTCTCGTCTCGAGGAATGTGATGCAGCTTGACTTTGTTGAAAAAGGTTAGCAAACGTCTTGCGTAATCTTTGTAAGGGATCAAGCCGGTGTGGCGAGTTTCCCAATCTCCATTGATTTGATTAATCACAAGAGCTGAGTCTCCGTAAATGTCGAGGTTCTTGATCCTTAGATCGATGGCTTCCTCAATTCCTAAGATACAAGCTTCATACTCTGCCATATTGTTTGTACAATCGAATGATAGTCTTGCAGCAAAAGGGAGATGTTTGCCCACAGGGCTGACGATGACTGCCCCAATTCTGTTGCCATAGACATTTACTGCTCCATCAAAGATTAACTTCCATCTAGATTCGGGATCTGGACCTTCGCCGAGTAATGGTTCGTCACAATCCTTCATCTTTAGATACATGATTTCTTCATCGGGGAAGTCAAACTTGATTGGTTGATAATCCTCAATTGGTTGATGAGCCAAATGGTCAGCGAGAATCCTGGCTTTGATGGCTTTCTGAGTGTGGTACTCGATGTCATATTATGATAACAACATCTGCCAACGGGCGATCCTTCCGGTTAAGGCGGGTTTTTCAAAGATGTACTTGATTGGATCCATCTTGGATATCAACCAAGTGGTATGATTAAGCATGTAGTGGCGAAGACGCCTAGCAGCCCAGGCTAATGCACAACAAGTCTTTTCGAGTAGAGAGTACCGGGACTCACAGTCCGTAAACTTCTTGCTTAAGTAGTAGACGGCGTACTCTTTTCTACCGGTCTTGTCTTGTTGTCCGAGTACACAACCCATGGAGTCCTCCAATACGGTTAAATACATGATCAAAGGTCTTCCTTCGACTGGAGGAATAAGTATTGGAGGTTCTAGCAGGTACTCCTTAATGCTATCAAAAGCTTTTTGGCAATTTTCTGTCCATACTACTTCTTGATTTTTGCGGAGCAGCTTGAAGATAGGTCCACAAGTGGCTATCATATGGGATATGAATCTAGAGATGTAGTTTAAACGTCCTAGAAATCCCCTTACTTGCTTCTCAGTTTGAGGAGCAGTCATTTCTCTGATAGCTTTGACCTTATCGAGATCTACCTCGATACCCTTTTGACTGACAATGAAACCTAGCAGTTTTCCTGATCTCACGCCGAATGTGCATTTGTTGGGGTTCAGGCGAAGCCGATATTTTCTCAGGCGTTGAAACATTTTAAACAAGTATTCGACATGATCTTCTTCCGTTCCTGATTTGACAATCAGGTCGTCGACATACACTTCAATTTCTTTGTGTATCATGTCGTGGAAGAGAGTAGTCATGCCCCTTTGGTAGGTAGCACCCGCATTTGTTAAGCCAAAAGGCATTACTTGATAGCAAAAGGTGCCCCAAGGTGTAATGAAAGACGTTTTTTCTCTATCCTCCGCAGCCATTTTAATCTGATTATACCCCGAAAAGCCATCCATGAAGGAGAAAACCTTGGATTTGGCAGTGTTGTCAACCAATATGTCAATGTGAGGTAAAGGGAAGTCGTCCTTCGGACTAGCCTTGTTTAAATCTCGATAGTCGACACACATCCTGACTTTACCATCCTTCTTGGGAACTGGCACTATGTTGGCCAACCACTGAGGATATTCCGAGGTAACGAGAAATCCAGCATTAATTTGCTTTTGCACTTCCTCTTTCATCTTAAGAGCCATGTCAGGGCGAGTTCTTCTCAACTTCTGCTTGACTGGCAGACATTCAGGTTTTAGAGGTAAGTGGTGCTCCACAATCTCAGGATCCAATCCTGGCATATCTTGGTATGACCATGCAAAGATGTCCACATACTCTTCAAGAAGCTTGACTATTTTCTCTTTGACGGGTGCATCCAATAATGCTCCAATCTTAACTTCTTTCTTTTCTTCTTCGGAACCCAAGTTGATGACCTCTATCGTTTCCTCGTGAGGCTGAATGGTCTTCCTCTCTTGCTCTAGTAGGCTCTTGATCTCATCCGGGATCTCTTCATCCTCTTCCTCTTCGTAAACAGGGAATTCAAAGTTGGGAGGGAGCCTAGGGCTAAGGTGTTCGACAGGTTTATGGGTGCTTAGTCTGCATATGATGGATGATTGAGTTTAGTAAAAGAAGAAAAAAAATGCAGACTCTTTGAAATTAAAAATAGAAAATGTTTTTGTGTTTGTTTTTGAAAATAAAAGGAATAAAAAGAAAAAGACAACGTATAAATACGTAGAAGTTCCGATAGACACAAACGATTTTTATTAATTGATGATAGTATATTAAACAAGCCCTACATGAGTCTCCCTTCGCTTCGGGCGAGACAAAGGGTTTTTTTTTGAAAAAGATAAAATAAACAGACACATTACTTTGAAGATTGAATAACGGAAGGAACATCGACAGCAACCCAATTGCGGCAAGCTCCTCCGGGCGTTACATGGACATGTGCTGTTTCCTCCGGCCCATCTTCAGTGATGGCGTTGGTTTCCTTTGTGGAGTGAATGAAGCTGGCGCTACGAAAGATGTTCTCGAGCGGTTCAATGTTAGTGCTTGGTTCGGTGACTCTTGTAGTTGGAGTGAATCCTAACCCTTCTCTATGCTTACGCTCCGGCAGACTTATTGTCTTTCCCCAATCTGGGAGTAAGTCATCTTGCACTGCTCTTTGTGCGCTCTTGAAAGAAGACATGGACGCTCCATTCTTTGTGGCACTCTCATCTTCTAAGGAAAGACCTTGGAATGATGTCCCATCAATGATATCAGCACCGATGAACGAGAAAGCCGACAGATGGCTGATTAACAGAGCTTCCTCTCCTCCCACAGTGACTAGCTTCCCATTCTTCACAAATTTCAGTTTTTGATGCAGTGTGGATGTCACTGCTCCGGCCTCGTGGATCCACGGTCGGCCTAACAAACAACTGTACGCTGCTTTTATATCCATTATTTGGAAGGTTATTTGGAAGACAGATGGCCCGATGGTAAAAGGTAAATCCACCTCCCCGATCACTCATTTCTTCGAGCCATCAAAGGCTTTAACAAGTACCCCACTTTGCCTCATGGGGGTCCCCTGGTAGGAAAGCTGGTCAAGGGTTGTTTTGGCCATCACGTTCAATGAAGAGCCGGTGTCTACAAGTACGTTTGATAAAGCATCCGACTTCCAGTTTACCGATATATGTAATGCCAAATTATGGTGCCTTCCTTGCTCCGGGAGTTCCTCATCACTGAAGCTTAAGCTATTGTAGACAGTGATGTTTCCGACAATGCCTCCGAATTGGCCGAGGGTTATGTCGTGCTCCACAAAGGCTTGGTCCAAGACCCTCATCAATGATTCTCTATGTGCGTCGGAGTTTAACAATAAAGATAGCATAGAGATTTTGGAAGGCGTTTGCAACAACTGGTCCACGACCTTGTATTCGCTCTTCTTGATTAGCTTCAATACCTCATCGAGATCCGAATCGGCATTTGCCCCTGTAATATCCCGCTTAAATGTAACAGTTATTAGCGTTAGAAACTTGCTAAGCAAGCATGGCAATTTTGTAATATTGAGCAATGGCATTATAGTAACTATTTTAAAAGAGAGGATTATAAGAACAAGAGGTAAGATATTCTTACCATATTTCTCTCATTCTTCTACACTCTTCCAAACTCATTATCCTCTCCCTCCTTCCCTCTACTCACACGCCCTCCCTCTCCTTCCCAACAACCATCCAAACTTCATTCAACATCTTGTAAGAAATCTTGCAAAGCAAGCTTGGTATGGAAGTTTAGAACAAGAGAAGTAAGAAGAAAAGCAAGGAGACAAGTTAGAGCTTGAGGTTCAGGAACTAACCAGCACCAATCAAGGCTTAGGTGAGCTCCCTAGGGTTTTAGAACCCGTATTGAGTAAGTTTAAGAGTATTTTATGCTTACAGCAAATTTTTATAAAAAGCCCTAGATTATGTAAATTGCTAATTCCTTGTTCCAGCCATGTTTAAATGATTTATAAGCTTAAGAAAATCTTTTTTATGCCATTTGGGAAGCTTGGGTGTGTTGGGATGACTTGGAATGATGAAAAATATCATTTTTGATATTTTTGGACCTGTCATGGTCGCTACAGCGAGCTGAAGCTCGCTACAGCGACCAGGCAGAATTTTATTCTGCCTACTGTCGCTTCAAGCGCCCAGCTGGTCGCTACAAGCGCCAGGCTGGTCGCTACAAGCGCGCAGGCCCAGACAGCACTTGACAGCTTTGCTGTTTTGGGTGTTCTGGGACGCGTAGGCATGGTTTTCCGCATCCGTTTTCTCCATAAACATTTTAGAAACATTCACCACCATTTTAACACATTCAAGAGGCTCCAAAAAAGGATGAAAATGTATGGAACAAGGATTGTGCAATGACTTAGACTAGTTTGAATTAAGAGGGCAAAGTCTAGACGAATATGCAAATGTTCTAGCAACTAAGTAGTGGCTTATGATAACGATAAGCCTATGATCCTATACTTATAGGTTATGATTTGGAAGATTAGTTCCCTCAAGAAATGCATTTAATATGCAAAGCTTATGGTAGATTATTAGACGTACTTTCAAGTACAATAGCTAAGAATTAATGAGGAATAAGAATGATCCAATGATCATAGTTAAGAACCTCTTTATAGGTAAAGCTTTAAGAATGAATTATCCAAGAATGCATCAGATATGCAATAGACATAAGTTATATATATAAGAAGAGTAAGTACAAGAATTAATCAGATATTAAGTCGTGGCCTTCGTTGTTCACGCCAGTGGGACACGAATGGTTCATGCAAAGTTAAGACTAAGATTAATATTATTAAGTCGTGACTTTCATCGTTCACTCCAGTGGGACATGAAAGGTTCATGCATAAGTTTAAAGAATATTAATTCGCGTCTTCCGTCGTTCACGCCAGTGGGACACGGGAGGTATACGCGTAAGTTAAGATTATTAAGTCGTGTCTTCTGCTGTTCACGCCAGTGGGACACAGGAGGTTCACGCCAGTGGGACGTGTTATTCCGCAAGGATGACCGCACGACGACAAGAGGAGTCCGGTGTTAGCCTGATATGATAGGAATTTTCACCGGTTATCAGGGGAATGTGCTTCGGGGTTACTCCACCCGGGGGCATTCCGTAAAATGAACTCAGATAATATTGCTTGTTCAACGCTAACAGCTAACATAAAGACATGTATCAGTTAATATTTTATTATGTTATCAGACAGAGAATAATTATCAGACAGGAATCGGTTATCAGGCGGTGATCCTAGGTTTCCCCTCGATCACCCAGTTATCAGGATATAGTCTAGATCTCATGACTATTCAGTATCAGACTCAGACAGTGATCCTAGGTTTCCCTTGATCACTAGATTAGCAGATGTAGTCCAGTCATGACTACCCAGTTTAGCAGGAACAGTCAGGTAGCCCTCTATGGGTAAGGATAAGACTTGGCGATCATAGGTATCCCCAAGATTGCCGAGAGTAGGCACGGCGACCCTAGGTTTCCCCCGTGGTTGCCAACAGTAGGTTGGGCTGGAGCTCACTGAGACGTAATGTCTCACCCCAATCCTTCTGGTGCAGGTTTTCAGGTGATTAAGAGATGTTCATGATGCTATTCTCCAAGAAGACGCTGGAGGGAGTATAGTTGCTCGATGAAGTCAAGCTCAGGAGGTTTTCAGATTTATGTATATATGTATATGAAATTGTAAATGATATTTGGATATTTGTATTAACGAGCTATTCGTACTCATTCAGTAGTTTTATATTGTATTTATTATTGAAAATTTTAATGTACCCAGTATCAGATTAATACACATACTAAATATTCTAGATAATTTAGTGTGGGTGTTACAATTGGTATCAGAGCAGGTCGATTCAGACCGTGCCTTGGGTCATTAAAAATTCAATAAAAGTAGTGGGACCATTGGGTTCCGGATATTGTTCTAAAGGTCACATCTAGTTGAGCCTGATCAACTCAATCTAGTATATGACAGTTAGGATAAATGTCCGAGAGCTGAATGTGACCAAGGAGGAATGAAGTGTGTGAAGGGCGAAGATTAAGGTGATAGAATTTTAAGAAGGATTTGGCGAAGAAGTATTCATGCCAAATGGTGGCCATCAAACTGTAAAGTAACGAAGCCTGATAGTGGCAAGGTCTCAGAGACATAAGGGATATTTATCTGTGAGGTGAAGTACCTCAACCTAGTTGGACACCACATTGGACGATACCTCATCTGCGGAAGACATACGGATTAAGAAATTATGGAATACTCTAAGGAATGACGTGGAACCTTAACGGGAACCGCAGTTCGAGAAGTTAAAGTGAAGTGTGGATTAAGTATCAATTCTTAGTACAGAGTTAAGGAATTGTGTTACCAAACCTAGAGACTCAAAATGAGGAATTATCGGTCGGTTTTTGAAACCTCTAGACTCCCAGCAAAGATAGAGTGCTGAGAACGAAACTCCAATCGGATGAGATTTTAATGTCCAGACAGTTAAGAGAAAGTTATGAATTAAGCGAATTATTTGGACAAATGAAACTAACCACTCAAGGGTGGTCTTTGAGCATGACTCGCAAGTAAGTTTAATGCCATCAGATCAGCCGCACCTCCCGAACCATAAATGCTAGATTTGGGAATTAAGAAAAGAAGTTGGTTTGCAACCTAAGAACTAAGATGGATGAATAAGTGTTGATAATAAGACCCGTTGCATATCGAGGCGTGAATCAGATATTCATATGTGTTTCATTAGTAAGAAGATTGGAAATAAGCTAAGCTTAACTGAAATTTTATTCAACGAAAGGTGTATATTAAATGGTCAGTCATTGGGATTAGTGAACTGATGGACGAATAAAGTTGAACCACCTTGATTGGAAAAAGAAGACAAGTTTACGTCAACACAAGATTAAAGTAGACCGGTACCTTGAGAAATGATCGGAATTTCAGCCGAGAAAGTATGTTGAAATTTTAAGATACGAAGGATCGTCTTGAATATGAAAGGTTAGAATTGAGGTTAATGTTAAGGAGTTATATATTCTTAACCGAAAAGTTTCCTTCCACAAATATTATAGAAGCTGAAAGAGATCACCTCGTGTCGATTAATTTTCGAGGGCAGTAATAAGATCCAGATTTGAATTGTGAATACAATAAACGGTTATTGGAGGAATCCAATGGATAATGATAAGGTGTGGAAGTTCAAGATCAGTTAGCTGAAGGAACTTGAAGGTAACCTACGAGATATGGTAAGACCATAGAAATCGAAGTTGTCTCGAGAGAGATTATAAGTATGAAATCCTTACGGATAAAGATAGAATGATTAGTAACGGGACTCAAACCCTCATTGGATTCAATATATAAAAGATGTGAATTTCCAGAAGTAATAGAAATGTTTTCAGGAGTTGTCACAAGTGATTGTATGTGGACTTAAGTTGCCTCAGGCATGCTTTCAGTCGGGTTTCTGTAATGTTTAATGATTATACACAATGACCTGATCAAGAGATGATTACAGAATTCAGAATATGGAAAGTAAAGTTGGAACCCGTGATTAAACTGTTTGATGGGAGCATTGTTGGGCTTGTAATAGTTGCTGAAAACCGTTTACAGGTTTCGGCGTTCTATTGTGAAAGTAAGAATATGGTTTAAGTCCGAAGGGAAACCAAAGTCTGATGACGATCAGTCAGTAAGTTAAACAGGTGGTTTAAGCCACAAGAGAATAAACAAACGTAAGATGATTCTGCTGTGATAGTTACGGGTCATTAAGGAACAAGTCAGCCAGAGAATTTTATAATGGTGGATTACCCCTACACCGAAGTGATTTGTTTAAATCAGAGTTGCGCAGCAGAAAAGTGATTCAAGAATGAGTTAATGAACGATTCTAAGCTGAAGCTTAGAGAACAAGGATGCTTGTGAAGTCCTTGTCAGATGAACCACATGAAGGCAATAAGCGCCCAATTATTGAACCACATAATATCAGTAAGCAGTGACGACTCGAACTTGTTATAAGTTCTAAAAGGAAATTTTAAAAGTTAAGCCGAGGGATATTTCAAACCTCGAAATACAAGGGAAATGGAAATCGAAGCAGTTTAAGATTATGTGATAAGAATGAGAAGAATATGTTTCTAGCACAATAAGTCTAGAACAAGAAAGTCACCGCTAATACGGTAATTTAGTTATTTTAGCCCAGTAACTTTAGGTGGACTTGAAGAGTAATGTTTAGTCAAAAGGATCAAGCATAAGGCAACATCAAAAAAGGTTGCACTTGCAAGATGATACTTTGAAATTGAAGCGTTGATCAGAAACGTCAATGCAGTGACATATGAGTTTAAACCACGTTGTACCCCGCTATGTCAACATGTCACCTGTATCAGGAATGTTTAAGTATGAAGGTTTTTACCAGAACAGAATTGTTGATATCACCATATCTTAGCTGGAGTGTTCAGAAATTTTTGAATTTAATGTTCATCAGTAAAGTCAGAAGGACTTATATGCAGATTAAAAGTCACTCGTAGTCCACAGTAAAGGGCTACGTAGGTTCAGGTTTTGATTAAAGGATTAAAGATTAAGCGTACTATTTTTGGTAGCAATCGAGTGGAGTTTTCTATTGAAAACAAGGATCTTGGACTCGACGTCCAGAATGAGAAAATAAGTTTACGATGCTGAGAGAATGTAACCACAATTCATGTTATACGGGTTGTTGTATACTCAAGAGATAAACATGGGTAACATTGGCGGGGCAAACCTGGCAAGCCAGTCGAAAGGCAAATCCCGGATGTTACAAGATGAGTTAAGAGTAAAAGAAAAGATTCCCAATTGATGTGGTAGTGTCTCAAATATGTTAAGATTAAGAATGATGTCCCGCTAGATGGACAAAGATGATGCGATGTACCATGTACCCGTTAGTAGTGTACAGGTACTCTATCATATATGTAAATTAAGTGCTATGAAATATACTATATGATGATATGTAAGACGACTTCTACCACGCATCATTTGGGCTAAACTCCTATGAGTTTGGATTTACCAATATAGAAAATATTTATGCTACGGCCAGAATTCGAGAATAGTAGTGACAAGAAAGATAGGAGATTAGTAAACTCCTAGTAATGAAGAATGATTTCTAAGTTATTAAGATAAGTGATGTCGTCGTATGAGACGAAATATAAAGATAATAATTCATGGGAAATAAATGCAGTGCAATGAACCCCTTGAAGAGTGGGAATATTTGAGAAAGATGAGGATAACCAGTAAAAGTATCTAAGGTTTAATAACCATAAGATGGATTCACACCAAGTGTGTGGACAAGAGGCGTAGTTAGTGAGTCGGGTAGATTGGTTCTGATAACCACATCCCACTACGTAAGGAATATGTAATGCAAACCAAACCTATCAGTTAAGGAAAAGAATGTCGAGTATTTTCGACCTTCGGAGTTGGAAAACCATGGGATTCCGATAAGCAAGTTGAGTAGAGATTTGACTAATAGGAAAAGAAGTATTAAGGATCTTTTAAAATGTGATTTCAAGGGAATTCTAAATTTCGAGGACGAAATTTCTTTAATGGGGGTAGATTGTAATATCCCGCTTAAATGTAACAGTTATTAGCGTTAGAAACTTGCTAAGCAAGCATGGCAATTTTGTAATATTGAGCAATGGCATTATAGTAACTATTTTAAAAGAGAGGATTATAAGAACAAGAGGTAAGATATTCTTACCATCTTTCTCTCATTCTTCTACACTCTTGCAAACTCATTATCCTCTCCCTCCTTCCCTCTACTCACACGCCCTCCCTCTCCTTCCCAACAACCATCCAAACTTCATTCAACATCTTGTAAGAAATCTTGCAAAGCAAGCTTGGTATGGAAGTTTAGAACAAGAGAAGTAAGAAGAAAAGCAAGGAGACAAGTTAGAGCTTGAGGTTCAGGAACTAAACAGCACCAATCAAGGCTTAGGTGAGCTCCCTAGGGTTTTAGAACCCGTATTGAGTAAGTTTAGGAGTATTTTATGCTTAGAGCAAATTTTTATAAAAAGCCCTAGATTATGTAAATTGCTAATTCCTTGTTCCAGCCATGTTTAAATGATTTATAAGCTTAAGAAAATCTTTTTTATGCCATTTGGGAAGCTTGGGTGTGTTGGGATGGCTTGGAATGATGAAAAATATCATTTTTGAGATTTTTGGACCTGTCATGGTCGCTATAGCGAGCTGGAGCTCGCTACAGCGACCAGGCAGAATTTTATTCTGCCTACTGTCGCTTCAAGCGCCCAGCTGGTCGCTACAAGCGCCACTAGTCGCTACAAGCGCGCAGGCCCAGACAGCACTTGACAGCTTTGCTGTTTTGGGTGTTCTGGGGCGCGTAGGCATGGTTTTCCGCATCCGTTTTCTCCATAAACATTTTAGAAACATTCACCACCATTTTAACACATTCAAGAGGCTCCCAAAAAGGATGAAAATGTATGGAACAAGGATTGTGCAATGACTTAGACTAGTTTGAATTAAGAGGGCAAAGTCTAGACGAATATGCAAATGTTCTAGCAACTAAGTAGTGGCTTATGATAACGATAAGCCTATGATCCTATACTTATAGGTTATGATTTGGAAGATTAGTTCCCTCAAGAAATGCATTTAATATGCAAAGCTTATGGTAGATTATTAGACGTACTTTCAAGTACAATAGCTAAGAATTAATGAGGAATAAGAATGATCCAATGATCAGAGTTAAGAACCTCTTTATAGGTAAAGCTTTAAGAATGAATTATCCAAGAATGCATCAGATATGCAATAGACATAAGTTATATATATAAGAAGAGTAAGTACAAGAATTAATCAGATATTAAGTCGTGGCTTTCGTTGTTCACGCCAGTGGGACACGAATGGTTCATGCAATGTTAAGACTAAGATTAATATTATTAAGTCGTGACTTTCATCGTTCACGCCAGTGGGACATGAAAGGTTCATGCATAAGTTTAAAGAATATTAATTCGCGTCTTCCGTCGTTCACGCCAGTGGGACACGGGAGGTATACGCGTAAGTTAAGATTATTAAGTCGTGTCTTCTGCTGTTCACGCCAGTGGGACACAGGAGGTTCACGCCAGTGGGACGTGTTATTCCGCAAGGATGACCGCACGAATATTTGGTGCAATATTTGGTGGGAATTACCGCAATTCTTTCGAAATTTACACAAATTCAAATGAAACAACGCTTGTTTGTTTTTTTTTTGGAAGAAATTTCTTTTGTTTATTGCCCATGTTTTAATGCATTTTTATCATGAATAAAACAAAATTTTATGCGCTACTGAGAACACAAAATAACAAAAGGAAATTTAATCAATGCAGATTTGACTTCTTGAGTGGGTAAAATATACACAAAGTGAGAAGTGATTACTTCTCTGAGGAGAGAGATAGAGAAAGACAAGAAAAAAGCAAAAAGAAAATTGTTGGTTTTGCCACAACACATGCTATTTCCTTATGACTTCGAGATTTTTGTTTTTTTGGAAGATGCTGACGAGACCGATTCTTCTCCTCTTGAATCTTGTCCGGAGCTTGGATGCTGCAGTCATTGCCTTTCTTCTTTTGTTAACCCCTAACTTTTGCCTGGACCGCTCTTTCGAGTTTTCAATCCACCGGGGTGTATTTCCTTTTTTTGATGTCCTTAATTTTTGCCTAGACCGCCTTTTCAGGTTTTCAATCTAGCAGGACGCTCTCTATTGCCTAAACCGCCCTTTCAGGTTTTCGATTTAGCGAGCTTTTTTTCTTTTTTTTCTTTTTTTCCTTTTTAGGCATAATACCTCTTGACTGCATCGGAGTTTATTGAGAGTGGGAACTCTTCTCCGTCCATAGTGGTGATGATCAGGGCTCCGCCTGAGAAAGCTTTCTTTACCACGTACGGCCCATCATAGCTGGGAGTCCACTTCCCGCGGGGATCCTTGTGGATAGGTAATATCTTCTTGAGCACTAGGTCTCCTTCTTTGAATTCTCGAGGACGGACCATCTTGTCGAATGCTCTCTTGAGTCTCCTTTGATAGAGTTGTCCGTGACATATTGCCGTCAGGCGCTTTTCCTCTATGAGATTCAGTTGGTCGAACCTTGTTTGGACCCATTCAACTTCCTCTAGCTTGGTTTCCATCAAGACCCTTAACGAAGGAATTTCCACCTCTACGGGAAGCACAGCTTCCATACCGTATACTAAGGAGAAAGGGGTTGCCCCAGTTGAAGTGCGAATGGCTGTTCTGTAGCCATGTAGCGCAAAGGGAAGCATCTCATGCCAATCCTTATATGTTGTTACCATCTTTTGGATGATCTTCTTTATGTTCTTATTGGCTGCTTCTACCGCACCGTTCATCTTTGGTCGGTAAGGAGAGGAATTATGGTGCTCAATCTTGAAATCTTTGCACAACTCCTTCATTGTCTTGTTGTTCAGGTTTGCCCCATTATCGGTGATGATTTTGTGGGGAGTGCCGTAACGGCAAATGATTTCCTTCTTGATGAATCGGGCTACCACTTGTTTGGTTACGTTTGCATACGAAGCTGCTTCTACCCATTTGGTGAAGTAGTCGATGGCAACGAGGATGAAGCGATGTCCATTTGACGCTTTGGGCTCGATCAATCCAATCATGTCTATGCCCCACATAGAGAATGGCCAAGGTGAAGTCATGACGTTCAGTGGAGTTGGTGGCACATGCACCTTGTTGGCGTAAATCTGGCACTTGTGACAAGTCTTGGCATAGTGGAAACAGTCAGCTTCCATGGTTAGCCAATAATAACCCGCCCTTAGGATTTTCTTTGCCTTTGCATGCCCATTAGCATGGGTCCCAAAAGATCCCTCGTGGATTTCTTTGATGAGCATGTCCGCTTCATGTTTATCCACACATCTGAGCAGGACCATGTCATAGTTTCTTTTGTAGAGGGTATTTCCACTGAGGAAGAACTGGGATGCCAATCTTCTGAGGGTTCTCTTGTCGGTGTGTGAGACATTTTCTGGATACTCTTCCTCTTCGAGGTATCGCTTGATGTCGTAGAACCAAGGTTTGTCGTCAAGTCCCTCTTCGACTGATGCACATACAACTGGTCTGTCTCTTCGATCCATCTTTATGATCGGCGCCTCATTGTAGAAATTTACTTGGTACATTGATGATAATGTAGCCAAAGCATCCGCCACCTGGTTTTCTTCTCGAGGTATGTGATGGAAGTTGATTTCATCAAAATGCTCAATCAACTCTACGATCCGGGCTCGGTAGGGAATTAAATTGGGATGTTTTGTTTCCCATTCTCCTTTGACTTGATAGATGACTAAGGCTGAGTCACCGTATACTTCAAGGTTTTTGATCCTTAGATCAATTGCTGCTTCAAGGCCTAGGATACATGCTTCATATTCTGCCATGTTATTGGTGCAGTCAAAGCATAACCTTGCTGTGAAGGGTTGGTATCCATTTCTTGGGGAGATTAAAACTGCTCCGATCCCGTGCCCCATGGCATTTGAGGCGCCGTCGAAAGCGAGCTTCCATCGAGCTTTCGGTTCTGGCCCTTCATCATCGCTTGTGACCTTTTCGTCATTCAAAGCTACGACATCTTCATCCGGGAAGTCGAATTGTATGGGCTGATAATCCTCCAATGGTTGGTGAGCAAGGTGCTCGGATAAAAGACTCCCTTTGATGGCTTTTTGAGCAACATATTGGATGTCGTACTCAGACAGCAGCATTTGCCAACGGGCTATCTTCCCTGTGAGGGCAGGCTTTTCGAAGATGTACTTGATGGGATCCATCTTCGATATCAACCAAGTTGTATGGGTCAACATGTATTGCCTTAGGCGTCGAGCAGCCCATGCTAAAGCGCAGCAAGTCTTTTCAAGTGAAGTATACCTTGTTTCACAGTCGGTAAACTTCTTGCTTAGGTAGTAGATTGCATGCTCTTTTCTTCCCGTTTCATCTTGTTGTCCTAACACACAACCCATTGATCCTTCAAGTACGGTTAGGTATAAGATGAGGGGTTTACCCGGAACCGGAGGTATTAAAATTGGTGGTTCTTGCAGGTATTGTTTGATCTTGTCAAACGCCTCTTGACAATCCTCATTCCAATGAACGGCTTGGTTTTTCCTTAGCAACTTGAAGATTGGTTCGCAAGTAGCTGTCATGTGTGAGATGAACCTAGCGATGTAGTTCAATCTTCCTAAGAAACCCCGGACTTCTTTCTCGGTGTTTGGCGCTAGCATTTCTTGGATGGCCTTTACCTTGTCGGGATCCACTTCGATACCTCTTTGGCTGACTATGAAGCCCAATAGTTTCCCGGATCTAACGCCAAATGTGCACTTGTTAGGATTTAAGCGCAGCTTGAACTTTTTCAGACGTTCGAAAAGCTTTTGTAGATGGACTAGATGATCCTCCTCCATTTGGGATTTGGCAATCATGTCATCGACGTAGACCTCAATTTCCTTATGGATCATGTCATGGAAAAGAGTCACCATTGCTCTTTGGTATGTTGCCCCGGCATTTGTTAATCTGAAAGGCATTACCTTATAGCAGAATGTCCCCCACGGGGTGATGAATGTAGTTTTCTCCATGTCCTCTGGAGCCATCTTGATTTGGTTATATCCCGAGAAGCCATCCATAAAGGAAAAGATTGAGAATTGGGCTGTGTTGTCCACCAATATGTCGATGTGTGGTAGCGGGAAATCATCCTTTGGGCTTGCTCTATTCAAGTCCCGATAATCCACACACATTCTAACTTTGCCATCCTTCTTCGGAACTGGCACAATGTTGGCAACCCATGTTGGATACTTGGTTACGGCTAAGAAGCCGGCATCGAATTGCTTTTTGACCTCCTCTCTGATCTTGAGAGCCATATCAGGTAGTTTTACTCTCATTTAAGGATGGTATATTTATGGTAAAACCATATATGTAGGATGCCGTTGTGTAAGGCAAGGATCGAATGTAAGAATTCAATGGAATCGTCGAGGATAATAAGGAAGTCCAATGTCGTCGAAGTAGGATTACGCGGACTATGACGAGATTATAAGATTCAACACAAGTGTTAAGATTGAATAACTCTAGTTGAGGTTTATGAGGAGTGTATGAACAAGGATATAGTCGGCAAGTTGGATACGATGGTTCGAATAACCTCATATTCTTCTACGCAAGGAATGTGTAATACATATCAGTCGCTCAGATAACGAAAAGATTGACGAATACCTTCGACTTACAGAGTTGAAAATCTAAGGGATTCCGATAAGTAAGATGAACTGGAGTCTTGGCTAATGAAGGAAGAAATATGTGAGATTAACTTTTATATGATAGTGGATTCTAAATTTCGAGGACGAAATTTCTTTAAGGGGGGTAGATTGTAACATCCCGCCCAAGACTCAATATTATTAATGTTGAGACGATGTATCAGAAGTGGTTTAAGTAAGGGCAATTTGGTAAATTGTCAGTTAATGGGTTTATTTATATGGCGAGTATAATATCCCGTTTATAAGTATCGATTATCAGTATTGAAACCTGATGAAGCAAGCATGGCAAGTTAGTAATTAAGTGGGAATGGCATTTTAGTAAATATTTTGAAATGGAAGATTATTAAACAAGGAAGCAAGATATTTTCCTTGCTATCCTTTTCATTTTCTTCACTCTCCCAAATCAGAATTTCCTCCCTCCTTCCCCTCCTCTCACACGCCTCCTCTCCCTCTCCATCCACTCATCAATTCTTAATTCAATTCTTGGAGAGAAGTCTAGCAAAGCAAGCTTAGATTGGAAAGCTAGAACAAGAGAAAGAAGAGAAAGAAACAAGGAGTTTTGAGGAAGAACTCAAGAGAAGGGGAAGCTTGAAGCTAGGGCTTTGGTTTCAGATCATAGCAAGCACCAATTGAGACTTAAGGTGAGTTCCCTAGGGGTTATAGAACCCATCTTTTGAGTATTTCATGAGTTTTAGCATTATGAATAAGTTATGATCATTTGAACCCTAGTTCCATTTTGATAGCAATCCTTGATCAATACATGTTGAAACCTGTTAATAAGCTTTTGAATTTATCATTTAAATTGTTGTGTTGTTGGGCAAGATTGGATAGACCAAAATTGGTGGAAAACATGTTTTAAACTTGCCAAATACTGTCCAACTGCAGGTAAAATCGTGTCACGATTTTACCAGCGTGTCACGATTTTACAGGCAGAAAACAACACGATTTCTGGGTATGAAATCGTGACACGATTGCAAAATCGTGTCACGATTGCCCAATCGTGTCACGATTTTGGCTTGGACAGGATCATAAGATTTTTCATCTTTTCTTGCACCGTTTCGGCTATCCAATACTGCTCCGAACTTAAGGATCAACATGTAATGATTAAGCATTGTTAAAGAATATGTAAAGACCTATCCTTGAGGTGTTTAAATCAACATTATAGGGTGAGGATAGGCACAAACATGAGAGGATAGATGACTTGATCCTCAAGACATTATAGAGAATATAAGAACTAATTTGGGAATTATCCCTTACTAAGCAGTTTATCATATACAATTAAGTACATGCAAGCTCAAGAATGTTATAGTATTCAAGTTTAGAAACCTATTATAGGTTAAAGAGAATTAAGAAGGTACTTATCATGTACCAAGCACAAGAATGATATATGCTTATAGTTAAGAACCTCTAGTAGGTTAAGCTTTAGAGAGTGCTTTAGTTATACACAAGAATGTGAATGTATAAGATGTACATACGAACTTAAGTAAGAACTTAATGATAAAGAATATGATAACGTGTTCATCAGACTCCGGGATACGCCGGATGGGATTTCTCCGAAAGGGCTATCCACACGTAAGTTATAAGACGATATTAAACGTGTTCATCAGACTCCGGGTTTCGCCGGATGGGACTCTTCCGAGAGGATTGTCCACACGTATGTTAAAAGACTTAAGCATGTCCAGCAGGCTCCGGGATTCGCCGGATGGGACTTCTCCGAGAGGGTTGTCTACATGCAAGATGTGTCCAGCAGGCTCCGGATTATGCCGGATGGGGCTTCACCGAGAGGGTTGCCTACACAAAGATAAGAGGAGTCCGGTGTTAGCCTGATATGATAGGAATTTCACCGGTATGATGGGAGATGTACTTCGGGGTTACTCCACCCGGATGCACTCCGTAAAATGAACCAAGATAATGATTGTTTGTTCAACGCTAACTTCTAACTTTATGATATGAAAAGATGAATACGAATATGAAAAGAACATGTATATGTTATATGTAATACGAGACATGATGATTAGTTCCTAGTGAATGCGATGTGATCATAGGATGTCCCCAAGATCACTACGTATAAGACTAAGATAAGAATAGAGTACGAAATGCATAAGATTATGTATATGACTAGTATAATAAAGTTAAAGACATGACGCGATCCTAGGTTTCCCCTTGATCGCGATAAATGTAAAGAATGACAGCGATCGTAGGTATCCCCAAGGTCGCTAAGAGTAGGCACGGTGACCCTAGGTTTCCCCCGTGGTTGCCAACAGTAGGTTGGGTTGGAGCTCACTGAGACATCATGTCTCACCCCAATCCTTCTGGTGCAGGTTCATAGGTTAGCAAGCGATGTTCATGAAGATCTTCCGGAAGACGCTGGATGGAGTGCAGATGCTCGTCAAGACAAGCTCAGGAGGTTGATAGATTTTATATATGTATATGAACATGTATTGTATGATATTTGGATATTTATGTAAACGAGCAAATTGTACTCATTCAGTAGTTTTGTAATGTATTTATTATTGAAAACTTTTAATGTATCCGATATCAGATTAATGCACATGCTAAATATTCTAGATAATTTAGTATGGGTGTTACAATTGGTATCAGAGCAGGTCGATTCAGACCGTGCCTTGGGTCATTAAAGTTTCAATAAAAGTAGTGGGATCATTGGGTTCCGGATGTTGTTCTAAAGGTCACATCTAGTTGAGCCTGATCAACTCAGTCTAGTATGTGACAGTTAGGATAAATGTCTGAGAGCTGAATGTGACCAAGGAGGAATGAAGTGTATGAAGGGCGATGATTAAGGTGACAGAATTCTAAGACGGATTTGGCGAAGAAGTATTTACGCCAAATGGTGGCCATCGAACGGCGAAGTGACTGAGTCTGGTTAGGGCAGAGTTTCAGGAAGGTCAGAAATATTTAAGGATAAGGTGAAGAGCCTTAACCTAGTTGGACGCATCGTTGGACGATGCCTCGTCTGCGGAAGACATAAGGATTAAGGAATTAGGGAATGCTCTAAGGAAAGACGTGGAACCTTGACGAAAACCGTAGTCTGAGAAGTTAAAGTGAAGTGTGGACTAAGTAACAATTCTGAGTACAGAGTTGAAGAATCGAACTTGAATCGGATGAGATTTGAATGTCCGGACAGTTAAGAGAATTAATTATGGACTAAGAGAGTTATTTGAATAGATGAAACTATCCACTCAAGTGTGGTTATTGAGTATGGATCACAAGTAAGTTTGACCCCCATCAGATCAGCCACGTCTACTGAACCAGATGTGTGAAATAAGAAGAGGAGATGATGTACAGCCTAAGAACTAAGATGGATGAATAAGTGGTAACAATAAGACTCGTTGCATTTCAAAACTTGAATCAAATTTTGGATGTATCCTAATGGTAAGAAGATTAGAAGTAAGATAAGCTAAACTGGAATTTTACTTAATGAAGGTTGGATAATAAATGATAAGTTGCTGGAACTTATTATGCTGATGGACGAATTAAGTTGAACACTCTTGATTAGACGAACATTATTGAATTTCCTTGAGTGGTTGAAGAATGCAAGTTCAAGATAACGCAATGTTATAGTAGACCAGTGTTGAAGGATGATCGGGATTTCAGCCGAGAATGATGTTGAGATTTTGATATACGGCGGATCGTCTTGAATATGAAAGTTTAGGATTGAGGTTAAAGCTAAGGAGTTGTATGCTCCCCATTAAAGAGGTTCCTTCCACAAATATTATAGAAAGGAAAGAGATCACCTCGTGTTGATAAGTTTCCGAGGGCGGTAATAAGGCATAGATTTGAGTTGTGATTATAATAACAAGCTATTGGAGGAATCCAATAGACATTGATGATGTACGAAAGCTTAAGATCGATTATTCGGGTACTCGAAGAAACGTGACCGATGTTGGGCGTTCTAGAGAACCGGTAAGAATTTAGAACTTTTCAGGACGGATTGTTCTGTAGAAACTCAAGGGTAACTTAAGGAACATTATAGAGTTAAGGAGACCAAAGTTGTCCCGTGAAGATTATGGATATGAAATTATTACGGATGAAGGAAGAGCGAATAGTAACAAGACTCAAATGAAAGGTATGAACCTCGAGAAGCTGTAAGTGTTTTTTTTAGAAGTTGCCACAAATGGATGTACATGAATTTAAGCTACCTCAGACATTTTTCCAGTCGGGTTTCTGCAATGCTTAATGATTATACATGAAGAGCTGACCAAGAGATGGTTATCGAATTCAGAATGTGGAAAGTAAAGTCGGAAACAGAGTATAAGCCGTTTGATCGGAGTATTATTAGACTCGTAATAGTTACTAAGACCGTTTACAAGTTATGGCATATTTTTATGAAAGTAAGTATATGGCCCTTGTACGGAAGGAAAGGTAAAGTGAGGAGATGACCAATTCGTAAGTTAAGCAGATGGTTTAACCTACAAGAGAAATGATAACGTCAGACAAATTTATTACAGTGATTACAAAGTGTTAGAGTAAAATGATTGATCGATGGAATTTTATGTGACAATAGTGAAGTCTTCCTCCGATGCTAACTCGAGTGTTAAAAATCAGAGTGGCGCAGCGGAGTGGTAATCTAAGAATGATATAATGAACAACGTTAAGCTGAGGCTTAGAGTATGAGAAGATGTTAAGTGTTTAATTCCTATTATACGGGATAGTAGTAAGTATAAGCGATTTGAACGTATCATGAGTTATAATGGAAAGTTATGGAAGTTGAGTTGATGAATACTTTAGACCTCGAAATCCATGAGGAATGAAATGTTTGAATAAGAGGCCTTGACTAGATACGACAGAGCAGTGGCGAATGAGTTTAATTTCATGTTGTACCCATGTCATGTTAACCTATATTAGCCGAAGATTTTGGGAGTTTTGAACTTAATGTTCACCAGAAAAGGAAGGAGAGCTTTTACGTAGATTAAAAGTTATTCGTAGTCCACGGTAAAGGGCTGCGTAATTTTATGTTATGACTAAAGGATTAAAGACTAATTGTGCTATTTTTGGCAGCAACCAAGTAGAACTTTCTTCTGAGAATAAGGACTTTGGATTTGATGTTCAGAAATGAGAAAGGAGTTCTCTATATCGATAAATGTAATCATGATCTAAGTTATGTGATGATGTATGTTCAGGAAGTAAACATGAGTAACATTGGCGGGGCAAACCTGGCAAGTCAGTTGAAACGCAAATTCCGGATGTTGCGAAATGAGTTAAGAGTAAGGAAAGATTCCCAATTGATGTGGAAGAGTCTCGAATATGTTAAGATTAAGAATGATGTTCCGTTAGTTGGACGAAGATGAGGTAATGTAAAGTGTACACGCGCTCGCTTACGTATGTAAGTTATATGCTATGAAATGTATTATAATGATATGTGAGACGACTTAAGCCACTCTTCATTTGGACTAAACTCCTATAAATTGGGATTATCGGTGTAGAAAACACTTATGCTACGATAAGAGAACGAGAATAAGTTGTGACAAGAATGATGGGAGACTGGCAAACTCCTAGTATGAACAATGGAAGGTAATTAGTAAGATTTCGCGAGTCTTTGAGGAATTTCGTGATGGAAGTACTGATTAAGTTTATGGAAGGTAATACACCAAGATGCCTCCTCCTTGTATTTGTATAATGGAGGTAGTGCGGTAGTTTTACTCTCATTTAAGGATGGTATATTTATGGTAAAACCATATATGTAGGATGCCGTTGTGTAAGGCAAGGATCGAATGTAAGAATTCAATGGAATCGTCGAGGATAATAAGGAAGTCCAATGTCGTCGAAGTAGGATTACGCGGACTATGACGAGATTATAAGATTCAACACAAGTGTTAAGATTGAATAACTCTAGTTGAGGTTTATGAGGAGTGTATGAACAAGGATATAGTCGGCAAGTTGGATACGATGGTTCGAATAACCTCATATTCTTCTACGCAAGGAATGTGTAATACATATCAGTCGCTCAGATAACGAAAAGATTGACGAATACCTTCGACTTACAGAGTTGAAAATCTAAGGGATTCCGATAAGTAAGATGAACTGGAGTCTTGGCTAATGAAGGAAGAAATATGTGAGATTAACTTTTATATGATAGTGGATTCTAAATTTCGAGGACGAAATTTCTTTAAGGGGGGTAGATTGTAACATCCCGCCCAAGACTCAATATTATTAATGTTGAGACGATGTATCAGAAGTGGTTTAAGTAAGGGCAATTTGGTAAATTGTCAGTTAATGGGTTTATTTATATGGCGAGTATAATATCCCGTTTATAAGTATCGATTATCAGTATTGAAACCTGATGAAGCAAGCATGGCAAGTTAGTAATTAAGTGGGAATGGCATTTTAGTAAATATTTTGAAATGGAAGATTATTAAACAAGGAAGCAAGATATTTTCCTTGCTATCCTTTTCATTTTCTTCACTCTCCCAAATCAGAATTTCCTCCCTCCTTCCCCTCCTCTCACACGCCTCCTCTCCCTCTCCATCCACTCATCAATTCTTAATTCAATTCTTGGAGAGAAGTCTAGCAAAGCAAGCTTAGATTGGAAAGCTAGAACAAGAGAAAGAAGAGAAAGAAACAAGGAGTTTTGAGGAAGAACTCAAGAGAAGGGGAAGCTTGAAGCTAGGGCTTTGGTTTCAGATCATAGCAAGCACCAATTGAGACTTAAGGTGAGTTCCCTAGGGGTTATAGAACCCATCTTTTGAGTATTTCATGAGTTTTAGCATTATGAATAAGTTATGATCATTTGAACCCTAGTTCCATTTTGATAGCAATCCTTGATCAATACATGTTGAAACCTGTTAATAAGCTTTTGAATTTATCATTTAAATTGTTGTGTTGTTGGGCAAGATTGGATAGACCAAAATTGGTGGAAAACATGTTTTAAACTTGCCAAATACTGTCCAACTGCAGGTAAAATCGTGTCACGATTTTACCAGCGTGTCACGATTTTACAGGCAGAAAACAACACGATTTCTGGGTATGAAATCGTGACACGATTGCAAAATCGTGTCACGATTGCCCAATCGTGTCACGATTTTGGCTTGGACAGGATCATAAGATTTTTCATCTTTTCTTGCACCGTTTCGGCTATCCAATACTGCTCCGAACTTAAGGATCAACATGTAATGATTAAGCATTGTTAAAGAATATGTAAAGACCTATCCTTGAGGTGTTTAAATCAACATTATAGGGTGAGGATAGGCACAAACATGAGAGGATAGATGACTTGATCCTCAAGACATTATAGAGAATATAAGAACTAATTTGGGAATTATCCCTTACTAAGCAGTTTATCATATACAATTAAGTACATGCAAGCTCAAGAATGTTATAGTATTCAAGTTTAGAAACCTATTATAGGTTAAAGAGAATTAAGAAGGTACTTATCATGTACCAAGCACAAGAATGATATATGCTTATAGTTAAGAACCTCTAGTAGGTTAAGCTTTAGAGAGTGCTTTAGTTATACACAAGAATGTGAATGTATAAGATGTACATACGAACTTAAGTAAGAACTTAATGATAAAGAATATGATAACGTGTTCATCAGACTCCGGGATACGCCGGATGGGATTTCTCCGAAAGGGCTATCCACACGTAAGTTATAAGACGATATTAAACGTGTTCATCAGACTCCGGGTTTCGCCGGATGGGACTCTTCCGAGAGGATTGTCCACACGTATGTTAAAAGACTTAAGCATGTCCAGCAGGCTCCGGGATTCGCCGGATGGGACTTCTCCGAGAGGGTTGTCTACATGCAAGATGTGTCCAGCAGGCTCCGGATTATGCCGGATGGGGCTTCACCGAGAGGGTTGCCTACACAAAGATAAGAGGAGTCCGGTGTTAGCCTGATATGATAGGAATTTCACCGGTATGATGGGAGATGTACTTCGGGGTTACTCCACCCGGATGCACTCCGTAAAATGAACCAAGATAATGATTGTTTGTTCAACGCTAACTTCTAACTTTATGATATGAAAAGATGAATACGAATATGAAAAGAACATGTATATGTTATATGTAATACGAGACATGATGATTAGTTCCTAGTGAATGCGATGTGATCATAGGATGTCCCCAAGATCACTACGTATAAGACTAAGATAAGAATAGAGTACGAAATGCATAAGATTATGTATATGACTAGTATAATAAAGTTAAAGACATGACGCGATCCTAGGTTTCCCCTTGATCGCGATAAATGTAAAGAATGACAGCGATCGTAGGTATCCCCAAGGTCGCTAAGAGTAGGCACGGTGACCCTAGGTTTCCCCCGTGGTTGCCAACAGTAGGTTGGGTTGGAGCTCACTGAGACATCATGTCTCACCCCAATCCTTCTGGTGCAGGTTCATAGGTTAGCAAGCGATGTTCATGAAGATCTTCCGGAAGACGCTGGATGGAGTGCAGATGCTCGTCAAGACAAGCTCAGGAGGTTGATAGATTTTATATATGTATATGAACATGTATTGTATGATATTTGGATATTTATGTAAACGAGCAAATTGTACTCATTCAGTAGTTTTGTAATGTATTTATTATTGAAAACTTTTAATGTATCCGATATCAGATTAATGCACATGCTAAATATTCTAGATAATTTAGTATGGGTGTTACAATTGGTATCAGAGCAGGTCGATTCAGACCGTGCCTTGGGTCATTAAAGTTTCAATAAAAGTAGTGGGATCATTGGGTTCCGGATGTTGTTCTAAAGGTCACATCTAGTTGAGCCTGATCAACTCAGTCTAGTATGTGACAGTTAGGATAAATGTCTGAGAGCTGAATGTGACCAAGGAGGAATGAAGTGTATGAAGGGCGATGATTAAGGTGACAGAATTCTAAGACGGATTTGGCGAAGAAGTATTTACGCCAAATGGTGGCCATCGAACGGCGAAGTGACTGAGTCTGGTTAGGGCAGAGTTTCAGGAAGGTCAGAAATATTTAAGGATAAGGTGAAGAGCCTTAACCTAGTTGGACGCATCGTTGGACGATGCCTCGTCTGCGGAAGACATAAGGATTAAGGAATTAGGGAATGCTCTAAGGAAAGACGTGGAACCTTGACGAAAACCGTAGTCTGAGAAGTTAAAGTGAAGTGTGGACTAAGTAACAATTCTGAGTACAGAGTTGAAGAATCGAACTTGAATCGGATGAGATTTGAATGTCCGGACAGTTAAGAGAATTAATTATGGACTAAGAGAGTTATTTGAATAGATGAAACTATCCACTCAAGTGTGGTTATTGAGTATGGATCACAAGTAAGTTTGACCCCCATCAGATCAGCCACGTCTACTGAACCAGATGTGTGAAATAAGAAGAGGAGATGATGTACAGCCTAAGAACTAAGATGGATGAATAAGTGGTAACAATAAGACTCGTTGCATTTCAAAACTTGAATCAAATTTTGGATGTATCCTAATGGTAAGAAGATTAGAAGTAAGATAAGCTAAACTGGAATTTTACTTAATGAAGGTTGGATAATAAATGATAAGTTGCTGGAACTTATTATGCTGATGGACGAATTAAGTTGAACACTCTTGATTAGACGAACATTATTGAATTTCCTTGAGTGGTTGAAGAATGCAAGTTCAAGATAACGCAATGTTATAGTAGACCAGTGTTGAAGGATGATCGGGATTTCAGCCGAGAATGATGTTGAGATTTTGATATACGGCGGATCGTCTTGAATATGAAAGTTTAGGATTGAGGTTAAAGCTAAGGAGTTGTATGCTCCCCATTAAAGAGGTTCCTTCCACAAATATTATAGAAAGGAAAGAGATCACCTCGTGTTGATAAGTTTCCGAGGGCGGTAATAAGGCATAGATTTGAGTTGTGATTATAATAACAAGCTATTGGAGGAATCCAATAGACATTGATGATGTACGAAAGCTTAAGATCGATTATTCGGGTACTCGAAGAAACGTGACCGATGTTGGGCGTTCTAGAGAACCGGTAAGAATTTAGAACTTTTCAGGACGGATTGTTCTGTAGAAACTCAAGGGTAACTTAAGGAACATTATAGAGTTAAGGAGACCAAAGTTGTCCCGTGAAGATTATGGATATGAAATTATTACGGATGAAGGAAGAGCGAATAGTAACAAGACTCAAATGAAAGGTATGAACCTCGAGAAGCTGTAAGTGTTTTTTTTAGAAGTTGCCACAAATGGATGTACATGAATTTAAGCTACCTCAGACATTTTTCCAGTCGGGTTTCTGCAATGCTTAATGATTATACATGAAGAGCTGACCAAGAGATGGTTATCGAATTCAGAATGTGGAAAGTAAAGTCGGAAACAGAGTATAAGCCGTTTGATCGGAGTATTATTAGACTCGTAATAGTTACTAAGACCGTTTACAAGTTATGGCATATTTTTATGAAAGTAAGTATATGGCCCTTGTACGGAAGGAAAGGTAAAGTGAGGAGATGACCAATTCGTAAGTTAAGCAGATGGTTTAACCTACAAGAGAAATGATAACGTCAGACAAATTTATTACAGTGATTACAAAGTGTTAGAGTAAAATGATTGATCGATGGAATTTTATGTGACAATAGTGAAGTCTTCCTCCGATGCTAACTCGAGTGTTAAAAATCAGAGTGGCGCAGCGGAGTGGTAATCTAAGAATGATATAATGAACAACGTTAAGCTGAGGCTTAGAGTATGAGAAGATGTTAAGTGTTTAATTCCTATTATACGGGATAGTAGTAAGTATAAGCGATTTGAACGTATCATGAGTTATAATGGAAAGTTATGGAAGTTGAGTTGATGAATACTTTAGACCTCGAAATCCATGAGGAATGAAATGTTTGAATAAGAGGCCTTGACTAGATACGACAGAGCAGTGGCGAATGAGTTTAATTTCATGTTGTACCCATGTCATGTTAACCTATATTAGCCGAAGATTTTGGGAGTTTTGAACTTAATGTTCACCAGAAAAGGAAGGAGAGCTTTTACGTAGATTAAAAGTTATTCGTAGTCCACGGTAAAGGGCTGCGTAATTTTATGTTATGACTAAAGGATTAAAGACTAATTGTGCTATTTTTGGCAGCAACCAAGTAGAACTTTCTTCTGAGAATAAGGACTTTGGATTTGATGTTCAGAAATGAGAAAGGAGTTCTCTATATCGATAAATGTAATCATGATCTAAGTTATGTGATGATGTATGTTCAGGAAGTAAACATGAGTAACATTGGCGGGGCAAACCTGGCAAGTCAGTTGAAACGCAAATTCCGGATGTTGCGAAATGAGTTAAGAGTAAGGAAAGATTCCCAATTGATGTGGAAGAGTCTCGAATATGTTAAGATTAAGAATGATGTTCCGTTAGTTGGACGAAGATGAGGTAATGTAAAGTGTACACGCGCTCGCTTACGTATGTAAGTTATATGCTATGAAATGTATTATAATGATATGTGAGACGACTTAAGCCACTCTTCATTTGGACTAAACTCCTATAAATTGGGATTATCGGTGTAGAAAACACTTATGCTACGATAAGAGAACGAGAATAAGTTGTGACAAGAATGATGGGAGACTGGCAAACTCCTAGTATGAACAATGGAAGGTAATTAGTAAGATTTCGCGAGTCTTTGAGGAATTTCGTGATGGAAGTACTGATTAAGTTTATGGAAGGTAATACACCAAGATGCCTCCTCCTTGTATTTGTATAATGGAGGTAGTGCGGTAGTTTTACTCTCATTTAAGGATGGTATATTTATGGTAAAACCATATATGTAGGATGCCGTTGTGTAAGGCAAGGATCGAATGTAAGAATTCAATGGAATCGTCGAGGATAATAAGGAAGTCCAATGTCGTCGAAGTAGGATTACGCGGACTATGACGAGATTATAAGATTCAACACAAGTGTTAAGATTGAATAACTCTAGTTGAGGTTTATGAGGAGTGTATGAACAAGGATATAGTCGGCAAGTTGGATACGATGGTTCGAATAACCTCATATTCTTCTACGCAAGGAATGTGTAATACATATCAGTCGCTCAGATAACGAAAAGATTGACGAATACCTTCGACTTACAGAGTTGAAAATCTAAGGGATTCCGATAAGTAAGATGAACTGGAGTCTTGGCTAATGAAGGAAGAAATATGTGAGATTAACTTTTATATGATAGTGGATTCTAAATTTCGAGGACGAAATTTCTTTAAGGGGGGTAGATTGTAACATCCCGCCCAAGACTCAATATTATTAATGTTGAGACGATGTATCAGAAGTGGTTTAAGTAAGGGCAATTTGGTAAATTGTCAGTTAATGGGTTTATTTATATGGCGAGTATAATATCCCGTTTATAAGTATCGATTATCAGTATTGAAACCTGATGAAGCAAGCATGGCAAGTTAGTAATTAAGTGGGAATGGCATTTTAGTAAATATTTTGAAATGGAAGATTATTAAACAAGGAAGCAAGATATTTTCCTTGCTATCCTTTTCATTTTCTTCACTCTCCCAAATCAGAATTTCCTCCCTCCTTCCCCTCCTCTCACACGCCTCCTCTCCCTCTCCATCCACTCATCAATTCTTAATTCAATTCTTGGAGAGAAGTCTAGCAAAGCAAGCTTAGATTGGAAAGCTAGAACAAGAGAAAGAAGAGAAAGAAACAAGGAGTTTTGAGGAAGAACTCAAGAGAAGGGGAAGCTTGAAGCTAGGGCTTTGGTTTCAGATCATAGCAAGCACCAATTGAGACTTAAGGTGAGTTCCCTAGGGGTTATAGAACCCATCTTTTGAGTATTTCATGAGTTTTAGCATTATGAATAAGTTATGATCATTTGAACCCTAGTTCCATTTTGATAGCAATCCTTGATCAATACATGTTGAAACCTGTTAATAAGCTTTTGAATTTATCATTTAAATTGTTGTGTTGTTGGGCAAGATTGGATAGACCAAAATTGGTGGAAAACATGTTTTAAACTTGCCAAATACTGTCCAACTGCAGGTAAAATCGTGTCACGATTTTACCAGCGTGTCACGATTTTACAGGCAGAAAACAACACGATTTCTGGGTATGAAATCGTGACACGATTGCAAAATCGTGTCACGATTGCCCAATCGTGTCACGATTTTGGCTTGGACAGGATCATAAGATTTTTCATCTTTTCTTGCACCGTTTCGGCTATCCAATACTGCTCCGAACTTAAGGATCAACATGTAATGATTAAGCATTGTTAAAGAATATGTAAAGACCTATCCTTGAGGTGTTTAAATCAACATTATAGGGTGAGGATAGGCACAAACATGAGAGGATAGATGACTTGATCCTCAAGACATTATAGAGAATATAAGAACTAATTTGGGAATTATCCCTTACTAAGCAGTTTATCATATACAATTAAGTACATGCAAGCTCAAGAATGTTATAGTATTCAAGTTTAGAAACCTATTATAGGTTAAAGAGAATTAAGAAGGTACTTATCATGTACCAAGCACAAGAATGATATATGCTTATAGTTAAGAACCTCTAGTAGGTTAAGCTTTAGAGAGTGCTTTAGTTATACACAAGAATGTGAATGTATAAGATGTACATACGAACTTAAGTAAGAACTTAATGATAAAGAATATGATAACGTGTTCATCAGACTCCGGGATACGCCGGATGGGATTTCTCCGAAAGGGCTATCCACACGTAAGTTATAAGACGATATTAAACGTGTTCATCAGACTCCGGGTTTCGCCGGATGGGACTCTTCCGAGAGGATTGTCCACACGTATGTTAAAAGACTTAAGCATGTCCAGCAGGCTCCGGGATTCGCCGGATGGGACTTCTCCGAGAGGGTTGTCTACATGCAAGATGTGTCCAGCAGGCTCCGGATTATGCCGGATGGGGCTTCACCGAGAGGGTTGCCTACACAAAGATAAGAGGAGTCCGGTGTTAGCCTGATATGATAGGAATTTCACCGGTATGATGGGAGATGTACTTCGGGGTTACTCCACCCGGATGCACTCCGTAAAATGAACCAAGATAATGATTGTTTGTTCAACGCTAACTTCTAACTTTATGATATGAAAAGATGAATACGAATATGAAAAGAACATGTATATGTTATATGTAATACGAGACATGATGATTAGTTCCTAGTGAATGCGATGTGATCATAGGATGTCCCCAAGATCACTACGTATAAGACTAAGATAAGAATAGAGTACGAAATGCATAAGATTATGTATATGACTAGTATAATAAAGTTAAAGACATGACGCGATCCTAGGTTTCCCCTTGATCGCGATAAATGTAAAGAATGACAGCGATCGTAGGTATCCCCAAGGTCGCTAAGAGTAGGCACGGTGACCCTAGGTTTCCCCCGTGGTTGCCAACAGTAGGTTGGGTTGGAGCTCACTGAGACATCATGTCTCACCCCAATCCTTCTGGTGCAGGTTCATAGGTTAGCAAGCGATGTTCATGAAGATCTTCCGGAAGACGCTGGATGGAGTGCAGATGCTCGTCAAGACAAGCTCAGGAGGTTGATAGATTTTATATATGTATATGAACATGTATTGTATGATATTTGGATATTTATGTAAACGAGCAAATTGTACTCATTCAGTAGTTTTGTAATGTATTTATTATTGAAAACTTTTAATGTATCCGATATCAGATTAATGCACATGCTAAATATTCTAGATAATTTAGTATGGGTGTTACAATTGGTATCAGAGCAGGTCGATTCAGACCGTGCCTTGGGTCATTAAAGTTTCAATAAAAGTAGTGGGATCATTGGGTTCCGGATGTTGTTCTAAAGGTCACATCTAGTTGAGCCTGATCAACTCAGTCTAGTATGTGACAGTTAGGATAAATGTCTGAGAGCTGAATGTGACCAAGGAGGAATGAAGTGTATGAAGGGCGATGATTAAGGTGACAGAATTCTAAGACGGATTTGGCGAAGAAGTATTTACGCCAAATGGTGGCCATCGAACGGCGAAGTGACTGAGTCTGGTTAGGGCAGAGTTTCAGGAAGGTCAGAAATATTTAAGGATAAGGTGAAGAGCCTTAACCTAGTTGGACGCATCGTTGGACGATGCCTCGTCTGCGGAAGACATAAGGATTAAGGAATTAGGGAATGCTCTAAGGAAAGACGTGGAACCTTGACGAAAACCGTAGTCTGAGAAGTTAAAGTGAAGTGTGGACTAAGTAACAATTCTGAGTACAGAGTTGAAGAATCGAACTTGAATCGGATGAGATTTGAATGTCCGGACAGTTAAGAGAATTAATTATGGACTAAGAGAGTTATTTGAATAGATGAAACTATCCACTCAAGTGTGGTTATTGAGTATGGATCACAAGTAAGTTTGACCCCCATCAGATCAGCCACGTCTACTGAACCAGATGTGTGAAATAAGAAGAGGAGATGATGTACAGCCTAAGAACTAAGATGGATGAATAAGTGGTAACAATAAGACTCGTTGCATTTCAAAACTTGAATCAAATTTTGGATGTATCCTAATGGTAAGAAGATTAGAAGTAAGATAAGCTAAACTGGAATTTTACTTAATGAAGGTTGGATAATAAATGATAAGTTGCTGGAACTTATTATGCTGATGGACGAATTAAGTTGAACACTCTTGATTAGACGAACATTATTGAATTTCCTTGAGTGGTTGAAGAATGCAAGTTCAAGATAACGCAATGTTATAGTAGACCAGTGTTGAAGGATGATCGGGATTTCAGCCGAGAATGATGTTGAGATTTTGATATACGGCGGATCGTCTTGAATATGAAAGTTTAGGATTGAGGTTAAAGCTAAGGAGTTGTATGCTCCCCATTAAAGAGGTTCCTTCCACAAATATTATAGAAAGGAAAGAGATCACCTCGTGTTGATAAGTTTCCGAGGGCGGTAATAAGGCATAGATTTGAGTTGTGATTATAATAACAAGCTATTGGAGGAATCCAATAGACATTGATGATGTACGAAAGCTTAAGATCGATTATTCGGGTACTCGAAGAAACGTGACCGATGTTGGGCGTTCTAGAGAACCGGTAAGAATTTAGAACTTTTCAGGACGGATTGTTCTGTAGAAACTCAAGGGTAACTTAAGGAACATTATAGAGTTAAGGAGACCAAAGTTGTCCCGTGAAGATTATGGATATGAAATTATTACGGATGAAGGAAGAGCGAATAGTAACAAGACTCAAATGAAAGGTATGAACCTCGAGAAGCTGTAAGTGTTTTTTTTAGAAGTTGCCACAAATGGATGTACATGAATTTAAGCTACCTCAGACATTTTTCCAGTCGGGTTTCTGCAATGCTTAATGATTATACATGAAGAGCTGACCAAGAGATGGTTATCGAATTCAGAATGTGGAAAGTAAAGTCGGAAACAGAGTATAAGCCGTTTGATCGGAGTATTATTAGACTCGTAATAGTTACTAAGACCGTTTACAAGTTATGGCATATTTTTATGAAAGTAAGTATATGGCCCTTGTACGGAAGGAAAGGTAAAGTGAGGAGATGACCAATTCGTAAGTTAAGCAGATGGTTTAACCTACAAGAGAAATGATAACGTCAGACAAATTTATTACAGTGATTACAAAGTGTTAGAGTAAAATGATTGATCGATGGAATTTTATGTGACAATAGTGAAGTCTTCCTCCGATGCTAACTCGAGTGTTAAAAATCAGAGTGGCGCAGCGGAGTGGTAATCTAAGAATGATATAATGAACAACGTTAAGCTGAGGCTTAGAGTATGAGAAGATGTTAAGTGTTTAATTCCTATTATACGGGATAGTAGTAAGTATAAGCGATTTGAACGTATCATGAGTTATAATGGAAAGTTATGGAAGTTGAGTTGATGAATACTTTAGACCTCGAAATCCATGAGGAATGAAATGTTTGAATAAGAGGCCTTGACTAGATACGACAGAGCAGTGGCGAATGAGTTTAATTTCATGTTGTACCCATGTCATGTTAACCTATATTAGCCGAAGATTTTGGGAGTTTTGAACTTAATGTTCACCAGAAAAGGAAGGAGAGCTTTTACGTAGATTAAAAGTTATTCGTAGTCCACGGTAAAGGGCTGCGTAATTTTATGTTATGACTAAAGGATTAAAGACTAATTGTGCTATTTTTGGCAGCAACCAAGTAGAACTTTCTTCTGAGAATAAGGACTTTGGATTTGATGTTCAGAAATGAGAAAGGAGTTCTCTATATCGATAAATGTAATCATGATCTAAGTTATGTGATGATGTATGTTCAGGAAGTAAACATGAGTAACATTGGCGGGGCAAACCTGGCAAGTCAGTTGAAACGCAAATTCCGGATGTTGCGAAATGAGTTAAGAGTAAGGAAAGATTCCCAATTGATGTGGAAGAGTCTCGAATATGTTAAGATTAAGAATGATGTTCCGTTAGTTGGACGAAGATGAGGTAATGTAAAGTGTACACGCGCTCGCTTACGTATGTAAGTTATATGCTATGAAATGTATTATAATGATATGTGAGACGACTTAAGCCACTCTTCATTTGGACTAAACTCCTATAAATTGGGATTATCGGTGTAGAAAACACTTATGCTACGATAAGAGAACGAGAATAAGTTGTGACAAGAATGATGGGAGACTGGCAAACTCCTAGTATGAACAATGGAAGGTAATTAGTAAGATTTCGCGAGTCTTTGAGGAATTTCGTGATGGAAGTACTGATTAAGTTTATGGAAGGTAATACACCAAGATGCCTCCTCCTTGTATTTGTATAATGGAGGTAGTGCGGTAGTTTTACTCTCATTTAAGGATGGTATATTTATGGTAAAACCATATATGTAGGATGCCGTTGTGTAAGGCAAGGATCGAATGTAAGAATTCAATGGAATCGTCGAGGATAATAAGGAAGTCCAATGTCGTCGAAGTAGGATTACGCGGACTATGACGAGATTATAAGATTCAACACAAGTGTTAAGATTGAATAACTCTAGTTGAGGTTTATGAGGAGTGTATGAACAAGGATATAGTCGGCAAGTTGGATACGATGGTTCGAATAACCTCATATTCTTCTACGCAAGGAATGTGTAATACATATCAGTCGCTCAGATAACGAAAAGATTGACGAATACCTTCGACTTACAGAGTTGAAAATCTAAGGGATTCCGATAAGTAAGATGAACTGGAGTCTTGGCTAATGAAGGAAGAAATATGTGAGATTAACTTTTATATGATAGTGGATTCTAAATTTCGAGGACGAAATTTCTTTAAGGGGGGTAGATTGTAACATCCCGCCCAAGACTCAATATTATTAATGTTGAGACGATGTATCAGAAGTGGTTTAAGTAAGGGCAATTTGGTAAATTGTCAGTTAATGGGTTTATTTATATGGCGAGTATAATATCCCGTTTATAAGTATCGATTATCAGTATTGAAACCTGATGAAGCAAGCATGGCAAGTTAGTAATTAAGTGGGAATGGCATTTTAGTAAATATTTTGAAATGGAAGATTATTAAACAAGGAAGCAAGATATTTTCCTTGCTATCCTTTTCATTTTCTTCACTCTCCCAAATCAGAATTTCCTCCCTCCTTCCCCTCCTCTCACACGCCTCCTCTCCCTCTCCATCCACTCATCAATTCTTAATTCAATTCTTGGAGAGAAGTCTAGCAAAGCAAGCTTAGATTGGAAAGCTAGAACAAGAGAAAGAAGAGAAAGAAACAAGGAGTTTTGAGGAAGAACTCAAGAGAAGGGGAAGCTTGAAGCTAGGGCTTTGGTTTCAGATCATAGCAAGCACCAATTGAGACTTAAGGTGAGTTCCCTAGGGGTTATAGAACCCATCTTTTGAGTATTTCATGAGTTTTAGCATTATGAATAAGTTATGATCATTTGAACCCTAGTTCCATTTTGATAGCAATCCTTGATCAATACATGTTGAAACCTGTTAATAAGCTTTTGAATTTATCATTTAAATTGTTGTGTTGTTGGGCAAGATTGGATAGACCAAAATTGGTGGAAAACATGTTTTAAACTTGCCAAATACTGTCCAACTGCAGGTAAAATCGTGTCACGATTTTACCAGCGTGTCACGATTTTACAGGCAGAAAACAACACGATTTCTGGGTATGAAATCGTGACACGATTGCAAAATCGTGTCACGATTGCCCAATCGTGTCACGATTTTGGCTTGGACAGGATCATAAGATTTTTCATCTTTTCTTGCACCGTTTCGGCTATCCAATACTGCTCCGAACTTAAGGATCAACATGTAATGATTAAGCATTGTTAAAGAATATGTAAAGACCTATCCTTGAGGTGTTTAAATCAACATTATAGGGTGAGGATAGGCACAAACATGAGAGGATAGATGACTTGATCCTCAAGACATTATAGAGAATATAAGAACTAATTTGGGAATTATCCCTTACTAAGCAGTTTATCATATACAATTAAGTACATGCAAGCTCAAGAATGTTATAGTATTCAAGTTTAGAAACCTATTATAGGTTAAAGAGAATTAAGAAGGTACTTATCATGTACCAAGCACAAGAATGATATATGCTTATAGTTAAGAACCTCTAGTAGGTTAAGCTTTAGAGAGTGCTTTAGTTATACACAAGAATGTGAATGTATAAGATGTACATACGAACTTAAGTAAGAACTTAATGATAAAGAATATGATAACGTGTTCATCAGACTCCGGGATACGCCGGATGGGATTTCTCCGAAAGGGCTATCCACACGTAAGTTATAAGACGATATTAAACGTGTTCATCAGACTCCGGGTTTCGCCGGATGGGACTCTTCCGAGAGGATTGTCCACACGTATGTTAAAAGACTTAAGCATGTCCAGCAGGCTCCGGGATTCGCCGGATGGGACTTCTCCGAGAGGGTTGTCTACATGCAAGATGTGTCCAGCAGGCTCCGGATTATGCCGGATGGGGCTTCACCGAGAGGGTTGCCTACACAAAGATAAGAGGAGTCCGGTGTTAGCCTGATATGATAGGAATTTCACCGGTATGATGGGAGATGTACTTCGGGGTTACTCCACCCGGATGCACTCCGTAAAATGAACCAAGATAATGATTGTTTGTTCAACGCTAACTTCTAACTTTATGATATGAAAAGATGAATACGAATATGAAAAGAACATGTATATGTTATATGTAATACGAGACATGATGATTAGTTCCTAGTGAATGCGATGTGATCATAGGATGTCCCCAAGATCACTACGTATAAGACTAAGATAAGAATAGAGTACGAAATGCATAAGATTATGTATATGACTAGTATAATAAAGTTAAAGACATGACGCGATCCTAGGTTTCCCCTTGATCGCGATAAATGTAAAGAATGACAGCGATCGTAGGTATCCCCAAGGTCGCTAAGAGTAGGCACGGTGACCCTAGGTTTCCCCCGTGGTTGCCAACAGTAGGTTGGGTTGGAGCTCACTGAGACATCATGTCTCACCCCAATCCTTCTGGTGCAGGTTCATAGGTTAGCAAGCGATGTTCATGAAGATCTTCCGGAAGACGCTGGATGGAGTGCAGATGCTCGTCAAGACAAGCTCAGGAGGTTGATAGATTTTATATATGTATATGAACATGTATTGTATGATATTTGGATATTTATGTAAACGAGCAAATTGTACTCATTCAGTAGTTTTGTAATGTATTTATTATTGAAAACTTTTAATGTATCCGATATCAGATTAATGCACATGCTAAATATTCTAGATAATTTAGTATGGGTGTTACAATTTCCGTTTCTTGTTTGGACAAGTCCGGTTTTTGTTTTACAATAAAAGACAAATGTTGTTCTATTTATTTGAATAATATTCACTATGCTAATGCCATTATGAGTAATGGACTTTATATTCTTGATCTTGATATGCCAATCTATAACATAAATACGAAAAAGATAAAACCTAATGAGTTGAATCCAACTTATCTTTGGCATTGTCGTTTAGGCCATATAAACGAAAATCGCATTTCCAAACTCCATAAAGATGGAATTTTGGACTCTTTTGATTTAGAATCATATGAGACATGTCGATCTTGTTTATTGGGAAAGATGACAAAGACCCCATTCACCGGAACAGGTGAAAGGTCTAGTGATCTTTTGGGACTTATACATACTGATGTATGTGGACCACTAAACACACCTGCTAGAGGAGGGTTTTATTACTTCATTACATTCACTGATGATTTTAGTAGATTTGGATATGTGTATCTAATGAAACATAAATCTGAATCATTTACTTTCTTCAAAGAATTTCAAAATGAAGTAGAAAACCAACTTGGCAAGAAAATCAAAATGCTTCGATCTGATCGAGGTGGCGAATATTTGAGCCAAGAGTTTGACGATCATCTAAAAGAGTGTGGGATCTTATCCCAGCTCACACCTCCTGGAACACCACAATGGAATGGTGTTTCCGAAAGGAGAAATCGAACCTTGTTAGACATGGTCCGATCTATGATGAGTCATGCTGATCTTCCAAACTCCTTTTGGGGACACGCCTTATTAACTGCAGCTTACACACTTAACCAAGTTCCATCCAAAGCGATTGAAAAGACACCATATGAGATATGGAGTGGTCGAAAACCCAATGTGAAACATTTAAAGATTTGGGGTTGTGAAGTTTATGTGAAACGACTAATGTCCACTAAACTTGAACAAAGATCTGACAAATGTTTCTTTGTGGGATATCCTAAAGAAACTAAAGGATACTACTTTTACAAACCATCTGAGGGCAAAGTGTTTGTCGCTAGAGACGGAGTATTCCTTGAGAAGGAATTTGTTTCCAAAGAAATTAGTGGTAAAAAGGTAGATCTTGAAGAAGTTCAAGACCCACAAAGTAGTACGCTAATGGAGGAACAAGAGCAGGATACACAAGCTGTTGTGACAAAAAATCCTACTCCAATAACACAAGAACCACGTAGGTCAAATAGGATACGTCAAGAACCTGAGAGATATGGGTATCTCATATCAGAAGAATGTGACGTATTGCTCATGGATCAAGATGAGCCTATGACTTATCAAGAGGCCATTACTGGTCCTGAATCTGAGAAGTGGCTTGAAGCCATGAAATCTGAAATGGATTCCATGTACACAAATCAAGTTTGGAACTTGGTTGAAGCACCTAAAGGAATTAATCCTATAGGATGCAAGTGGGTTTTCAAAAAGAAAACTGACATGGACGGAAAGGTTAACACCTACAAAGCGCGGTTGGTTGCTAAAGGCTTCAAACAAATTCATGGTGTAGACTATGATGAAACCTTTTCACCAGTGGCAATGATTAAATCCATTCGGATCTTACTTGCTATCGCTGCATACCATGATTATGAAATCTGGCAGATGGATGTTAAGACTGCTTTCCTTAATGGAAATCTCCTTGAGGATGTGTACATGACACAACCTGAAGGATTTGGCATTCCTAATAACATCCAAAAGGTATGCAAATTGCAGCGATCAATCTATGGATTGAAGCAAGCTTCCAGAAGTTGGAATCTTCGTTTTGATGAAACTGTACAACAGTATGGATTCATTAAAAATGAAGATGAACCTTGTGTTTACAAGAAGGTTAGTGGGAGCATAGTCTCATTTCTGGTATTATATGTGGATGACATACTGCTTATCGGAAATGACATCCCTACACTACAAGAAATTAAATCTTGGTTAGGGAAATGCTTTTCTATGAAAGACTTAGGTGAAGCTTCCTACATATTAGGAATCAGGATCTATAGAGATAGATCACAAAGATTGCTTGGCTTAAGTCAGGGTACATACATTGACAAAGTCTTGAGACGTTTCAATATGTATGAGTCCAAGAAAGGACTTGTACCTATGTCATCAGGTATAAGTTTGTCAAAAGCACAATCCCCTTCAACTGTTGAAGAAAGGGATCGAATGATCAATGTTCCATATGCATCCGCAATTGGATCTATCATGTATGCTATGTTATGTACTCGACCAGATGTCTCGTATGCTTTAAGTGCTACGAGCAGATACCAGTCTAATCCAGGTAACAGTCATTGGGTTGCTGTTAAGAACATCCTTAAGTACTTGAGAAGAACTAAGGATACCTTCTTGGTCTATGGAGGTCAAGAAGAGCTCTCTGTAATTGGTTACACAGATGCTAGTTTTCAGACAGATCATGATGATTTCAAATCGCAATCTGGAAACGTGTTTTGCTTAAATGGCGGTGTTGTTAGCTGGAAAAGTTCAAAGCAGGAAACAGTCGCTGATTCTACAACTGAGGCCGAGTATATTGCTGCATCTAATGCCGCAAAAGAGGCTGTTTGGATCAAGAAATTCATCTCTGATCTTGGTATAGTTCCAAGCATTGTGGATCCCATTGAACTGTTATGTGATAACAATGGAGCAATCGCACAAGCTAAAGAACCTAGATCTCACCAAAGATCCAAACACATACTTAGGCGCTATCATCTCATTCGAGAAATCATCGATAGAGGAGATGTGAAAATATGCAGAGTACCAACATCAGACAATGTTGCTGATCCACTTACTAAAGCTCTAACTCAGCAGAAGCATGATGGTCATACTAGATCTATGGGTATTAGGTCTATGCCTGATTGGCTCTAGTGCTAGTGGGAGATTGTTGGTATAAGCCCTAGAGGCCAATAGTTTATGTCAAACTTTTATATGTATCATGACTTTTATTATTGAATAAAATATGGCGTTCTTTATTACACTTGTTATAAGATAAATAAAGTCCCTAGAATAGTTAGTTCATGTGATGGAATATTAAGTGTGACTTAATCATGAGATTACATCAACAGAAAGAACACTATTCTTAAATGTATCCGTAGTCAAGCTTTAATATGAATTGGGATAATATTAAAGCATGGAGACTATTATGTATGTAGACTGATGACCCCATCTCATGGGTCATGAATATGAGATATTAAGTCTATACATAGGTATAAGTATTAGGAGTAATATTTATACTGGATTGACCCATCGTGAGAATACTACATAGTATGTTATGAAATCGTCATAAGTTATTCTCACAATGATAATAGTGTATATCACTCTTAGACCTGAAACCACTGTGATCCCTAGATGTGGACTCAAGTGTTTTATTGCCATTCAAACGTTGTCTGTAACAAGATGACTATAACGTTGGTTAATGGGCACTTGACGAATCATGCTGAGGGACATGAGTGTCCTAGATGGGATTTGTCCCTCCTCATAACAGGAGATATATCTTTAGGCCTCTTGATGGAATATGACTGGAAAAATGCATGGCCATGCCGAATTAAGTCAATATGAGATATTGGACTTATTCGTTGTTCAGTATATTTCGGGATCAAGAAATATAGATATTGAACTAAACAAGGGTGACGTAATCTATGCCTTGTGTTCAATAAAGATATTAGGACAAAGGAGTAATCGTACACATAGATATTATCATGGAAAAAGGTTTCGTCAGATCACTTGACATTCTTGTCACTTGGGTAGCAGTGATGTGTTGCTAGATACCGCTCACTGTTTATAATATTAAATATAGGATTTAATATTATTGCCAACGTTACAAGAACCTATAGGGTCACACACAAAAGAACGGTAAAAAGGAGAAATATAAGTAGTACTTATATGATGGGGTACGTTTAGCAATAGGCGCTAATTAGTTAGCGGAAGCTGATGGGCTAATGGGCTTTTGAAGCTCAAGCTGATTTTGTGCAGCAAGGAGTTCTATAAATAGAAGCTCTAGTGCTGAAATCAGCTAGTGCTTTTTCGTCTAACCCTAGAGCAAAACCGTAACCCTCATTCTCTCCCTAACCTCTGATCGCTTGGCTAGCACCGGGAATCAAAGGAAGCCGTTCGTGTGGACGAGTAGAGGCTTTGCTTACTTGCTCAGCTGTGATCAAAGAAACAGTTTCTGCACTAAGAGGTAACAACTCTATCACTGATTCATGTGATATACGTAATGATCCAAGGAAAGGAAATCAAAATTTTAAACTTCCGCTGCACTTTGTATGTCGATTTTCCTTCAGAGGGTATGATAAAAATCCGCCAAGATTGTGGGAACCGGATTTTTAGTCATAAATACCTCTAAAGTCGGAAAGTCTATGAAATCGTCCATGTTGGGAAATAAGACAATTCCGTAGACTAAGAGGGCTAAGATGGCGTTGAATGCCCTTCCCTCTTTGTTGGCTAACATTTCCCGAGCTTTGGCTTCCAAAAACTTTCTTGAAAATCCCTTAAGGTTTCCTCTAACTTCCAAGTTAGATGCTACTTCTTGGGTGTCAAGGTATAAGGATTCGGCGATGGCTTCTAATGTGGGGTCCTTTCTCGGACCGAGATAGAGTTCATGATCCTTCATGCTACAACCCAAAATCCTCTCAAACTCTTCCAAAGTCGGCGCTAGTTGGAAGTCTTGAAATGTGAAGCACCGTAGAGGTGGGTCGAAGAACTGCGCCAAAGTGGTTAAGGCCGTTGAATCTATTCTCACGGGTAGGAGATCAAGGATTAGCCCATAGCTTGCCTCGAAAATACTCTTGTTGACCGAAGAGAGCCTCTTGCTTAGAGCTAATAAACTTTCCACCCTAGGAGCTTTAATCTTGAAGGCGAGCGTATTTTTGTTCCCTGGAATCCATATTTCTTTTTGCTAATATTTGTTTGTTCTTTTTAAACTCCTATAAAGCAAAATGATGCGAAAATTACTTTCATGAATGCAAATGATATGCAAGGGTATGGTTTATGAAGGTTCGGAACTTCCCCCCATCCTCACATGTAGGCTCTAAATGGTGAAATCTCCTAAGAAGAGGTCCTTAGAATCATAGATCTCACATGGAATTAGGGTTGTCTATGGACATACGTCGACATGACTTCAATTAATTCCACGTGAAAATCTCCTCTAAGCGGGGTTGGGCATCCTACCTCACGGACATACGTCAACGCGGGCTTCCGCACACAACCTCCTTCTAACTTAGTTTTTGTCTCAAGCTCGGGTAGAGAGCCTCACACGTCCGGCATTAACCCGAACAATGTGGAGTAACATCACTCAAGTAACCCCCGCATTTGATATATATATATATATGATATGAATATAAAGCAAAATAAAGCAAATATAAACATAAAGCATAGATATGATATGGATAAATAAAATAAAAGCACGGCGCGCAAAAAAAATAAAAACAATTGGCTTAAAAGCCAAATGGGTTAGGCTTGACTCGCTAGTGGGAAAAGGGATCCCCAGTGAAGTCGGCAGCTGTGCGCACCTCGTTTAAAAAACGCGCAAATCCTCCGAGGTCGTCCGTAAACGCTCGGAGGGCCTTTGTGAAGTCGCCACCAAGGTTTTTGTGTAAAGGGAACGTTGATAAACCCTTAAGTTTTTTTTTTTGAAAAAAAGGGAAACGATAGTAAAACCCTTTGACGATGAGGAAAGGATTGGTCATCGCAACCATTGTCGGGTCCGGGAGTCGATTACGCAAGGGGAAGGTATTAGCACCCCTCACGTCCGTTGTACTCAACGGGAACCTTCTATTTGGCTAAAGCTTAAATTGTTTTTAAATGTTTTGCGCGCATGCTTATCTATGTCAAAAGAAAATATACTAAAAAGGGGGAAAGAGATAAAAACAAACGAAAGAGAAAAAAAAAAGTTTTTTATTATTGCGCTTGACAAGATGTCGATCTTGCTCCTACGTATCTCCCGGTAGTCGGAGAATTCAAAGCGTACGTAGTTCTTTGGTAGAAAAAACGTACATATGTTGGTTAATTTTAAATGGACGATGTTTTAACCAAATTCTTGCGATTCAACGTAGCTTGTATGCTCGCGCTCGGGAGACTTATTAAGCGTATAGCTTGTATGCTCGCGCTTGGGAGACTTATTAAGCGTTTGTTTATGAATCGTGCTAGAATTGTTAAAAGGTACATCCGTTAGGGTAAAAGGGTTCGAATTGGTCGCTATGGGACCAAAAGAGGTGCAATGGACTCAAACGAGTCAATCATTGACCGAGGGGACTCCAACGAGTCGAGGGATTGTTCGATTGATCCACTGGGATCAAGAACGGGTACAATGGACTCGGACGAGTCGAACATTGACCGAGTGACTTAAACAAGTCGAGGGATCGAATCTAGTGGCCACGGGGGACCAAAAGGTTCGGATTGACCACAAGGGGGCCAAGATTTGGTTTGGTTATGGTTGGATACGTTAAAAAGGAATGACGATTGTCCGAACGACGAGACATACGTCACGCATTCGTACAATCGGGGCAATGGAGAGACATACGTCACACCATCCCTTTTTCATTCAAGTTTTTGGGTAGAATTCTTTTAGAAATCCCAAGGTATATCAAATCATTTGGTTTGGAACCCAAAGTGAAGAGATTTTAGCAATTTTGTTAGAAAACGCACAAGTTCGGCTCATTTTGCGAACGGTTTTGAAAAGCGAACGTATTCGGCGTATGTTCGTGTTTGGGTTTTGAAAATCATGAACAATATTTATTGTTCAAGTTTAATTTGAAATGATGAACATAGCTGGTTTGTTCATGTTGTTTTGAAAGATTGGGAACATAACTTGTTTTGCAAGTTATCCACAAAATGTTACACGAACTTGCGAATTTGTCAATATTGTGCAAAATCCTTGTTATGGTTTGAAAAACATGAGTTTTAAAAACTCTTAGGTTCTGAGCTCCTGGGCTAGAACCTCAAAAATTGGTCATTTGGACACCTAAACTCAGATTCTGAGTTCTGTCATGGTCGCTCTGCGACCATGACTTCGCACTGCGAAGTATGCGAATTTTTGAGTTCAGAAGCTGTTTTTGAACTTTTGTTCAGAAACAACTTCTGAACACACTCAGGACCTTTTAGGTGAGTGAAAAGCTTTGAGTTTTTGGGATGAAAAAGACTGGACAAACCAGTTTTGATGTTTTGAAAACCTTGGGATTTCTTTGAAATTCAAAAGGGGTTTTTTAGAACCAAAAGGTTTTGGACCAAAATGGCTATGCAAACACAATTGAAATTGCAAAACAAAAGCTTGGAAACTTACAGAGATCCTTAGCAAAGCTCCAGCTGCAATGGATTTGAATTGGTTGAAGGTTCTTGCAAAAGTTTTGAATGTTGGTGATGGTTTTGAACTTTTTGAGGCTTTGTGTTTGGATTGTTTTTTTTCTGGTTGTTTGCAAGTGTTTGTAAGCTGGAATGAGTAGTGTTTCTTTGTGTGTATAATGCTCTTGAATGCTGTTATCAGAAGTGCTTGTAACCTTGGGCATTGCCTTCTATTTATAGGCCAAAACCAAATCAATTTCATCATTAGAAATCCCCAAAATCCAGCTGATTTGTGGGCTAGGATCAGGCTGAATCCCTTTGCATTAAATGCTAATGGATAGAGGCAACCTTGCCTTGTGTCAAGGGTCAAGACTCAGCCTGATTTCAGCCACAAATTTCTGTAAACACTATACATCATATTAAATTATTTGGGTCAAGTAATTAAAAGTACATTAAGAACTCCATTACCATCAACACCATTCACGGTAAAAAAAAATCACCCCCACCCCATTCCATCAACAAAAAAATAAACAAAAATCATCAACAATACACTAGCTCACCACCATCATCGCCTGTTGAATAGGATGAGTGGAATCCTCCATCTCTTTCACTTCACCACAGTTTAGAGGGAGAGCTCTCAAACCCATCTATTTCTAATTTTGATCTTTAACTCACTGTAGGAACAACTTGCTTTCGATTTGTAATTATTCCCTGTTTTCGATTAATCTCTAAATCCACTCCATTATCAAAAACAATTTATTATAGTTAAAAACCCTATCATTTGATGTATATTGACTTGCTGGTTGTGAGAATTTGTTAAAATTCGTATTGGAACTTTTTGGAAAAGCTACAGGGCCTGGCAACACTGGGTTTGTCGTGCCACGAGCACGTCCATCGTGCCACGACAGGTACCCATCGTGCCATGACAAAGACAGTGTGCCACCCTATGTTTGAAATGTGTTTTATGGCCAGAAAACCATTCTCACAGCGCCAAAACGTCTTTGTACATTCAGTAATGGAAGAAAAGGTCATAAACATATCTTGTATTAACACGAGAGTGGGGATCAGTGTTTCAAATATCATTAAGGATTTAATCTCAGTAGAATTCAGACGTCATTTGTGACAAATGGGTAGAGTTATCCATAGGCATCAGGTAAGTAAAGGGTTTAGTTTCCCAACAATTAATTAAATGGCTTGTGAGAACGTTAAGCTTAAACCTTATATTATAGGTTAAGAATCACAAGATTAATTACTTGATGAATGCATTAGATATACATATGAATAGATTATTGTACAAACATGCCTACGAGGGATTAAAACAAGAATTAATTATAAGGATAAACGTGTCCATCGTGCTCCGGATTATGCCGGATGGGACTTCTTCGAGAGGGTTGTCCATACGTAAGAATACAAGTTATATGTATATATGAAAGAATAAGCTAATTAAAGTAAGTCGTGACTCTATGACTCCCCGTTAGTAGTGGAGTTAAGGTACCCCGTTAGTAGTGGTTAGGCATTCTTTAGATGTAAGTCCTACACGGCAATAAGATAAGTTAAGTCGTGATTCTCAGGCTCCCCGTTAGTAGTGGAGTCGAGGTTCCCCGTTAGTAATGGACAGGTATTGTTTCTATGTAAGTGCCGCACAGCGACAAGGGGAGTCCGGTGTTAGTCTCCGATAGGAATTTCACCGGTATGAATAAGATGTACTCCGGGGTTACTCGACTCGGATGCACTTCGTAAAATGAATCAAGATAATTATTGTATGTTCAACGCTAACTTTCTAACTTAATGATAAAGAAAGATACATTTTTATGTTACAGGAAAATATGACAAAGTAGTCATCAGGCATCAGTTATCAAAGATAAGAATATGATAAAGAATTATAGCGATCCCAGTTTTCCCTTGATCGCTAAGATATGTAGAGACTGACGGCGATCATAGTTTTCCCCGAGATTGCCATCAGTTTAGTGCATGACGACCCTAGGTTTCCCCGTGGTTGCCAACAATAGGTTGGGCTGGAGCTCACTGAGACATTATGTAATCTATTTTAAGTTGCGTTATCTAGGATGTCTAGATTAGGTGCTCTGATCTAGGAGTCCGGGATTTATTTTACTTGTTGAATTTTTAAGACGATGTAGTTATTTGAGATATTTTTGATGAGACTTAAGATGAATATTATGTTGAGATGTTTATTTTCCGCTGTGCTGTGATAATTGTTGATGAAATTTTTATTATCAAGAATTAACATGAGATGTTTGATGTATCGTAATACCTCGATGTTGTTGAATTACATGAATTATTATTTAAATAGTAGTCTCGTGGATCGAGGTATTAAAACAACCATAATATATAAATTAGTCTACGATTAAATTTTCTAATTTTATTTTGTAATTTATTAGATAACTTAGTCCCCTCTACAAATCCTGATTGACTTTGTTGTTAATCAGCGATAACCCAAATGCAACAACATTTATAGAAATTAGAATAATCGGACAAGGACTTAGAGTCATTCTTAATTCTTGATAATATATGATTTTATAAATTATTACACATACAATTTTTTTTTAGTTTCTAATCTGTATCTTCAATAAATTTAGTGGATTTTGATCCTTATCATCAATGTAAGTCTCTTCACGTTCACAAGGTAAAACATAAGACAAAATCATGAAATTATTTAAAAGTATCTATTTTAAATTATATAGATTTTACTTATACGACTTCTAAGTAAATCATAAACAAATATAAACCATTATTTGTTTGCACCGATATTTAAGAAGGTTACACATATGTTAAATCATATCTGTCATATAAATACATCTATTTTTTTCCATCATTTTAAGAAAAATATCTCAAATTGAGATGGTAATGATAATGAGATATGATTTATTATATGTGTAAGAAAACTTAATTTCACGGTCACTACTTATCAAATTCTAAATAAAATTTTCATGGCAACTTTTTGCTGAAACATTGAGTGTTACATTAGACAAATTATTTGTTCTTGCACGCTTCCATACATGAATTTACGATTGGATTTACACCACGAGCATCTGCATTAAGTCAAGTATTGTAAGAAACTCTATTACTTAATACAACAGTAATTTATAAAATTATCTTGATAAAAAAAATCATACGACACAATAAGAAGAATATATTTACCGGTGTTGAAGTTATTGGACTTTGAAATGACACAATTAGTTGCACAATCATAAGCAACTTTTGACGATACCTTATGACAATTCAACAATCCACACGCAGCAACACAACCTGCATATAATGGTTTTGTTCTTAAGAAGCGTTTACATTTAAGAGCACACTTGCCAAGGCAAATGATTTCACCTATTGTTTGATGGGGTGGTGATGAAGGTGAAGGAGAATCATCAGCTTGTGCAACAACCAACATTATCATCATCAAAATTGTAACAATCTTTTTAATACCACACTTTCCCATAATCTTCACTTTGTTAATCTTAATATTCTGATAGTATAAGTTCAATTTGATTTGATAAACAAAGTAGAATAAAACAATCACAATTTATAAGCATAACAATAAATGCACATTTATGTATACTTTAACTCTTTAACAAAACTACATATTTGACTATTAGGACTTGTTGTCCCAAGTTAGTTGATTGTTTCGTACTAGAAACACAAAACGAAACAAAAATCTAATATGGAATGTGACATATAATAGAAAATTAGTTAATAAAAATTTCTAATGTGGAACTTAACAATGATTAGTTCATACTTTATGTTTGTAAAAATTTTATTTTTGGTAAATTAATAGCATAACGACATTAAAGAGAATGGAAGACATTCCAACTAGGTTGACACATCTTCTAAACTTAAATCCTTTTCCAAGTGCTCATAAAGGTAATAGATTAAGATAACGGTGAAATATATTATATAAGAAAGGTATATCTAAATAGAATAAATTTAATCTCAATTAAAACATTTCAAATTTAATACGACTATTCTTTAATGGTCGTTAGTGCCACCATTATTTATGATAATTTCAATTTCCTTTTTTTTATAAAAAGAAATCATTGTGCGTCAAATAAGTTTAACATACAAAAAAAAATTCAATATTTATAAAAATGAATATTTGTTTATAATCTTAATAATATATAATTTATTTATTTTCTATTATTATATACTTTATTTTTTTTTCCCAAAGCTTGTTACTAATAAATAATAATGTCTTAAAAAATTTGTCAAAAAAAACATGTCTAAAAAAAGGTTTTACGATGATATAACAATTTATATCTTTTTTTTATCAGTCATTTATTGTGATTTGATTATCTGTTTTTATTATACATATTCTATTATTTTGCTTATTATTTATATTAATGTATTGTCTACTTATAAAATTTAACTCTTCTTTTCTAGTGTCATCTTGTTAGGCATATATGTTCCCGCGTCTTTCTGTAAACACTATACATCACATTAAAGTATTTGGGTCAAGTAATTAAAAGTACATTAACAACTCCATTACCATCAACACCATTCACGGTAAAAAAAAATCACCCCCACCCCATTCCATCAACAAAAAAATAAACAAAAATCATCAACAATACACTAGCTCACCGCCATCATCGCCTGTTGAATAGAATGAGTGGAATCCTCCATCTCTTTCACTTCACCACAGTTTAGAGGGAGAGCTCTCAAACCCATCTATTTCTAATTTTGATCTTTAACTCACTGTAGGAACAACTTGCTTTCGATATGTAATTATTCCCTGTTTTCGATTAATCTCTAAATCCACTCCATTATCAAAAACAATTTATTATTGTTAAAAACCCTATCATTTGATGTATATTGACTTGCTGGTTGTGAGAATTTGTTAAAATTCGTATTGGAACTTTTTGGAAAAGCTACAGGGCCTGGCAACACTGGGTTTGTCGTGCCACGAGCACGTCCATCGTGCCATGATCATATGGACCTGGGCACCATCGTGCCACGACAGGTACCCATCGTGCCACGACAAAGACAGTGTGCCACCCTATGTTTGAAATGTGTTTTATGGCCAGAAAACCATTCTCACAGCGCCAGAACGTCTTTGTACATTCAGTAATGGAAGAAAAGGTCATAGACATATCTTGTATTAACACTAGAGTGGGGATCAGTGTTTCAAATATCATTAAGGATTTAATCTCAGTAGAATTCAGACGTCATTTGTGACAAATGGGTAGAGTTATCCATAGGCATCAGGTAAGTAAAGGGTTTAGTTTCCCAACAATTAATGAAATGGCTTATGAGAACGTTAAGCTTAAACCTTATATTATAGGTTAAGAATCACAAGATTAATTACTTGATGAATACATTAGATATGCATATGAATAGATTATTGTACAGACATGCCTACGAGGGATTAAAACAAGAATTAATTATAAAGATAAACGTGTCCATCATGCTCCGGATTATGCCGGATGGGACTTCTTCGAGAGGGTTGTCCACACGTAAGAATACAAGTTATATGTATATATGAAAGAATAAGCTAATTAAAGTAAGTCGTGACTCTATGACTCCCCGTTAGTAGTGGAGTTAAGGTACCCCGTTAGTAGTGGTTAGGCGTTCTTTAGATGTAAGTCCTACACGGCAATAAGATAAGTTAAGTCGTGATTCTCAGGCTCCCCGTTAGTAGTGGAGTCGAGGTTCCCCGTTAGTAGTGGACAGGTATTGTACCTATGTAAGTCGAGCACAGCGACAAGGGGAGTCCGGTGTTAGTCTCAGATAGGAATTTCACCGGTATTGTAATATCCCACTTAAGCGAGACTTTTAACAGTATCACAGGAATTAAACGAAAGGAATGGCAAAATGGTAATTATGAGAGGAAGGGAGTATATATAGAGATAAACATGAAATTTCCTCACTTTCTCCTTCCACTTCTCTCTCTACAAATCTGATTTTCTTCTTCTCTCTCTCTAGAATTCGCCCAGCATCATTCTCACTCCTTAATCCATCAAAAATTCTTCCTAAGCTCTTGTATTTCAAGCAAGAATAGTTTGGGGAAAGTTGGAACAAGAGAAAAGTTAAGGAAAAGCAAGAGAAGAGCAAGAAATGAGCTAGGGTTTTGAAGCTTGAGCATAACCAGCACCAAATCAGTTTGAGGTGAGCACCCTAGGGGTTTTTAGAACTCCCTTTGAGAGAATTATAGTGAAATTCTTCTTATGTCAAGTTTTATAGTGTTTTTACCCTAATTCCTTTTTCTTGCTAATTCCTTGCTCATATACGTTTTAAACTATCAATTTGTAATAGAAAATCATTCTTGACATGTTTGGGATGCTTGGGTAACTTGGATTGAGCAAAAATGGTGGAAAAACATGATTTTTAACAAGTTTTGAACTGTCATGGTCGCTACAGCGACCAGCCGTCGCTACAGCGACCAAACAGCTTGGATTTCTGCCTATGGTCGCTTCAAGGGACCAGCCGTCGCTACAAGCGAGCAGCTTTTTCCAGACTTTTACCTACAGTCGCTGTAGCGACATGCCGTGGCTATAGCGACAGCAACAGGACAGCACTTGACAGCTTTGCTGTTTTGGGTGTTCTGATGCGCGTGGGCATGGTTTTTCACTCCCGTTTTCTCCAGAAACATTTTAGAAACATTATCCACCATTTTAAACCATCCAAAAAGGCTTCCAATGGTTGAAAGATTATAGGAGCAAGGGATACGCAAGGCATGGAAAATGCAAGAACAATGGTTATATGAATAGGAAAGCTTTAAGAACGGCATATGACAACGATATGTCGAATCCTTTGATAGGAGAACAAGAATTATAGTATGAGTGCAAGGATTTCATGGATTGATCCCTTGCTTGTGAGTTAATAACTCTTAAGGAAAAGCATACGACCTTGATAAGTCGGGAACCTATATTAGGTGAATAAGGTTATAGATGTATTCGGATTAGAATACAAGAGTTATAGGAATGTTTCGACAATCATAGTTATAGATAAGCTTATAGTGTTGGTTCTCCAACAATTATAGGAGGCTTATGAGAACGATAAGCCAAGAACTAAGTGTTATAGGATGGTTATATGATTACAGTAACAGATATACATGTTTATATGTTAAAGTTAAAGAATTAAAGATCAAAGATAATGGCGTGCTCGCACGTTTTACAGTTACAGTTACAGGGCGTGTTCAGCAGACTCCGGGATTCGCCGGATGGGACTTCTCCGAGAGGGTTGTCCACACGTTTTATAGGGAGTCCGGTGTTAGCCTGATATGATAGGAATTTCACCGGTTTATAGGGAGATGTACCTCGGGGTTACTCCACCCGGGCCGCACTCCGTAAAATGAACTCAGATAATAATGTTTGTTCAACGCTAACAGCTAACATAAAACACCTAAAACATCTTTATTTGTTTTATGTTTCACAGTTATAGTCAAAGTTACAGTTACAGGTAGATTATAGTTATAGTTATAGACAGTTACAGTTATAGTCACAGGAAACTCACAGTTATAGTTATAGACAGTTATCAGAAAGTGATCTTAGGTTTCCCCTCGATCACTAAGTTATAGTTACAGGCAGAAGTTACAGTTACAGATAGGTTACAGTTACAGTTATAGGTGGTTTACAGTTATAGTTATACTTAGAGATATAGTTACAGATAGATTCATAGTTATAGGCAGAGATATACCCTTTGTGGATAAAGTAAAGACTTGGCGATCATAGGAAATCCCCAAGATTGCCAAGGTAGGCATGGCGACCCTAGGTTCCCTGTGGTTGCCAACAGTTGGTTGGGCTGGAGCTCACTGAGACATTATGTCTCATCCCATTCCTTCTAGTGCAGGTTTACAGGTATGTCAGAGGTTCGTGTTGGAGATCTTCATAGAGATACTGGATGGAGTGCAGTTGCTCGTCGTGTACCAGCTCAGGAGCTTAATGGACATTTATATAAGTATTGTAATAGTAATGGATTAATTGTACATACGAGTAAACTAGTATTCATTCAGATGTGTTGTAATATTTTATTGAAAATTTTAAATGTATCCAGTATCAGTTTAACGCACATGCTAATATACTAGTTAAAGTTAGTATGGGTGTTACAATTGGTATCAGAGCAGGTCGATTCAGACCGTGCCATGAGTCATTTGAGATTCAATAAAAGTAGTGGAGCCATTGGGTTCCGGATGTTGTTCTAAATGTCACATCTAGTTGAGCCTGATCAACTCAGTCTAGTATATGACAGTTAGGATAAATGTCCGAGAGCTGAATGTGACCAAGGAGGAAAGAAGTGTATGAAGGGAGAAGGTTTAAGACGGAAATTTGCAAAGTATTTAATGTCAAAGGATGGTTCTCTAACGGTGAAGTAACTGAGCCTGTTAATCGCAAAGTCTCAGGAATATAAGAGGTATTTAAGAGTATCTAAGGGTAAGGTCAAGTACCTTAACTAGTTGGGCGCATCTTTGAGCGATGCCTTCTCTGAGGAGATGTGTAGAGTAAAGAATTATAGAATATTTCAAGGAATGATTTGGAATCTTAACGGGAACTGTAATTTGAAAAGTTAAAGTGGAATAGAGTTTTATCCCGGGTGCAGAGGTAAAGAATTACGGTACCAAACCCAACTACTTGGAGTAAGGAATTATCAGTTAATTATTGGAAGCTCTGGACTTCCAGTAAGAATATAGTGTGTAAGGATGGAAGGACTTGCGCACGTGGATCGGATGAGATTTAAATATCTGATAGGTAAGAGACTCATTTATGGATTAAGCGAAATATCGGACAGATGAACCAGATTACCTTCCTTTATTATGGGTCGTCAAGATGCTTTGTATGAGAAACGCAAGCTTAGTGATAAGTGAAGTAAACCCCCTGTAAGGGTATGAAATAAAAGGTTGAATCTTATGTCGTCAGATTATAGTAGACCGATTTCGAGGATTAAGCAGGAAGATCGTCACTAACGTACAAGTTGTAGTTAAAGCTATGGTTAATGTTAAGGAGTTCTATGTTTTCTTTTGATGGGCTCCTTACACGAGTATTCGGTTAAGCCGGAAGAGATCATCTTAAGATAGTATGTGTTAAGGATAGTGGAAATACAGATCTCGGATTGTTTGAAACCATGAAGAGGGCAACGGTCGAGAAGACATGTGGAATATTATTCAGATAACAAGATTAGATTGGAATTGCGAATACAATAACAAGTTATAGGAAGGATCCAATAAGGAATAATAATAGTTGAAGTTTAAGATTTATTAATCGGGTACTCAAAGAGGCATAACATGGGCTTGGACTTACAGGAGAGCCGGTGAGAGTTGAGTTCCGGAGAAACCCGAGGAGTAACCAAGAGATATGATAGAGTTATGTGGACCTAAGTTGTATTGGGAAAAGGTTGTGGATGTGAAATCCTTACGGATAATTATAGGACGGAACTCGATTTATTATATGAAGAGTAAAGCTAGAACTAGTGTATGAGTTGTTTTGGCAGGAGCATTGTTGGGCTCGTAATTTATTGCTAAAGGTTGTTTACAGGTTTCGGCGCATTTTGTGAAAGTAAGTATATTACTTATGTTCAAAAGGAAACACAAGTCAAGTGTTGATCAGTCAGTAAGTTAAACAGGTGGATTAAACCACAAGAGAATTTATAATGTAAGATAGTTATGTATGGTAACTACAAAGTTATTAAGTCAAAGGATTGGATAAGGAGATTTTATATGGTAATAGTGGTATATTACTTTTGTCCCAAGGTGAATGGTTTAATCAGAGTTGCGCAGCGGAGAAGTAATCAAAGGATGAGCTAATGAACAATTTAAAGTTGGAATTTAGAGAAAAAGGATGTTGTGAAGTCCTGGTCAGATGAATTACAGAAAAGGCATTCAGAGATTAATTCTCAAGCTACAAAATATGTGTAAGTAGTGATGACTTGAACTTATTATCAGTTCTAACAGGAAATTTAATAGATAAGTCGAGGAATGTTTCAGACCTCGAAACTCATGGGATAAGTGAATCGAAGCAGTGTGATAACTTTAAAGGATGTGTTTATAGCACAATAAGTACATTGCAAAGAGGGCCGCATCGATTACGGTAATCTAGCGGTTTCAGCCCAGTAACTTAAAGTTAACTTGAGTAGTAAGTTTAACCAAAGAGGAATTATGCCATGGCATACAGTTATTCCACATCGTACCCACGTTATGCTAGCATGTCGCATGTAATAGGCATGTAACAGGTTATGATTAGTATTATGTATACTGATCAGGCAGAGTTTATGCTACTTAGATAGTAGTGTAACATATTTTTTATAGTCATGTGACATGTATGAGTAACCATGGTACGCAGTCGGTAATGTTTTAACAGGAAAGTCTTAAGCAGAACAGGTTTGTTGTTATTGAACAAATCTCAGTTGAGGAGTTCAGAAATCCTTGAACTTAATGTTAACAGTTAAAGGAAGGAAATGTTTTACACGGATCAGAGGATTAATCATAGTTTACAGAAAAAGGGCTACGTGAATTGAGGTTATGAAATAAAGAATTAAGAGTTTAAAAGTGCTATTTTGATAGCGATCAGGATAGAGTTTTCTTTTCGAAAACAGAGAATGTCTTTTGACAAAATAAGTTATAACGTCAATGGGACGTAATCATAGTTACGTATGGGATTGTATATACTCAAAGGATACAAGCATGAGTTAAGAGCAAGAAGAGTGATTAAGTTGGCGTGGCATTGTCTCGAATACATGTTGACTAAGTATGATGTCCCATTAGTAGGACAATGATGATGCTGCATACAGTGTATCCGATAGTAGTGTACACGTACTCGATCATGCATGGAATCCATGTGCTATGGATTGTAATATATGATGTTATGTGAGACGGCCTATGCCACACGTCGCTTGTACTAAACTTTCCTAAGTTTGAAATTATTGGTAAAGAAAATATTAATCCCATGAGTAAGGGATATTTTGAATGATGCAAGATTAACAGAGTCCTAGAAGGAGTAAAGCTCCTAAGACCTTTAGCTACGCGTCATCGTTGATTATTTAATTCGGAGCACGAGTGGCTCATAAGATTTCTCGAGCTTTAAGGATTCCCGCAGTGGGGATGTGAGCAATGCTTGTAGTTGTGACGATAGCTACACCAGGATAACAGAAAGAAAGGAACTTGTACCCTAAGTTCAGCCACCACCTTGTATTTGAATCGTGGAGGTAGTTGCAAAGGACCTTAATTCCGTTTGAGAATACTCAATATCATATGCCCTTCAGTGTAAGAATAAATCAATTAAAGGAATGGTACAATTGTAACAGTGATATGTCGTCTTATGAGGCGAGAGTCAAAGACAAGAATTCTTTCGAATTAAAAGTAATGTAATAGATTCCTCGAAAAGTTGGAATAATTGAGGAAAATCAGATCGACCCGACGTCTTCAGGTTAAGATTAAACGGTCAATTAAAGAAGAACTGAATGAATTCAGTAAGGGAAATCCAAGACTTAATAAATTCAAATTGGATTTATAAGGAATATGTCGAACAGAGATTATTGTCAGATAAGATGGATATGTTGGTTCAGATAACCATACGTCCTAACAGGTGAGAGTTATGCATTATGCATCAGACCTTTCGGTTGGAGGAGATTGTCATACGTTTTGATTTACAGAGATGGGAATCATGGCTAAAGAATAAGTTTTAACCAGTATGGTTTAATTGGGGTGTGTGATTAATCCACATGTCAGACCCTGGAGTTGCCATGAAATTCCAATGAGCTAAAAGAATTGGAAATTTTCATAGTAGAGAAAGAGATAGAAAGGATTTACCTTTTCAGGACTTCAGAGGGATTTTCTAAATTTCGAGGACGAAATTTCTTATAAGGGGGGTAGAGTGTAATATCCCACTTAAGCGAGACTTTTAACAGTATCACAGGAATTAAACGAAAGGAATGGCAAAATGGTAATTATGAGAGGAAGGGAGTATATATAGAGATAAACATGAAATTTCCTCACTTTCTCCTTCCACTTCTCTCTCTACAAATCTGATTTTCTTCTTCTCTCTCTCTAGAATTCGCCCAGCATCATTCTCACTCCTTAATCCATCAAAAATTCTTCCTAAGCTCTTGTATTTCAAGCAAGAATAGTTTGGGGAAAGTTGGAACAAGAGAAAAGTTAAGGAAAAGCAAGAGAAGAACAAGAAATGAGCTAGGGTTTTGAAGCTTGAGCATAACCAACACCAAATCAGTTTGAGGTGAGCTCCCTAGGGGTTTTTAGAACTCCCTTTGAGAGAATTATAGTGAAATTCTTCTTATGTCAAGTTTTATAGTGTTTTTACCCTAATTCCTTTTACTTGCTAATTCCTTGGTCATATACGTTTTAAACTATCAATTTGTAATAGAAAATCATTCTTGACATGTTTGGGATGCTTGGGTAACTTGGATTGAGCAAAAATGGTGGAAAAACATGATTTTTAACAAGTTTTGAACTGTCATGGTCGCTACAGCGACCAGCCGTCGCTACAGCGACCAAACAGCTTGGATTTCTGCCTACGGTCGGTTCAAGCGACCAGCCGTCGCTACAAGCGAGCAGCTTTTTCCAGACTTTTACCTACAGTCGCTGTAGCGACAGGCCGTGGCTATAGCGACAGCAACAGGACAGCACTTGACAGCTTTGCTGTTTTGGGTGTTCTGATGCGCGTGGGCATGGTTTTTCACTCCCGTTTTCTCCAGAAACATTTTAGAAACATTATCCACCATTTTAACCCATCCAAAAAGGCTTCCAATGGTTGAAAGATTATAGGAGCAAGGGATACGCAAGGCATGGAAAATGCAAGAACAATGGTTATATGAATAGGAAAGCTTTAAGAACGGCATATGACAACGATATGTCGAATCCTTTGATAGGAGAACAAGAATTATAGTATGAGTGCAAGGATTTAATGGATTGATCCCTTGCTTGTGAGTTAATAACTCTTAAGGAAAAGCATACGACCTTGATAAGTCAGGAACCTATATTAGGTGAATAAGGTTATAGATGTATTCGGATTAGAATACAAGAGTTATAGGAATGTTTCGACAATCATAGTTATAGATAAGCTTATAGTGTTGGTTCTCCAACAATTATAGGAGGCTTATGAGAACGATAAGCCAAGAACTAAGTGTTATAGGATGGTTATATGATTACAGTAACAGATATACATGTTTATATGTTAAAGTTAAAGAATTAAAGATCAAAGATAATGGCGTGCTCGCACGTTTTACAGTTACAGTTACAGGGCGTGTTCAGCAGACTCCGGGATTCGCCGGATGGGACTTCTCCGAGAGGGTTGTCCACACGTTTTATAGGGAGTCCGGTGTTAGCCTGATATGATAGGAATATCACCGGTTTATAGGGAGATGTACCTCGGGGTTACTCCACCCGGGCCGCACTCCGTAAAATGAACTCAGATAATAATGTTTGTTCAACGCTAACAGCTAACATAAAACACCTAAAACATCTTTATTTGTTTTATGTTTCACAGTTATAGTCAAAGTTACAGTTACAGGTAGATTATAGTTATAGTTATAGACAGTTACAGTTATAGTCACAGGAAACTCACAGTTATAGTTATAGACAGTTATCAGAAAGTGATCTTAGGTTTCCCCTCGATCACTAAGTTATAGTTACAGGCAGAAGTTACAGTTACAGATAGGTTACAGTTACAGTTATAGGTGGTTTACAGTTATAGTTATACTTAGAGATATAGTTACAGATAGATTCATAGTTATAGGCAGAGATATACCCTTTGTGGATAAAGTAAAGACTTGGCGATCATAGGAAATCCCCAAGATTGCCAAGGTAGGCATGGCGACCCTAGGTTCCCTGTGGTTGCCAACAGTTGGTTGGGCTGGAGCTCACTGAGACATTATGTCTCATCCCATTCCTTCTGGTGCAGGTTTACATGTATGTCAGAGGTTCGTGTTGGAGATCTTCATAGAGATACTGGATGGAGTGCAGTTGCTCGTCGTGTACCAGCTCAGGAGCTTAATGGACATATATATAAGTATTGTAATAGTAATGGATTAATTGTACATACGAGTAAACTGGTATTCATTCAGATGTGTTGTAATATTTTATTGAAAATTTTAAATGTATCCAGTATCAGTTTAACGCACATGCTAATATACTAGTTAAAGTTAGTATGGGTGTTACATGTATGAATAAGATGTACTCCGGGGTTACTCCACTCGGATGCACTTCGTAAAATGAATCAAGATAATTATTGTATGTTCAACGCTAACTTTCTAACTTAATGATAAAGAAAGATACATTTATATGTTACAGGAAAATATGACAAAGTAGTCATCAGGCATCAGTTATCAAAGATAAGAATATGATAAAGAATTATAGCGATCCCAGTTTTCCCTTGATCGCTAAGATATGTAGAGACTGACGGCGATCATAGTTTTCCCCGAGATTGTCATCAGTTTAGTGCATGGCGACCCTAGGTTTCCCCGTGGTTGCCAACAATAGGTTGGGCTGAAGCTCACTGAGACATTATGTCATCTATTTTAAGCTGCGTTTTCGAGGATGTCTAGATTAGGTGCTCTGATCTAGGAGTCCGGGATTTATTTTACTTGTTGAATTTTTAAGACGATGTATTTATTTGAGATATTATTTATGAGACTTAAGAAGAATATTATGTTGAGATGTTTATTTTCCGCTGTGCTGTGATAATTGTTGATGAAATTTTTATTATCAAGAATTAACATGAGATATTTGATGTATCGTAATACCTCGATGTTGTTGAATTACATGAATTATTATTTAAATAGTAGTCTCGTGGATCGAGGTATTACAACAACCATAATATATAAATTAGTCTACGATTAAATTTTCTAATTTTATTTTGTAATTTATTAGATAACTTAGTCCCCTCTACAAATCCTGATTGACTTTGTTGTTAATCAGCGATAATATCCAAATGCAACAACATTTATAGAAATTAGAATAATCGGACAAGGACTTAGAGTCTTTCTTAATTCTTGATAATATATGATTTTATAAATTATTACACATACAATTTTTTTTTAGTTTCTAATCTGTATCTTCAATAAATTTAGTGGATTTTGATCCTTATCATCAATGTAAGTCTCTTCACGTTCACAAGGTAAAACATAAGACAAAATCATGAAATTATTTAAAAGTATCTATTTTAAATTATATAGATTTTACTTATACGACTTCTAAGTACATCATAAACAAATATAAACCATTATTTGTTTGCACCGATATTTAAGAAGGTTACACATATGTTAAATCATATCTGTCATATAAATACATCTATTTTTTTTCCATCATTTTAAGAAAAATATCTCAAATTGAGATGGTAATGATAATGAGATATGATTTATTATATGTGTAAGAAAACTTAATTTCACGGTCACTACTTATCAAATTCTAAATAAAATTTTCATGGCAACTTTTTGCTGAAACATTGAGTGTTACATTAGACAAATTATTTGTTCTTGCACGCTTCCATACATGAATTTACGATTGGATTTACACCACGAGCATCTGCATTAAGTCAAGTATTGTAAGAAACTCTATTACTTAATACAACAGTAATTTATAAAATTATCTTGATAAAAAAAATCATACGACACAATAAGAAGAATATATTTACCGGTGTTGAAGTTATTGGACTTTGAAATGACACAATTAGTTGCACAATCATAAGCAACTTTTGACGATACCTTATGACAATTCAACAATCCACACGCAACAACACAACCTGCATATAATGGTTTTGTTCTTAAGAAGCGTTTACATTTAAGAGCACACTTGCCAAGGCAAATGATTTCACCTATTGTTTGATGGGGTGGTGATGAAGGTGAAGGAGAATCATCAGCTTGTGCAACAACCAACATTATCATCATCAAAATTGTAACAATCTTTTTAATACCACACTTTGCCATAATCTTCACTTTGTTAATCTTAATATTCTGATAGTATAAGTTCAATTTGATTTGATAAACAAAGTCGAATAAAACAATCACAATTTATAAGCATAACAATAAATGCACATTTATGTATACTTTAACTCTTTGACAAAACTACATATTTGACTATTAGGACTTGTTGTCCCAAGTTACTTGATTGTTTCGTACTAGAAACACAAAACGAAACAAAAATCTAATATGGAATGTGACATATAATAGAAAATTAGTTAATAAAAATTTCTAATGTGGAACTTAACAATGATTAGTTCATACTTTATGTTTGTAAAAATTGTTATTTTTGGTAAATTAATAGCATAACGACATTAAAGAGAATGGAAGACATTCCAACTAGGTTGACACATCTTCTAAACTTAAATCCTTTTCCAAGTGCTCATAAAGGTAATAGATTAAGATAACGGTGAAATATATTATATAAGAAAGGTATATCTAAATAGAATAAATTTAATCTCAATTAAAACATTTCAAATTTAATACGACTATTCTTTAATGGTCGTTAGTGCCACAATTATTTATGATAATTTCAATTTCCTTTTTTTTATAAAAAGAAATCATTGTGCGTCAAATAAGTTTAACATACAAAAAAAAATTCAATATTTATAAAAATGAATATTTGTTTATAATCTTAATAATATATAATTTATTTATTTTCTATTATTATATACTTTATTTTTTTCCCAAAGTTTGTTACTAATAAATAATAATGTCTTAAAAAATTTGTCAAAAAAAAAACATGTCTAAAAAAAGGTTTTACGATGATATAACAATTTATATTTTTTTTTATCAGTCATTTATTGTGATTTGATTATCTGTTTTTATTATACATATTCTATTATTTTGCTTATTATTTATATTAATGTATTGTCTACTTATAAAATTTAACTCTTCTTTTCTACTGTCATCTTGTTAGGCATATATGTTCCCGCTTCTTTCTGTAAACATTATACATCACATTAAATTATTTGGGTCAAGTAATTAAAAGTACATTAACAACTCCATTACCATCAACACCATTCACGGTAAAAAAAAATCACCCCCACCCCATTCCATCAACAAAAAAATAAACAAAAATCATCAACAATACACTAGCTCACCACCATCATCGCCTGTTGAATAGAATGAGTGGAATCCTCCATCTCTTTCACTTCACCACAGATTAGAGGGAGAGCTCTCAAACCCATCTATTTCTAATTTTGATCTTTAACTCACTGTAGGAACAACTTGCTTTCGATATGTAATTATTCCCTGTTTTCGATTAATCTCTAAATCCACTCCATTATCAAAAACAATTTATTATAGTTAAAAACCCTATCATTTGATGTATATTGACTTGCTGGTTGTGAGAATTTGTTAAAATTCGTATTGGAAATTTTTGGAAAAGCTACAGGGCCTGGCAACACTGGGTTTGTCGTGCCACGAGCACGTCCATCGTGCCATGATCATATGGACCTGGGCACCATCGTGCCACGACAGGTACCCATCGTGCCACGACAAAGACAGTGTGCCACCCTATGTTTGAAATGTGTTTTATGGCCAGAAAACCATTCTCACAGCGCCAGAACGTCTTTGTACATTCAGTAATGGAAGAAAAGGTCATAGACATATCTTGTATTAACACTAGAGTGGGGATCAGTGTTTCAAATATCATTAAGGATTTAATCTCAGTAGAATTCAGACGTCATTTGTGACAAATGGGTAGAGTTATCCATAGGCATCAGGTAAGTAAAGGGTTTAGTTTCCCAACAATTAATTAAATGGCTTATGAGAACGTTAAGCTTAAACCTTATATTATAGGTTAAGAATCACTAGATTAATTACTTGATGAATACATTAGATATGCATATGAATAGATTATTGTACAGACATGCCTACGAGGGATTAAAACAAGAATTAATTATAAAGATAAACGTGTCCATCGTGCTCCGGATTATGCCGGATGGGACTTCTTCGAGAGGGTTGTCCACACGTAAGAATACAAGTTATATGTATATATGAAAGAATAAGCTAATTAAAGTAAGTCGTGACTCTATGACTCCCCGTTAGTAGTGGAGTTAAGGTACCCCGTTAGTAGTGGTTAGGCGTTCTTTAGATCTAAGTCCTACACGGCAATAAGATAAGTTAAGTCGTGATTCTCAGGCTCCCCGTTAGTAGTGGAGTCGAGGTTCCGCGTTAGTAGTGGACAGGTATTGTTTCTATGTAAGTCGAGCACAGCGAAAAGGGGAGTCCGGTGTTAGTCTCAGATAGGAATTTCACCGGTATGAATAAGATGTACTCCGGGGTTACTCCACTCGGATGCACTTCGTAAAATGAATCAAGATAATTATTGTATGTTCAACGCTAACTTTCTAACTTAATGATAAAGAAAGATACATTTATATGTTACATGAAAATATGACAAAGTAGTCATCAGGCATCAGTTATCAAAGATAAGAATATGATAAAGAATTATAGCGATCCCAGTTTTCCCTTGATCGCTAAGATATGTAGAGACTGACGACGATCATAGTTTTCCCCGAGATTGCCATCAGTTTAGTGCATGGCGACCCTAGGTTTCCCCGTGGTTGCCAACAATAGGTTGGGCTGGAGCTCACTGAGACATTATGTCATCTATTTTAAGTTGCGTTTTCGAGGATGTCTAGATTAGGTGCTCTGATCTAGGAGTCCGGGATTTATTTTACTTGTTGAATTTTTAAGACGATGTATTTATTTGAGATATTTTTTATGAGACTTAAGATGAATATTATGTTGAGATGTTTATTTTCCGCTGTGCTGTGATAATTGTTGATGAAATTTTTATTATCAAGAATTAACATGAGATATTTGATATATCGTAATACCTCGATGTTGTTGAATTACATGAATTATTATTTAAATAGTAGTCTCGTGGATCGAGGTATTACAACAACCATAATATATAAATTAGTCTACGATTAAATTTTCTAATTTTATTTTGTAATTTATTAGATAACTTAGTCCCCTCTACAAATCCTGATTGACTTTGTTGTTAATCAGCGATAACCCAAATGCAACAACATTTACAGAAATTAGAATAATCGGACAAGGACTTAGAGTCTTTCTTAATTCTTGATAATATATGATTTTATAAATTATTACACATACAATTTTTTTTTTAGTTTCTAATCTGTATCTTCAATAAATTTAGTGGATTTTGATCCTTATCATCAATGTAAGTCTCTTCACGTTCACAAGGTAAAACATAAGACAAAATCATGAAATTATTTAAAAGTATCTATTTTAAATTATATAGATTTTACTTATACGACTTCTAAGTACATCATAAACAAATATAAACCATTATTTGTTTGCACCGATATTTAAGAAGGTTACACATATGTTAAATCATATCTGTCATATAAATACATCTATTTTTTTCCATCATTTTAAGAAAAATATCTCAAATTGAGATGGTAATGATAATGAGATATGATTTATTATATGTGTAAGAAAACTTAATTTCACGGTCACTACTTATCAAATTCTAAATAAAATTTTCATGGCAACTTTTTGCTGAAACATTGAGTGTTACATTAGACAAATTATTTGTTCTTGCACGCTTCCATACATGAATTTACGATTGGATTTACACCACGAGCATCTGCATTAAGTCAAGTATTGTAAGAAACTCTATTACTTAATACAACAGTAATTTATAAAATTATCTTGATAAAAAAAATCATACGACACAATAAGAAGAATATATTTACCAGTGTTGAAGTTATTGGACTTTGAAATGACACAATTAGTTGCACAATCATAAGCAACTTTTGACGATACCTTATGACAATTCAACAATCCACACGCAGCAACACAACCTGCATATAATGGTTTTGTTCTTAAGAAGCGTTTACATTTAAGAGCACACTTGCCAAGGCAAATGATTTCACCTATTGTTTGATGGGGTGGTGATGAAGGTGAAGGAGAATCATCAGCTTGTGCAACAACCAACATTATCATCATCAAAATTGTAACAATCTTTTTAATACCACACTTTGCCATAATCTTCACTTTGTTAATCTTAATATTCTGATAGTATAAGTTCAATTTGATTTGATAAACAAAGTCGAATAAAACAATCACAATTTATAAGCATAACAATAAATGCACATTTATGTATACTTTAACTCTTTGACAAAACTACATATTTGACTATTAGGACTTGTTGTCCCAAGTTACTTGATTGTTTCGTACTAGAAACACAAAACGAAACAAAAATTTAATATGGAATGTGACATATAATAGAAAATTAGTTAATAAAAATTTCTAATGTGGAACTTAACAATGATTAGTTCATACTTTATGTTTGTAAAAATTGTTATTTTTGGTAAATTAATAGCATAACGACATTAAAGAGAATGGAAGACATTCCAACTAGGTTGACACATCTTCTAAACTTAAATCCTTTTCCAAGTGCTCATAAAGGTAATAGATTAAGATAACGGTGAAATATATTATATAAGAAAGGTATATCTAAATAGAATAAATTTAATCTCAATTAAAACATTTCAAATTTAATACGACTATTCTTTAATGGTCGTTAGTGCCACAATTATTTATGATAATTTCAATTTCCTTTTTTTTATAAAAAGAAATCATTGTGCGTCAAATAAGTTTAACATACAAAAAAAAATTCAATATTTATAAAAATGAATATTTGTTTATAATCTTAATAATATATAATTTATTTATTTTCTATTATTATATACTTTATTTTTTTCCCAAAGTTTGTTACTAATAAATAATAATGTCTTAAAAAATTTGTCAAAAAAAAAACATGTCTAAAAAAAGGTTTTACGATGATATAACAATTTATATTTTTTTTTATCAGTCATTTATTGTGATTTGATTATCTGTTTTTATTATACATATTCTATTATTTTGCTTATTATTTATATTAATGTATTGTCTACTTATAAAATTTAACTCTTCTTTTCTACTGTCATCTTGTTAGGCATATATGTTCCCGCTTCTTTCTGTAAACACTATACATCACATTAAATTATTTGGGTCAAGTAATTAAAAGTACATTAACAACTCCATTACCATCAACACCATTCACGGTAAAACAAAATCACCCCCACCCCATTCCATCAACAAAAAAATAAACAAAAATCATCAACAATACACTAGCTCACCACCATCATCGCCTGTTGAATAGAATGAGTGGAATCCTCCATCTCTTTCACTTCACCACAGTTTAGAGGGAGAGCTCTCAAACCCATCTATTTCTAATTTTGATCTTTAACTCACTGTAGGAACAACTTGCTTTCGATATGTAATTATTCCCTGTTTTCGATTAATCTCTAAATCCACTCCATTATCAAAAACAATTTATTATAGTTAAAAACCCTATCATTTGATGTATATTGACTTGCTGGTTGTGAGAATTTGTTAAAATTCGTATTGGAACTTTTTGGAAAAGCTACAGGGCCTGGCAACACTGGGTTTGTCGTGCCACGAGCACGTCCATCGTGCCATGATCATATGGACCTGGGCACCATCGTGCCACGACAGGTACCCATCGTGCCACGACAAAGACAGTGTGCCACCCTATGTTTGAAATGTGTTTTATGGCCAGAAAACCATTCTCACAGCGCCAGAACGTCTTTGTACATTCAGTAATGGAAGAAAAGGTCATAGACATATCTTGTATTAACACTAGAGTGGGGATCAGTGTTTCAAATATCATTAAGGATTTAATCTCAGTAGAATTCAGACGTCATTTGTGACAAATGGGTAGAGTTATCCATAGGCATCAGGTAAGTAAAGGGTTTAGTTTCCCAACAATTAATTAAATGGCTTATGAGAACGTTAAGCTTAAACCTTATATTATAGGTTAAGAATCACAAGATTAATTACTTGATGAATACATTAGATATGCATATGAATAGATTATTGTACAGACATGCCTACGAGGGATTAAAACAAGAATTAATTATAAAGATAAACGTGTCCATCGTGCTCCGGATTATGCCGGATGGGACTTCTTCGACAGGGTTGTCCACACGTAAGAATACAAGTTATATGTATATATGAAAGAATAAGCTAATTAAAGTAAGTCGTGACTCTATGACTCCCCGTTAGTAGTGGAGTTAAGGTACCCCGTTAGTAGTGGTTAGGCGTTCTTTAGATCTAAGTCCTACACGGCAATAAGATAAGTTAAGTCGTGATTCTCAGGCTCCCCGTTAGTAGTGGAGTCGAGGTTCCGCGTTAGTAGTGGACAGGTATTGTTTCTATGTAAGTCGAGCACAGCGAAAAGGGGAGTCCGGTGTTAGTCTCAGATAGGAATTTCACCGGTATGAATAAGATGTACTCCGGGGTTACTCCACTCGGATGCACTTCGTAAAATGAATCAAGATAATTATTGTATGTTCAACGCTAACTTTCTAACTTAATGATAAAGAAAGATACATTTATATGTTACATGAAAATATGACAAAGTAGTCATCAGGCATCAGTTATCAAAGATAAGAATATGATAAAGAATTATAGCGATCCCAGTTTTCCCTTGATCGCTAAGATATGTAGAGACTGACGACGATCATAGTTTTCCCCGAGATTGCCATCAGTTTAGTGCATGGCGACCCTAGGTTTCCCCGTGGTTGCCAACAATAGGTTGGGCTGGAGCTCACTGAGACATTATGTCATCTATTTTAAGTTGCGTTTTCGAGGATGTCTAGATTAGGTGCTCTGATCTAGGAGTCCGGGATTTATTTTACTTGTTGAATTTTTAAGACGATGTATTTATTTGAGATATTTTTTATGAGACTTAAGATGAATATTATGTTGAGATGTTTATTTTCCGCTGTGCTGTGATAATTGTTGATGAAATTTTTATTATCAAGAATTAACATGAGATATTTGATGTATCGTAATACCTCGATGTTGTTGAATTACATGAATTATTATTTAAATAGTAGTCTCGTGGATCGAGGTATTACAACAACCATAATATATAAATTAGTCTACGATTAAATTTTCTAATTTTATTTTGTAATTTATTAGATAACTTAGTCCCCTCTACAAATCCTGATTGACTTTGTTGTTAATCAGCGATAACCCAAATGCAACAACATTTACAGAAATTAGAATAATCGGACAAGGACTTAGAGTCTTTCTTAATTCTTGATAATATATGATTTTATAAATTATTACACATACAATTTTTTTTTTAGTTTCTAATCTGTATCTTCAATAAATTTAGTGGATTTTGATCCTTATCATCAATGTAAGTCTCTTCACGTTCACAAGGTAAAACATAAGACAAAATCATGAAATTATTTAAAAGTATCTATTTTAAATTATATAGATTTTACTTATACGACTTCTAAGTACATCATAAACAAATATAAACCATTATTTGTTTGCACCGATATTTAAGAAGGTTACACATATGTTAAATCATATCTGTCATATAAATACATCTATTTTTTTCCATCATTTTAAGAAAAATATCTCAAATTGAGATGGTAATGATAATGAGATATGATTTATTATATGTGTAAGAAAACTTAATTTCACGGTCACTACTTATCAAATTCTAAATAAAATTTTCATGGCAACTTTTTGCTGAAACATTGAGTGTTACATTAGACAAATTATTTGTTCTTGCACGCTTCGATACATGAATTTACGATTGGATTTACACCACGAGCATCTGCATTAAGTCAAGTATTGTAAGAAACTCTATTACTTAATACAACAGTAATTTATAAAATTATCTTGATAAAAAAAATCATACGACACAATAAGAAGAATATATTTACCGGTGTTGAAGTTATTGGACTTTGAAATGACACAATTAGTTGCACAATCATAAGCAACTTTTGACGATACCTTATGACAATTCAACAATCCACACGCAGCAACACAACCTGCATATAATGGTTTTGTTCTTAAGAAGCGTTTACATTAAAGAGCACACTTGCCAAGGCAAATGATTTCACCTATTGTTTGATGGGGTGGTGATGAAGGTGAAGGAGAATCATCAGCTTGTGCAACAACCAACATTATCATCATCAAAATTGTAACAATCTTTTTAATACCACACTTTGCCATAATCTTCACTTTGTTAATCTTAATATTCTGATAGTATAAGTTCAATTTGATTTGATAAACAAAGTCAAATAAAACAATTACAATTTATAAGCATAACAATAAATGCACATTTATGTATACTTTAACTCTTTAACAAAACTACATATTTGACTATTAGGACTTGTTGTCCCAAGTTACTTGATTGTTTCGTACTAGAAACACAAAACGAAACAAAAATCTAATATGGAATGTGACATATAATAGAAAATTAGTTAATAAAAATTTCTAATGTGGAACTTAACAATGATTAGTTCATACTTTATGTTTGTAAAAATTGTTATTTTTGGTAAATTAATAGCATAACGACATTAAAGAGAATGGAAGAAATTCCAACTAGGTTGACACATCTTGTAATATCCCGCTGAGGTGCAACTGTTATCAGTGTTAGAAATTAATTATGAAGCATGGCAATTTTGTAAATAAAAAGGAATGGCAAAATTGTAATATTTTTGAGAGAGAGGAATTTAAATAAAGGGAGGCAAGATATTTTCTTCACTCTTCTCTCCCCTCACTCTCCCAAAATCTGGTTTCTCTCCCTCTTCCTCTCACTCTCACGCCCACATCATCCTTGCTATCACCCATCAAAGCTTCATCCAAATTCTTGTGAGATTTATGCAAGCAAGCTTTGATTAAGGGAGTTTAGAACAAGAGGAAGTTAAGAAGAACAAAGAAGGATCAAGAGGCAAGCTAGGGTTTTGGAATAAGCTTGGCAAAGCACCAATCAAGGCTTGAGGTGAGCTCCCTAGGGTTTTAGAACCCACTTGAGTAAGTTTAAGAGTTAATTATAATTTGAGCAATTTTAGAAAATGTCCTAATCTATGTTATTTGCTAATTCCTTGTTCCAACTATGTTTAAACTGTTTATATGCTTAAGAAAATCCTTTTTATACCTTTGGGGAAGCTTGGGTGTGTTGGGATGGTTTGGAATGATGAAAATCACCATTTTTGAGATTTCTGGACCTGTTATGGTCGCTACAGCGAGCTGGAGCTCGCTACAGCGACCAGACAGCTTTTAAGTTCTGCCTACGGTCGCTACAAGCGACCAGCCGTCGCTACAAGCGAGCAGCATGTTTTTCAGACTTTTACCTACAGTCGCTGTAGCGACAGGCCGTGGCTATAGCGACAACATCAGGACAACACTTGACAGCTTTGCTGTTTTGAGTGTTCTGGAGCGCGTAGGCATGGTTTTTCGCATCCGTTTTCTCCATGAACATTTTATAAACAATAACTACCATTCTAACTCATCCAAGAGGCTCCCATAAAGGATGAAAATGTAAGGAACAAGGATTGAGCAATGACTTAGAATATTTTAGAATTAAGAGGGCAAAGTCTAGACGATTATGCAAATGTTCTAGCAATTAAGTAGTGGCTTATGATAACGATAAGCCTATGACCCTATACTCATAGGTTATGTATTGGGAGATTAGTTCCCTTAAGAAATGCATTAAGTATGCAAAAGCTTATAGCAAATTATTAGACGTACTTTCAAGTACAAAAGTTAAGAATTAATGAGGTTAAGAATGATCCAATGATCAAGGTTAAGAACCTATTTATAGGTTAGATATTTAAGAATGATTACATAAGACTGCATTAGATATGCACAAGAATATGAATGAATAAGATATACATATGAACTTAAGTTAAGAATTTAATGATAAAGATTAAACGTGTTCATCAGACTCCGGATTATGCCGGATGGGATTTCTCCGAAAGGGCTATCCACACGTAAGTTATAAGATTATGTTAAACGTGTCCAGCAGGCTCCGGGATTCGCCGGATGGGACTTCTCCGAGAGGATTGTCCACACGTATGTTAAAAGATTTAAGCATGTTCAGCAGACTCCGGGATACGCCGGATGGGACTTCTCCGAGAGGGTTGTCTACATGCAAAGTCAAATTGTGTTCAGCAGACTCCAGGATTCGCCGGATGGGACTTCATCGAGAGAGTTGTCCACAAAATGATAAGAGGAGTCCGGTGTTAGCCTGATATGATAGGAATTTTCACCGGTATGATGGGTGATGTACTTCGGGGTTACTCCACCCGGATGCACTTCGTAAAATGAACCAAGATAATGATTGTTTGTTCAACGCTAACTTCTAACTTAATGTTATAAGAAGATGAATATGAATATGTATACGTATTATGTACTAAGAGTTAAGACAAAGTAGTCATTAGACATCAGCAAGTGATCATAGATTCCCCCTCGATCACTAAGCATAAGATTATGTACATGAAAAGCATAAGACATGATAAAGACAAGTAGCGATCCTAAGTTTTCCCCTTGATCGCGAAATATGTAGAGAATGACGGCGATCGTAGGAATCCCCAAGATTGCCAAGAGTAGGCACGGCGACCCTAGGTTTCCCCCGTGGTTGCCAACATTAGGTTGGGCTGGAGCTCACTGAGACATTATGTCTCACCCCAATCCTTCTGGTGCAGGTTTTCACGTTAGCAAGATATTCATGATGATATTCTTCAGGAAGACGCTGGATGGAGCGCAGTTGCTCGTTGTGGTCAAGCTCAGGAGGATGTCAGATTATACATGTATATGAAAGTGTATTTTATGATATTTGGATATTTGTATAAACGAGCCAATTGTACGCATTCAATAGTTTTGTATATATATATATTTATTATTGAAAATTTTAATGTATCCGGTATCATAATAATACACATGCTAAATATTCTAGATAATTTAGTATGGGTGTTACAATTGGTATCAGAGCAGGTCGATTCAGACCGTGCCTTGGGTCATTAAAAATTCAATAAAAGTAGTGGGACCATTGGGTTCTGGATATTGTTCTAAAGGTCACATCTAGTTGAGCCTGATCAACTCAATCTAGTATATGACAGTTAGGATAAATATCCGAGAGCTGAATGTGACCAAGGAGGAATGAAGTTTATGAAGGGCGAAGATTAAGGTGACGGAATTTTAAGACGGAATTAGCAAAGGAGTAGCAAATGCCAAATGGTGGCCATCAACCATGAGGTAGCGAAGCCTGTTAGTGGCAAGATTTCAGAAACATAAGAGATATTTAAAAGGTAAGGTGAAGCACTTCAACTCAGCTGGACGCATCGTTGGATGATGCCTTGTCTGCGGAAGATATAAGGATTAAGGAATCATGGGATACTCTAAGGAATGATTTGGGACCGCAGTTTGAGAAGTAAAAGTGAAGTGTGGAATAAGTAATGATTTTGAGTACAGAGTTAAGGAAATGCAGTACCAAACCTAGAGACTTGAAATGAGGAATTATCAGTCGGTTTTTAAAACCTCCAGACTCCCAGCAAAGATAGAGTGTTGAAGAATCGAACTCGAATCGGATGAGATTTTAATGCCTAAACGGTTAAGAGAATTAATTATGGATTAAGTGAATTATTTGGACAAATGAAACTAACCACTCAAGTGTGGTCATTGAGCGTGAATCACCAGTAAGTTTAACCCCATCAGATCAGCCGCACCTCCCGAACCATAAATGCCGGATTTGTGAATTAAGAAGAGAAGATGGTATACAACCTAAGAATTAAGATGGATAAATAAGTGATAATAACAAGACCTGTTGCATATCGAAGTGTGAATCAGATATTCAGATGTGTCCTATTAGTAAGAAGATTGGAATTAAGCTAAGCTTAACTGGAGTTTTACTCAATGAAAGGTGGATATTGAATAATAAGTTGTTAGAATTTAGTGCACTGATGGACGAACTAAGTCGAACACCCTTGATTGGATGAAGAAGGAAAGTTCAAGATAACACAAGATTATAGTAGACCAATGTTGAAGGATCGGAATCTTAGCCGAGGAATTATGTGAGACTTTATTATACGGAGGATCGTATTGTGGATAATGTTAAGGAGTTTTATGTTTTCAACCAAGGGATTTTTCCTTCCACCATTATTCTAGAATTGAAAGAGATCGCCTTGTGTTGATAAGTTTCCGAAGGCGGTAATAAAGCACAGATTTGAGGTTGTTGAATTATATGAAGAATTATTCGGCTAATAAGATCAAGATTGAATTGAGAATACAATAACGAGTTACTGGAGGAATCCAATAGGTGATAATAAACGTTGAATTAAGATCAATTAATCGGGTACTCAAAGAGAAGTAATCTATAATTAAATTCACCAGAGGACCAATAAGAGTTTGAATCTTATTCAGGACGGATTGTTCCGTAGAAACTCGAAGGGGTAACTTAAGGGACATGATAGAGTTATGGAGTCCGAAGTTTTCTCGGAAAGATTATGGATGTAAAATCCTTACGGATAAAAGATAAAATGGTTAGTAACGGGACTCAAACCCTCAGTGGATTCAGTGTACGAAAGATGTGAATCTCCAGAAGTCATAGAATGTTTTAGAAGTTGCCACAAGTGATTGTGTGTGAACTTAAGTTGCCTCAGGCATGCTTTCATTCGGGTTTCCGCAATGTTTAATGATTATATATATGATGGGCCGACCAAGAGATGGTTACAGAATTCAGAATATGGAGAGTAAAGTTAGAACCAGTGTTAAAGCTGTTGGCAGGAGCATTGTAGAGCTCGTAACAGTTACTGAAAACCATTTATAGGTTCTGGCGTATTATCGTGAAAGTAAGTATATGGTTTAGGTCCGAAAGGAAACACAAAGTCAGACGATGACCAATCCAAAGTAAGTAGATGGTTTAAGCCACAAGAGAGACAGTAACGTCAGATGATTTTGTTATGATAGCTATAAGTTATTAAGTAAAAAGATTGGTCAAGGAAATTTTATTTGGCAATAGTGGGGTATCGCTCCAATTCTAACTCGAGTTGTTAAGAATCAGAGTGGCGCAGCGGAGTAGCAAACCAGGAATGAATTAATGAACAATGCTAAGCTGAAGCTTAGAGAATGAGAAGATGTTAAGTGCTTAATTCTTATTATATGGAATAGCAGTAAGTATAGACGACTTGAACTTATCACAAGTTCTAATAGGAATTTTTGGAAGTTAAGTTGATGGATACTATAAACCTCGAAACTCATGAGAAAAGGAATATTGGAATAGTTTAAGAATATATGGTAAGGAATAAGAAGGATGTGATTCTGGCACTAAGTCTGCATCCGTGGAAGTTATCGTTAAAACGGTAGTTTAGCTATTTTAGCTCAATAACAAGTATGCTTGAATAGTAAGTTAGTCAAAAGGATCAAGCATAAGGCAACATCAGAAAAGGTTGCACTTGCAAGATAATATTTTGAAATTGAAGCGTTGATTAGAAACGACGATGTAGTGGCATGTAAGTTTATTTCACATTATACCCACGCAAGGTTAATGTAACACCCACACTAAATTATCTAGAATATTTAGTATGTGTATTAATCTGATACTGGGTACATTAAAATTTTCAATAATAAATACAATATAAAACTACTGAATGAGTACAAATAGCTCGTTAATACAAATATCCAAATATCATTTACAATTCCACTCTCATATACATAGATAATCTGTCAACCTCCTGAGCTTGTCCTTGACGAGCATCTGCACTCCATCCAGCGTCTTCCTGAAGATCTTCATCTGAAAACCACTTGCTTACCTGAAAACCTGCACCAGAAGGATTGGGATGAGACATAATGTCTCAGTGAGCTCCTACCCAACCTACTGTTGGCAACCACGGGGAAAACCTAGGGTCGCCGTGCCTACTCTCGGCAATCTTGGGGATACCTATGATCGCCAAGTCTTAACTCTACCCTTAGAGGGCTACCTGACTGTCCTGCTAATCTGTGTAGTCATAATCTAGACTACATCCTGCTAAACTAGTGATCAAGGGGAAACCTAGGATCACTGTCTGAGTCTGATACTGAATAGTCATGAGATCTAGACTATATCCTGACGACTGGGTGATCGAGGGGAAACCTAGGATCACCGCCTGATAACTGATACATGATATCTGATACCTGTCTGATAACTATTTTCTGTCTGATAAAATAATAAAATATTAACTGATACATGTCTTTATGTTAGCTGTTAGCGTTGAACAAACATTATTATCTGAGTTCATTTTACGGAATGCCCCCGAGTGGAGTAACCCCGAAGCACATTCCCCTGATAACCGGTGAAAATTCCTATCATATCAGGCTAACACCGGACTCCTCTTGTCGTCGTGCGGTCATCCTTGCGGAATAACGCGTCCCACTGGCGTGAACCTCCTGTGTCCCACTAGCGTGAACAGCAGAAGACACGACTTAATAATCTTAACTTACGCGTATACCTCCCGTGTCCCACTGGCCTGAACGACGGAAGACGCGAATTAATATTCTTTAACTTATGCATGAACCTTTCATGTCCCACTGGCGTGAACGATGAAAGTCGCGACTTAAATAATATTATTCTTAGTCTTTACTTTGCATGAACCATTCGTGTCCCACTGGCGTGAACGACGAAGGCCACGGCTTAATATCTTAACAACTCTTGTTCTTATTCTTTATATATATATATATATATATATATATATATATATATATCTTATAACTTATGCATATCTGATGCATTCTCAAGTAAATCATTCTTAATTGCTTAACCTATGAAAAGGTTCTTATCTCTGAACTTAAAATTATCCTTGTGCTTAATACATGATGAGTTATATTCTAAATCTCTTTAACCTATAAAGGTTCTTGACTTATCGTTCTCATAAGTCATACCTAGGGCTTACTTAAGCATATAACCTTAGTTCATGAATTTCCAAGCCTTGCATAATCTTTGCTCACATGATTTCTCAACCATTGGAAGCCTTTAGAAAGAACTAAAATGGTGGTTTATGTTTCTAAAAGGTGTTAGGAGAAAAACATTTGCAAAAGCCATGCCCGCGCGCACCAGAACCCCCAGAACAGCTCAACTAGGTTGTGTTGTCCTGGCTTGGTCGCTACAAGCGCCCACCTGGTCGCTACAAGCGCCAGGCTGGTCGCTACAAGCGCAGGTAGGCAGGGAGAAATCCTGCCTGGTCGCTACAAGCGATAGCTCGTCGCTACAGCGACCATGACAGCACAGTCATGTGTAAAAATGCATTTTTCCACCATTTTTGCCCATTCAAGGTTACCCAAGCTTCCTAAACATGCTAAAAATGATTTTCCTTCATAAAATAACAATTTTAAACATATATGAGCAAAGATTTAGCAAGCAAGGATTTAGGGTAAAAAGTCTATAACTTTTCTTAAATTGTAAAACACATAAAACTCACTCTAGGAGGGTTCTAAAACCCAAGAGAGCTCACCTTAAACCTTGATTGGTGCTTACTAAGCTCATTCCAAAACCCTAGCTTGATTTCTCCTTGATTCTTCTTGTTCTAAACCTCCAACACAAGTTGCTAGCAAGGATTCTCTCATGAATTGGATGAAGAATTGATGGGTTAAGGCAAGGATGATGATGAAGGCAAGAGAGTGAGAAGAAGAGGGAGAGGAATCAGATTTTTGAGAGAGAAGGGTGAGAAGGAATGAGTGAAAATATCTTCCCCCTTCTTTTTAAATAATCTTCCTTGTACCAAGTATTTACCATAACGCCATTGCCACTTATTTACAAAATTGCCATGCTTGCTTAGCAAGTTTCTAACACTGATAACTGTTACATTTAAGCGGGATATTACAATCTACCCCCCTTAAAGAAATTTCGTCCGCGAAATTTAGAATCCTCTATCATATATATAAATGAATCTCTCATACTACTTCCTCTACTAGCCAAAATTCCAGTTCGTCTTGCTTATCGGAATCCATTGATTATATACTCGACAACTTTTTCTTTAACTGAAATGCTCACGGTGAATTTCATAACTCTTACGTAGTAGGATGTGAGGTTATCTGAACCATCGCATCCAACTCGCTCGACCACGTTCCTGGTTCATACACTTCTGCAAATCCAATCTGGAGTTGTCCAGCTCTGACACTTGTACTAATTCGTATAAATACCTTCATAGTCCATGTAATCTTACTTTGACGACATTAGATCGTTCTCATTATCCTCAAATATTCCCACTCTTCAGTGGATTTCTTGCACTGCATTTATTTCCCATGAATCATTATCTTTATCTTTCGTCTCATACGACGACATCACTTATGTTAATAACTTAGAAATCATTCTTTATTACTTGGAGTTTACTAATCTCCTATCTATCTTGTCACTACTATTCTCGAATTCTGGCCGTAGCATAAATATTTCCTATATTGGTAAATCCAAACTCATAGAAGTTTAGCCCGAGTGATGAGTAGTAATCATCTCACATAACACCACATGGTACATTTCATAGCATATAATTTACATACATAAGCGAGCACGTGTACACTACTGATGGGTACACAATACATCATCTCATCCTTGTCCGACTGACGGGACATCATTCTTGATCTTATCATATCTGAGACACTACCACATCAATTGGGAATCTTTTCTTACTCTTAGCTCATTTCGTAACATTCGGGATTTGCCTTTCGACTGGCTTGCCAGGTTTGCCCCGCCAATGTTACCCATGTTTAACTCTTGAGTATACAACAACCTATAACATAGATTATGGTTACATCTCTCAGCATCGTAAACTTATTTCTCATTCTGGACGTCGAGTTCAAGATCCTTGTTTCCAATAGAAAACTCTACTTGATTTCTACCAAAAATAGCACACTAAATCTTTAATCCTTTAATCATGACCTGAACTCACGTAGCCCTTTTTACTGCAGACTACGAGTGACTTTTAGTCTACTTAGAAAGTCCTTCTTTCTTTACTGGTGAACCTTAAGTTCAAGAATTTCTGAACACTTCAGCTAAGGTATGTTTGATATCAATAAATCTGTTCTGGTCAAAACCTTCCTACTTTAACATTCCTGACTGCGTACCACTATTACCAAAACATGTCACAACACTGAAAATCTACTACACTACTATCTGAGTAGTTTAAGCACTGCCTGATAAGTATATATAATACTAAACATAACCTGATACATGTGACATGTTGCCAGATTGTAGGTACATCATGGATTAAACTCATATGTCACCGCATTGTTGTTTCTGATCAACGCTTTAATTTCAAATATATTATCTTGCAAGCACAACCTGTACCGTTGTTGGCTCATGCTTAATTCTCTTTAGACTAACTTACTCTTCAAGCATACTTGATGTTGTTGAGCTAAAATAGCTAAACTACCGTTTTAGCGTTAACTCCCATTGATTCAGACTTATTGTGCTGGAATCACATCCTTCTTATTCCTTACCATATATTCCATTTCTCATGGGTTCGAAGTTTGAAGTATCCATCAACTTAATCTCCAAAAATTTCAGAACTTGTGATAAGTTCAAGTCGTCTATACTTACTGCTATTCCATATAATAAGAATTAAGCACTTATCACCTTCTCGTTCTTTAAGCTTCAGCTTGGTGTTGTTCACTAAATCATTCTTGGATTGCTACTCCGCTGCGCAACTCTGATTCTTAACAATTCTAGTTAGGATTGGAGCAATACACCACTATTGCCAAGTAAAATTTCCTTGACCATTCCTTTTACTTTGTCACTTTGTGATTACCGTAACAAAACCATCTGACGTTATTGTTCCTCTTGTGGATTAAACCATCTGCTTAACTTACGGATTAGTCATCACCTGACTTCGTGCTTCCTTTCAGACATAAACCATATACTTACTTTCAAGATAATACACCAAAACCTATAAACGGTTTTCGGCAACTATTACGTGTCAAACAACTTAAACACTGGTTCTAACTTTACTTTCCATATCCTGAATTCTGTAACCATCTCTTGGTCAGCTCTTTATGTATAATCATTAAAACATTGCGCAACCCGACTGAAAGCTTGCTTGAGACAACTTAAATTCACACACACAAACACTTGTGTCAACTTCTAAAACGACTTATGGTTTCTGGAGGTTCACATCTTTTACATATACTGAATCTACTGAGGGTTTGAGTCCCATTACTAATCGTTCTATCTTTATCCATAAGAATTTCATACCCATAATCTTTTCGAAACAATTACGGTCTCTATGGTTTTACCATACCTCTTAGGTTACCTTCGAATCCCTCCAGTTAAGTGATCTTGAACTTCAATACCTCATCATTACCTTTTGTTTCATTCAACGACTCGTTACGGCATTCTCATTTCAGATCTTGATCTTAACATCTGAGTAATTCTGCATATAGTTGAACAATCCGAAATCTATACCTTATTACCGCCCTCGGAACTTATCAACACGAGGTGACCTCTTTAAGCTTCTAGAATAACTGTGGAAGAAAACTCATCAGTTGAAAACTTAAAACTCACTAGCATTAACCACAATCTTAACCTTTCGTATATTACAGTCTCAATAAAATTTCTCGGCTAAAATTTCCGATTATCCTTCAAAACTGGTCTACTATAATCTTGTGTCATCTTGAACTTGCCTTATTCATCCAATCAAGGAAATTCAACTTTATTCGTCCATCAGTTCACTAAATCCCAATGACTGGCCATTTAATATACGCCTTTTGTTGAATAAAATTTCAGTTAAGCTTAACTTATTTCCAATCTTCTTACTAATAAAACACATATGAATATCTGATTCATGCCTCGATATGCAACGGGTCTTATTATCAAAACTTATTCATCCATCTTAGTTCTTAGGTTGCATACCAACTTCTTTTCTTAATTCCCAAATCTAGCATTTATGGTTCGGGAGGTGCGGCTGATCTGATGGCGTTAAACTTACTTGCGAGTCATGCTCAAAGACCACCCTTGAGTGGTTAGTTTCATTCGTCCAAATAATTTGCTTAATCCATAATTTTCTCTTAACTGTCTGGACATTAAAATCTCATCCGATTGGAGTTTGGTTCTCAGCACTCTATCTTTGCTGGGAGTCTAGAGGTTTCAAAAACCGACCGATAATTCCTCATTTTGAGTCTCTAGGTTTGGTACCACAATTCCTTAACTCTGTACTCAGAATTGATACTTAATCCACACTTCACTTTAACTTCTCGAACTGCGGTTCCCGTTAAGGTTCCACGTCATTCCTTAGAGTATTCCATAATTTCTTAATCCATATGTCTTCCGCAGATGAGGTATCGTCCAACGTCGTGTCCAACTGGGTTGAGGTACTTCACCTCACTCTTAAGTATCTCTTGTGTTCCTGAACTTCGCCGATTCCGTTTTAAAATTCTGTCACCTAACTCTTCGCCCTTCATACACTTCATTCATCCTTGGTAACATTCAGCTCTCGGACATTTATCCTAACTGTCATATACTAGATTGAGTTGATCAGGCTCAACTAGATGTGACCTTTAGAACAACATCCGGAACCCAATGGTCCCACTACCTTATTGAATATTTTTAATGACCCAAGGCACGGTCTGAATCGACATGCTCTGATACCAATTGTAACACCCACACTAAATTATCTAGAATATTTAGTATGTGTATTAATCTGATACTGGGTACATTAAAATTTTCAATAATAAATACAATATAAAACTACTGAATGAGTACAAATAGCTCGTTAATACAATTATCCAAATATCATTTACAATTCCACTCTCATATACATAGATAATCTGTCAACCTCCTGAGCTTGTCCTTGACAAGCATCTGCACTCCATCCAGCGTCTTCCTGAAGATCTTCATCTGAAAACCACTTGCTTACCTGAAAACCTGCACCAGAAGGATTGGGATGAGACATAATGTCTCAGTGAGCTCCTACCCAACCTACTGTTGGCAACCACGGGGGAAACCTAGGGTCGCCGTGCCTACTCTCGGCAATCTTGGGGATACCTATGATCGCCAAGTCTTAACTCTACCCTTAGAGGGCTACCTGACTGTCCTGCTAATCTGTGTAGTCATAATCTGGACTACATCCTGCTAAACTAGTGATCAAGGGGAAACCTAGGATCACTGTCTGAGTCTGATACTGAATAGTCATGAGATCTAGACTATATCCTGACGACTGGGTGATCGAGGGGAAACCTAGGATCACCGCCTGATAACTGATACATGATATCTGATACCTGTCTGATAACTATTTTCTGTCTGATAATATAATAAAATATTAACTGATACATGTCTTTATGTTAGCTGTTAGCGTTGAACAAACATTATTATCTGAGTTCATTTTACGGAATGCCCCCGGGTGGAGTAACCCCGAAGCACATTCCCCTGATAACCGGTGAAAATTCCTATCATATCAGGCTAACACCGGACTCCTCTTGTCGTCGTGCGGTCATCCTTGCGGAATAACGCGTCCCACTGGCGTGAACCTCCTGTGTCCCACTGGCGTGAACAGCAGAAGACACGACTTAATAATCTTAACTTACGCGTATACCTCCCGTGTCCCACAGGCGTGAACGACGGAAGACGCGAATTAATATTCTTTAACTTATGCATGAACCTTTCATGTCCCACTGGCGTGAACGATGAAAGTCACGACTTAAGTAATATTATTCTTAGTCTTTACTTTGCATGAACCATTCGTGTCCCACTGGCGTGAACGACGAAGGCCACGGCTTAATATCTTAACAACTCTTATTCTTATTCTTTATATATATATATATATATATATATATATATATATCTTATAACTTATCTTATAACTTATGCATATCTGATGCATTCTCAAGTAAATCATTCTTAATTGCTTAACCTATGAAAAGGTTCTTAACTCTGAACTTAAAATCATCCTTGTGCTTAATACATGATGAGTTCTATTCTAAATCTCTTTAACCTATAAAGGTTCTTGACTTATCGTTCTCATAAGTCATACCTAGGGTGTAACATCCCACTTAAGACTCGAATATTTGTTAATATTGAGACGAGGTATCATAAATGTTTTAAGCAAAGGACAATTTGGTAAATTGTCAGTCAATGGGTTTATTTATATGGCAAGTGTAATATCCCGCTTAGATGTAACAGTTAACAACGTAGAAACTTATTACGCAAGCATGGCAATTATGCAATTATGTGGCAATGGCAATTATGTAAATTATTTGAAATGGGAGGATGTGTTTTTAAATAGGAACACAAGATATTTTCAATCACTTCTCTCATTCTCTCTACTCTTCTCTCACGCCACCCTCTCCTCCTCACCTCAATCTTCACATAATCATCCTCCTATATGGCCAATTCTTGAGCAAGCAAGCAAGGTTTGTGAGCTAGAGCCAAGGAAACAAGCAAGAATAAAGGAAATTGGAAAGCTAGGGTTTGGCAAGGAATTAAGGAAAGAAAATGGATCAAGCTAGGGTTTGATGATTGGAAGCTTGTCAAGGATCAAAGCTAGCTAAATCAAGGTGAGCTCCCTATGAATTTTACCCCTCTTTGGGTAGTTTTATGGTTTAGAGAGGAAAGGAATTTATGAATAATTTTAAGCTAGATTTGTATAAGTTAGTTTCCCTATTGTTAATACTTGTTATGCTATGATCTTATATGTTGAAAACCTTTGATTTTGATGTATAAATGCTTGCTGGACTGTGTATGGATGAAAAACTCGTTTTGGAATTTTCTGGAAGTGTTACAGGGCCTGGCAGTTCTGGTTCTGTCGTGCCACGATGGCACCCATCGTGCCACGATGAGTCATCGTGCCACTAGAGATCCTGTCGTGCCACGATGGAGACAGAATGACACTTCATTTTTGGAAACTTGTTTTAATGCCAGAAACCATCCGCACAGTGCCAGTATGCCTTTATGCTTTTAGTAATGGAAGAATGGATCATAGTATACCTCGTATTAGCATAAGAGTGCGGTTAGAAACTTAACATATCATTGAGGTTTAACCTCATAAGAATCAAGTGTCAATATGACAATGGGTAGATTAAACCCTAAGTTATCAAGTAAGATTAAGGGGCTTAGTTCCCAACCTTTAGACAAAGGCTTATGAGAATGATAAGTCAAGAACCTATTATAGGTTAAAGAGATTTAGAATGGTACTCATCATGTACTAAGTACAAGAATGAATCTATGTTTATAGTTAAGAACCTTGATAGGTTAAGCATTTAAGAACGATTTACTTAAAGAATGCATCAGATATGCATAAGACTATGAAACAAATTAGATAAGCATAAGAACTTAATGATAAAGAAGATGATAACGTGTTCATCAGACTCCGGATTATGCCGGATGGGATTTCTCCGAAAGGGCTATCCACACGTAATTTATAAGACGATGTTAAACGTGTTCATCAGACTCCGGGTTTCGCCGGATGGGACTCTTCCGAGAGGATTGTCCACACGTATGTTAAAAGATTAAGCTTGTCCATCAGGCTCCGGGGTTCGCCGGATGGGACTTCTCCGAGAGGGTTGTCTACATGCAAGATGTGTCCAGCAGGCTCCGGATTATGCCGGATGGGGCTTCACCGAGAGGGTTGCCTACACAAAAGATAAGAGGAGTCCGGTGTTAGCCTGATATGATAGGAATTTCACCGGTATGATGGGAGATGTACTTCGGGGTTACTCCACCCGGATGCACTCCGTAAAATGAACCAAGATAATGATTGTTTGTTCAACGCTAACTTCTAACTTTATGATATGTAAAGATGAATACGAATATGAAATGAGTATGTATATTTTATATGTAATACGAGACATGATGATTAGTTCCTAGTGAACGAGATGTGATCATAGGATGTCCCCAAGATCACTACGTATAAGGCTAAGATAAGAATAGAGTATGAAATGCATGAGATAAGACAATGAAGCGATCCTAGGCTTTCCCCTTGATCGCGAAATATGTAGAGAAAGCCGGCGATCGTAGGTATCCCCAAGATCGCTAAGAGTAGGCACGGCGACCCTAGGTTTCCCCCGTGGTTGCCAACAGTAGGTTGGGTTGGAGCTCACTGAGACGTTATGTCTCATCCCAATCCTTCTGGTGCAGGTTTTTCAGGTAAGCAAGAGATGTTCAGGAAGACGCTGGATGGAGTGCAGATGCTCGTCAAGAGGTTGACAGATTTTATATATGTATATAAACGTGTATTGTATGACATTTGGATATTTATGTAAACGAGCAAATTGTACTCATTCAGTGGTTTGTATATATTAATTATTGTAAATTTTAATGTATCCGATATCAGATTAATACGCATGCTAAATATTCTAGATAATTTAGTATGGGTGTTACAATTGGTATCAGAGCAGGTCGATTCAGACCGTGCCTTGGGTCATTAAAGTTTCAATAAAAGTAGTGGGACCATTGGGTTCCAGATATTGTTCTAAAGGTCACGTCTAGTTGAGCCTGATCAACTCAATCTAGTATATGACAGTTAGGATAAATGTCTGAGAGCTGAATGTGACCAAGGAGGAACGAAGTTTATGAAGGGCGAAGAAGTATTCAACGCCAAATGGTGGCCATCGAACCGTAAAGTGGCTAAGCCTGTTTACGGCAGAGTTTCAGGGATGTCAGAAATATCTAAGGATAAGGTGAAGAACCTTAACACGGTTGGACGCGTCATTAAGAGATGTCTCATAGGATGAGACATGAACAGTAAGGAATTATGGAACCATAACTGGAACCGTAGTTGAGAAGTGGTATTAAGGACATTGTGTGAGGAATCGAAAGACTCGCGTACTCAAATCGGATGAGATTTTAAATCCAATCAGTGAAGAGATTTAATTATTGATTAAGAGGATTAATTGGGACAGATGAAGCTGCAGAGTCTGAACTTGCTGGAATTATCGTGCCACGAGAGCTTCTATCGTGCCACGATCATATGGATCAGGACATCCATCGTGCCACGACCCATGCTTCTCGTGCCACGAGAATGACAGTGGAGCACTCCTTAAGAAGAAAAGATAGTATGCAATCTAGGACCCAAAATGGATGAGTAAGTAGTAATGACGATACCTATTGCACATCGAAGCGTGTTTTAGGATATGTTCTGTTGGTAAGAAGATTTGAAATGAGCTAAGTCCAATGAAAAGTTTTATACCAAGAAAAGTGAATTGGATTACTTTTATTATGATGAGCCAACAAGATGTTTATACGAGAAACGCAAGCTCAGCAGCAAGTAATGATTTCTCAGAACATGATATTGAATAATAAGTTGAAGTCCCTTGAATGGATGAAGAAGACGAGTTTAAGAGGACACATGGTTATAGTAGACCTGTTTTTAAGGATAATTGGAATTTTAGCCGAGAAATTATATTGAGACTTTATAAGACGAAAGGATAAGATTGTGGTTAATGTTAATGAGTTTAAGTTTTCAACGGATGAGTTTCCTTCCACAATCATTCTAGAAGCTGAAAGAGAATCACCTCGTGTTGATAAGTTCCGAAGGCGGTAATAAGGTATAGATTTCGGATTGTTCAACTATATGCAGAAATTATTTAGATGTTAAGATCAAGATTTGAATGATGAATGCAGTAACGAGTTGCTGAATGAATTAAAAGGTAATGATGAGGTTTTGAAGCTCGAGATCAGTTAACTGGAGGGATTCGAAGGTAACCTAAGAGGTATGGTAAGACCATAGAGACCGAAATTGTCTCGGAAAGATCATGGGTATGAAAATGAAATCCTTACGGATAAAGTTAGAACGAATAGGAACGAGACTCAAATTATTAGTGGATTCAGTATATAAAAGATATGAACCTCCAAAAGTCATAAGTTGTTTTGGAAGTTGCCACAAGTGATTTAAGTGTGAAATTTAAGCTGCTACAGGTGTACTCTTAGGTCGGTTTCTACAATGTTAAAACGATAATACATGTTGGATTGACCATGAGATGGTCACAGGAATCAGACATGGAGAATAAGTAAGAACCAGTGTATGAGCTGTTTTGACGGAATCACTGTTGGGTTCGTAGTTGTTGCTGAAAGTTATTTACAGGTTTGGGCGTAATATCGCGAAAACAATTATATTCTTTAGGTTCAAAAGGAAACCCAAGTCAGGCGATGACCAATCCATAAGCTAAGCGGATGATTTAAGCCTCAAGAGAAACGGTAACGTCAAGTGGTTTGTTACGGTAGCTACAAAGTGATAAAGTAAGGGAATTGGTCGATGAAATTTTATATGGCAATAGTGGTGTATTGCTCCAATTCTAACTAGAATTGTTAAGAATCAGAGTGGCGCAGCGGAGTAGCAATCCAAGAATGAATTAATGAGAAAATGCTAAGCTGAAGCTTAGGGAACGAGAAGATGATAAATGCTTAATTCTTATAATATGGATTAGTAGTAAGTAGAGACGACTTGAACATATCACAAGTTCTAACGGAAAATTTTGGAAATCAAGTTGAGGAATACTTCGAACCTCGAACCCATGAGAAATGGAATATCAAGATAGTTTAAGAATATATGGTAAGGAATAAGAAGGATGTGATTCTAGCACATTAAATCTGAAACAATGGAAGTTATCGCTAAACGGTAGTTTAGCTATTTTATCTCAGTAACATCAAGTATACTTGAAGAATAAGTTTAGTCTAAAGAGAAATTGAGCATGAGACAACATTAGTACAGATTGCACTTGCAAGGTGAAATTTGTGAATTTGAAGCATTGATCAAAAACGACAATGCAGTGGCATGTAAGTTATTCCACGTTGTATCCACGATATGATAATATGCCGTATGTACCAGGTTGTGATTAGTAATGTGTACTTGTCAGGCAGTGTTTATACTACTCAGATAGTAGTGTAACAGATTTTCAGTTGTGATATGTGTTAGTAACTAAGGTACGCAACTAGTAATGTTTAAAGTGAGAAGATGCTAATCATAACAGGTTTGTTGATACTGAACGCGTTTTAGTTAAGAATATTCAAGGATTTTGAATTCGACGTCCAGAATGAGAAATAAGTTTGTGATGCCGTTAGAATGTAACAATAATTTTCGGGTTGTTATATACTCAAGAAATAAACATGGGTAACATTGGCGGGGCAAACCTGGCAAGCCAGTTGAAAGGCAAATCCCGGATGTTACGAAATGAGTTAAGAGCAGGAAAAGATTCCCAATTGATGTGGTAGTGTCTCAAATATGTTAAGATTAAGAATGATGTCCCGTTAGTCGGACAAAGATGAGGTAATGTAAAGTGTACACGTGCTTGCTTATGTATGTAAGTTATATGTTATGAAATATATTGTATAATGATATGCGCGACGACTTAAGCCACTCATCACTCGGACTAAACTCCTATAAGTTTGGGATTATCGGTGTAGAAAACATTTAAGCTACGACAAGGAGACGAGAATAAGTTGTGACAAGAATGATGGGAGATTGGCAAACTCCTAGTATGAAGAATGATTTCTAAGATACGTTATAGATCAATCAAAGCAGAACGCGGGTAATCAGTAAGATTTCGCGAGCCCTTGAGGAATTCCTTAGTGGGAATAATGATGAAGATTATGGAAAGTAACACACCAGGATGCCTCCTCCTTGTATTTGTATAATGGAGGTAGTGCGGTAATTTACTCTCATTAAAGAATGGTATAATTATGGTAAAACCATATATGTAGGATGCCGTTGTATAAGGCAAAGATCGAATATAAGAATTCAATGGAATCGTCGAGGATAATAAGAACGTCCAATGTCGTCAAGGTAAGATTACGCGGACTATGACGAGATTATAAGAATTCAACACAAGTGTTAGGATTGGATAACTCTAGTTTGGGTTGCAAGAAGTGTATGAACAAGGAACGTAGTCAGTGAGTAGGATACGATGGTTCAGATAACCTCATACCCTACTACGCAAGAGATGTGTAATGCACGTCAGGCATTCCCGTTAAAGAAGAGATTGTCGAATACAATCGACTTATATAGAATTGGGAAAATCTAAGGGATTTCGATAAGTAAGATGAACTGGAGTTTTGGCTAATGAAGGAAGTAATATGTGAGATTAATTCATATATGATATTGGATTCTAAATTTCGAGGACGAAATTTCTTTAAGGGGGGTAGATTGTAACATCCCACTTAAGACTCGAATATTTGTTAATATTGAGACGAGGTATCATAAATGTTTTAAGCAAAGGACAATTTGGTAAATTGTCAGTCAATGGGTTTATTTATATGGCAAGTGTAATATCCCGCTTAGATGTAACAGTTAACAACGTAGAAACTTATTACGCAAGCATGGCAATTATGCAATTATGTGGCAATGGCAATTATGTAAATTATTTGAAATGGGAGGATGTGTTTTTAAATAGGAACACAAGATATTTTCAATCACTTCTCTCATTCTCTCTACTCTTCTCTCACGCCACCCTCTCCTCCTCACCTCAATCTTCACATAATCATCCTCCTATATGGCCAATTCTTGAGCAAGCAAGCAAGGTTTGTGAGCTAGAGCCAAGGAAACAAGCAAGAATAAAGGAAATTGGAAAGCTAGGGTTTGGCAAGGAATTAAGGAAAGAAAATGGATCAAGCTAGGGTTTGATGATTGGAAGCTTGTCAAGGATCAAAGCTAGCTAAATCAAGGTGAGCTCCCTATGAATTTTACCCCTCTTTGGGTAGTTTTATGGTTTAGAGAGGAAAGGAATTTATGAATGATTTTAAGCTAGATTTGTATAAGTTAGTTTCCCTATTGTTAATACTTGTTATGCTATGATCTTATATGTTGAAAACCTTTGATTTTGATGTATAAATGCTTGCTGGACTGTGTATGGATGAAAAACTCGTTTTGGAATTTTCTGGAAGTGTTACAGGGCCTGGCAGTTCTGGTTCTGTCGTGCCACGATGGCACCCATCGTGCCACGATGAGTCATCGTGCCACTAGAGATCCTGTCGTGCCACGATGGAGACAGAATGACACTTCATTTTTGGAAACTTGTTTTAATGCCAGAAACCATCCGCACAGTGCCAGTATGCCTTTATGCTTTTAGTAATGGAAGAATGGATCATAGTATACCTCGTATTAGCATAAGAGTGCGGTTAGAAACTTAACATATCATTGAGGTTTAACCTCATAAGAATCAAGTGTCAATATGACAATGGGTAGATTAAACCCTAAGTTATCAAGTAAGATTAAGGGGCTTAGTTCCCAACCTTTAGACAAAGGCTTATGAGAATGATAAGTCAAGAACCTATTATAGGTTAAAGAGATTTAGAATGGTACTCATCATGTACTAAGTACAAGAATGAATCTATGTTTATAGTTAAGAACCTTGATAGGTTAAGCATTTAAGAACGATTTACTTAAAGAATGCATCAGATATGCATAAGACTATGAAACAAATTAGATAAGCATATGAACTTAAGTAAGAACTTAATGATAAAGAAGATGATAACGTGTTCATCAGACTCCGGATTATGCCGGATGGGATTTCTCCGAAAGGGCTATCCACACGTAATTTATAAGACGATGTTAAACGTGTTCATCAGACTCCGGGTTTCGCCGGATGGGACTCTTCCGAGAGGATTGTCCACACGTATGTTAAAAGATTAAGCATGTCCATCAGGCTCCGGGGTTCGCCGGATGGGACTTCTCCGAGAGGGTTGTCTACATGCAAGATGTGTCCAGCAGGCTCCGGATTATGCCGGATGGGGCTTCACCGAGAGGGTTGCCTACACAAAAGATAAGAGGAGTCCGGTGTTAGCCTGATATGATAGGAATTTCACCGGTATGATGGGAGATGTACTTCGGGGTTACTCCACCCGGATGCACTCCGTAAAATGAACCAAGATAATGATTGTTTGTTCAACGCTAACTTCTAACTTTATGATATGTAAAGATGAATACGAATATGAAATGAGTATGTATATTTTATATGTAATACGAGACATGATGATTAGTTCCTAGTGAACGAGATGTGATCATAGGATGTCCCCAAGATCACTACGTATAAGGCTAAGATAAGAATAGAGTATGAAATGCATGAGATAAGACAATGAAGCGATCCTAGGCTTTCCCCTTGATCGCGAAATATGTAGAGAAAGCCGGCGATCGTAGGTATCCCCAAGATCGCTAAGAGTAGGCACGGCGACCCTAGGTTTCCCCCGTGGTTGCCAACAGTAGGTTGGGTTGGAGCTTGTAACACCCTAACCCTCAACCGCCGATTATTAACTTTAATAAAACAAAACGTTAAGGACATAGGAAGTTACAACATAATGAAAACGCATTTTCATAAACATCAACAGATCAAAATATATTTGATTCACAAACAGCAGCGGAAAAAGAAAAACAAACAGAAAAAAAAAAACAGAGACGATACCCCTTCTGACAGGATACCCCTTCTATGCTCAAACATGCTCATACCCCTTCTAGCTCAAACAGCTCATACCCCTTCTAACTCAAACAGCTCATACCCCTTCTAACTCAATGTTCACAAAATCGATTGCATCATTCTTTTCCGTTTTCAAAACACATTACAACATCTCACTTGTTTATACCAAAGACCAATTTAAAACGGAGACGTACGAAAAAGACACAAAAACATGAATCTGAAAATGCTGTCACAGCACAACTCCACTAAAACCTCCTCTGAGTATTTTCATCATAACTCAAAAACTAAAAGTCATTTTCACGTCAAACCAAAGCCACTGGAAAGCTAACAAAATTATCTAAAACTTTCATGTTTACACCCAAAGCCAATTCTGTACCGATCAGTACCAGTTTTCGTTTCAATTACGGAAAAGTTATGCAGAAAATTATGCAGAAAGGTGTGCAGAAAATCAGACCAACAGCATTAGACAAATTAACATCCACATCATCAACAGAGACCATTACCAAAGTTATACATGCACGTTCAAATACCCAAAATGGTGTTACAACTATCAGAGCCCTAAACTCTAACTAGGATACAACACCTAGTACCAAAAAGTAAGGATAGCTAAGCTATGCCCTCAACACTACGCAAGCTTCTAAACAGCAAAAGCTACTCCTCGACGATATGCTCGTCTTCCTGAAAATCTGGATCCCCAAAGATCCAGCACATAACACAAAACAGAGAGTGTTAGCAAAACATAATCAACACCATATAAACAGCACAATACTAAGTAGGATACCTACACTTTACCCATCATGCATATTCTAACCCACGCACATGCATCATCAATTATCGTCAAACATTTATTCATTAATCACAAGTACACAAAACATATCAACACTTTAAGCAATTAAGTCAAACAGATGGAAATTATCAAATCATCAATTACCATGCACACATAATTCTTCAAGCACAAAACTCATCAATAACAATTATCACTCAACAACCATTATGCACACATAAGTTCCCACAAAACTCATCAAATCACAATGATCACTAATGTCACAAAGGATGCATGCCTCAAATGCATTCTCTAATGCATGTGGTACCAAATCATTTCGGATAAACTTATATCCTTACCAAGCCCCCTTGATAACCACGCTCTCATGGATTTCATTCGGATAAACTTATATCCTTACCAAGCCCCCTTGATAACCACGCTCTCATGGATTTCATTCGGATAAACTTATATCCTTACCAAGCCCCCTTGATAACCACGCTCTCATGGATTTCATTCGGATAAACTTATATCCTTACCAAGCCCCCTTGATAACCACGCTCTCATGGATTTCATTCGGATAAACTTATATCCTTACCAAGCCCCCTTGATAACCACGCTCTCATGGATTTCATTCTTTCATCGAACATGATTCACAACATCATCAACAACATCATACTAAACCAAACTCACAACATCATCAACAACATCATACACAAACAACACCACTAATTATCAGCTCTCTGATAATTATCACAACAACAACAAACACGAACACTAGGCTCTCATGGCCAGATCATAAGACACAACCTGTATATACTCAACCATGTTCAACAATCTCAATAAAACCAAGCAATCACACCGAAATCTCAAACACATAAGGGTTTCAAAGGAAAACCCACACACTTTGATAACTTATCCATTCAAACATATTCATCAATACCCACACCTTAGTCTTTAATATTACTAAGTCCAAATCCACTTTCAAAACCTTAGACACATTCTATTAGTTCTTAACAGCCATTCCAAACATTATATAACTCATACTCACACAACATAATGACCTTAACAAAACCACCATTGTTAGGGTTTCACGCAAGCTTTTCTTGAACAACAACAACATTTTCGAATATCCAACATAGATAAACATCATATAACTTCAAATCAAACATACCATCAACATCATTTAGCATCAAATAAGCATAATCATGATCATTAACAACTTTAATCATAAGAACTTTCAGCCATATATTAAAATCCACACAATATCATTCCAAGAATTCAAACATATTCGAAAACACAATTTCAATCCACAAAATCATACTAGAAACATACTACAATCATCAAACTCAAGTTTTGTTTAAGAAAAGTTTCACAAAACCAAAAGAAAGTGAGAGGAGAAGTTTGGGTACGGAGATATCGACAATCTCCCCTTCTCGAGTCACTCCCGATTACGATTACTAACTCTCTTACCTAGCAATCGATGAACCAACGGAAGTTCCAAGCTTTTCTCTTCACAAAATCGCTTGCCCTAGCTTTGCTCTTGCTCCTCTCCCTTCTCTTTCACGTTTCAGCTTCTCACAAAGACAAATGAATAGTGAATGGTAAAGTCTTTGTGATATATTCTTATAACCCAATCAAATAAATCATGGCCATCCATTCCTTACTAACTCTCAAGATCAATCCTAGCCATCCAATCCATTCCAAGCTCACTAAATCTCATCCACTTGATCATTACTACTTATTCATGACCAAGCCCATTACTATTCATCTTCTTGGCCCAATTCGCTCAAAACCTTAAAAACTCGATTACGAACTTACGCTCGCCGCGCTAAATAATTATTTATCGATTACGAGAAAATATTTTTAAAAGCCAAACAATAAAATAAAATATATAAAAATATAATTTACGAAAATAGGGTCGTTACAACTCTACCCCCCTAAAAAGAATTTTCGCCCTCGAAAATACCCGAAAACAACTCTGGATAGGAGTCCCGCATCTTGCTCTCGATTCAAACCAACACAAAGGTGTTCTACATCTTCTCCCATACAACGCTTCAAAAGGTGCCATACCAATGCTCGAAATGAAAACTGTTGTTATACGTAAACTCAATCAATGGTAAGCAAGCTTCCCAACTCACTTCTTGTTCCAAAATACATGATCTTAACAAATCCTCCAATGATTGAATCGTCCTCTCCAATTGACCATCCGTCTGCGGGTGATAAGCAGAACTCATCTTCAACTTAGTCCCCAACGCCTCTTGCAAACTCTCCCAAAACCCTGAAGTAAAACGGGGATCTCGATCTGATACGATACTCGACGGAATTCCATGTAATCTCACGATTTGCTCTACATAAATCTCAGCCAACTTCGGTACTAGCATACCGGTCTTAATACATCTTAGTAACACCAGGATGAATACTTAAGTTGCTTCTGTGACCTTCCTCCAAGATCATCCTCTTTAATTCTGGCACATCAGGTACACATAACCTTCTCTGACACCTCATCACACCTTTCTCATCGATCTCAACGTTTACCTTTTTCCCCTTGCTCGATGAGTGTCTTAAACTTCATCAATCTCACATCGATCTTTTGTTTCTCCACAACCTCTTCGAGAAAATCATTCGTCAACTTCAACATTCCTAGCTTCACACTATAAGACGCCCGTTCACAAACCAAACTGAGGTCTCTAAACTCTTCAATCAATCTCATTAACAGACTCCGGCGTTCCCCAATCTTGCACGGCCTCTACCTTAGCAGGATCCACTGCTATACCACCACTTGAAATGACGTGACCCAAAAAGCTAACTTTATGCAACCAAAATTCACACTTAGAAAATTTTTGCATAAAGCTTCTTCTCTCGCAACACCTCCAACACAATCCTCAAATGCTCGGCATGTTCCTCTTCCGTCTTCGAGAATACCAAAATATCGTCTATGAAGACCACCACGAATCGATCCAAAAAGGAATGAAATATACGATTCATATATTCCATAAACATTCCAGGTGCATTAGTAACTCCAAAAGGCATAACAGCGTACTCGTAGTGACCATACCTTGTTCTGAAAGCAGTCTTCGGTATATCCTCCGCCTTAACTCTTACCTGGTGATATCCCGATCTCAAATCAATCTTGCTGAACACACAGGCTCCCACTAACGGATCCATCAAATCATCTATCCTCGGAAGTGGATACTTATTCTTGATAGTTGCTTTATCCAACTGACGAAAGTCGATGCACAAACGCATACTACCATCTTTCTTCTTTACCAACTGAACATGCGCACCCCACGGCGATACACTCGGTCTTACAAACTTTTTCTCTAACAATTCCTCCAATTGTTCTTTCAACTTTTCAAGCTCTGCAGCTGACATACGATACGGCGCCATCGAAATTGGACTAGTACCAGGTACTACGTCAATTGCGAATTCAACCTCTCTCTCGGGTGGTAACTCCAAAATATCATCTGGGAATACATCTGCAAAATCACACACCACCGGCAACGCATCAACCTCATTCTTCTCTTCCACTCTCAACGAAGCCAACATAGCAAACACGTCCTCTTGAGCCTTCACAGATCTTACCACTTCTCGACAACACATGAGCTTCGAACACAACTCTTACTCCGGTCTTGGAAACATAACCGTCTTCTTACCGCAGTTGATATGAACACGATTAAATTCTAACCAGTTCATACCAAAGACAACGTCTATTCCGCTCAACGGAATGCAGACTAAATCCATTCCAAAGTGTCGATCAAACATAGTGACTGAACAGTCAACACAGACTAGAATAGTCGATACCGAACCACTCGCAGGCGTTTCTATAACCATGCGTCCCATCATATTCTCTACTCTAAGACCCAACCTCTTCACGCAATCCACAGAAATAAACGAATGGGTAGCACCCGTATCAATAATAGCAGACAAAGGAGTATTATTGATAAAGCATGTACCTCTGATCAAGTTGTCCGCCTCCGCTTCACCACCATCCAGAGCAAACACCTTTCCTCCAGCCGCTCTAGGCTTCTTACACACGTTGCTCTTATGACCCGCTTCTTTGCAGTTGAAGCACACAATACCCTTCTTGCACTGATCAGCTTTGTGGTTAGGATCACCACACCTGAAACATTTTCCATCATTCTTCGGGCACTCAAAAAAACGATGTCCCTGTTGTCCACACTGAAAGCAATTCCTATTACCTCCAAACTTGCCACCACTACTTCCACCTTCATCGGGTTTCTTCCCACCTCTGCCATACGGTTTACCTCTAGCCATGTCCTTTCCCCTCTTCTCACTCGCGGCTTTGTAGTAATTAGCCTTAGCTTTACTGTCCTTATCACATATTCGGCTCTTATTCACCAACATTGGAAAATTCCTGATCTCGTTAAACCCAATCAACTGCTTGATGTCTGGCCTCAGCCCATTTTCAAACTTTACGCACTTGTCTTCCTCAGCTTCCATCGTGTTGTAATGAGGAGCAAAACGACACAAATCTTCAAACTTGGCCGCATATTCCGAAACAGATAAACTCCCCTGCTTGAGCTCCATGAACTCAATCACCTTACGGTTCCTCTCGTCTGCCGGAAAATACTTGGTTAAAAACTCTCTCCGGAAACGAGCCCAAGTAACTAAAGCTCCACCAGCTCCCAACCTCTGACTAGCGTTTCCCCACCAATGATCGGCCTCATCATGGAGAACATACCCTCCTAGCAATACCTTATGCGCGTCCAGACAACGCATAGCCCCGAAAATTCTCTCAATTCCTTCCAACCAAGTCTGAGCTCCATCTGGATCGTATCCTCCCTTGAAGATAGGCGGTTTGTTGTTCATAAACCTCTCAAGCCTCAGCTCATCTTCCCCGCCTCCTCTAGCTTGTTGTGCGGCTCTATCCGCGGTCCTACTAGCAGCCTCCTGAGCCATGGCATCCGCCATCCGCTCCATCGCGTCCGCAAGTGCTCGTTGCGTCATCTCCACACACTACCAATCATCACATAACACAAGTGAGAACACAGTGTTTAAGGAAACACATGTCACACAAAGGGTATACTAAACTTAATTGATCCAATGGATCGACCTGCTCTGATACCAACTATTGTAACACCCTAACCCTCAACCGCCGATTATTAACTTTAATAAAACAAAACGTTAAGGACATAGGAAGTTACAACATAATGAAAACGCATTTTCATAAACATCAACAGATCAAAATATATTTGATTCACAAACAGCAGCGGAAAAAGAAAAACAAACAGAAAAAAAAAAACAGAGACGATACCCCTTCTGACAGGATACCCCTTCTATGCTCAAACATGCTCATACCCCTTCTAGCTCAAACAGCTCATACCCCTTCTAACTCAAACAGCTCATACCCCTTCTAACTCAATGTTCACAAAATCGATTGCATCATTCTTTTCCGTTTTCAAAACACATTACAACATCTCACTTGTTTATACCAAAGACCAATTTAAAACGGAGACGTACGAAAAAGACACAAAAACATGAATCTGAAAATGCTGTCACAGCACAACTCCACTAAAACCTCCTCTGAGTATTTTCATCATAACTCAAAAACTAAAAGTCATTTTCACGTCAAACCAAAGCCACTGGAAAGCTAACAAAATTATCTAAAACTTTCATGTTTACACCCAAAGCCAATTCTGTACCGATCAGTACCAGTTTTCGTTTCAATTACGGAAAAGTTATGCAGAAAATTATGCAGAAAGGTGTGCAGAAAATCAGACCAACAGCATTAGACAAATTAACATCCACATCATCAACAGAGACCATTACCAAAGTTATACATGCACGTTCAAATACCCAAAATGGTGTTACAACTATCAGAGCCCTAAACTCTAACTAGGATACAACACCTAGTACCAAAAAGTAAGGATAGCTAAGCTATGCCCTCAACACTACGCAAGCTTCTAAACAGCAAAAGCTACTCCTCGACGATATGCTCGTCTTCCTGAAAATCTGGATCCCCAAAGATCCAGCACATAACACAAAACAGAGAGTGTTAGCAAAACATAATCAACACCATATAAACAGCACAATACTAAGTAGGATACCTACACTTTACCCATCATGCATATTCTAACCCACGCACATGCATCATCAATTATCGTCAAACATTTATTCATTAATCACAAGTACACAAAACATATCAACACTTTAAGCAATTAAGTCAAACAGATGGAAATTATCAAATCATCAATTACCATGCACACATAATTCTTCAAGCACAAAACTCATCAATAACAATTATCACTCAACAACCATTATGCACACATAAGTTCCCACAAAACTCATCAAATCACAATGATCACTAATGTCACAAAGGATGCATGCCTCAAATGCATTCTCTAATGCATGTGGTACCAAATCATTTCGGATAAACTTATATCCTTACCAAGCCCCCTTGATAACCACGCTCTCATGGATTTCATTCGGATAAACTTATATCCTTACCAAGCCCCCTTGATAACCACGCTCTCATGGATTTCATTCGGATAAACTTATATCCTTACCAAGCCCCCTTGATAACCACGCTCTCATGGATTTCATTCGGATAAACTTATATCCTTACCAAGCCCCCTTGATAACCACGCTCTCATGGATTTCATTCGGATAAACTTATATCCTTACCAAGCCCCCTTGATAACCACGCTCTCATGGATTTCATTCGGATAAACTTATATCCTTACCAAGCCCCCTTGATAACCACGCTCTCATGGATTTCATTCTTTCATCGAACATGATTCACAACATCATCAACAACATCATACTAAACCAAACTCACAACATCATCAACAACATCATACACAAACAACACCACTAATTATCAGCTCTCTGATAATTATCACAACAACAACAAACACGAACACTAGGCTCTCATGGCCAGATCATAAGACACAACCTGTATATACTCAACCATGTTCAACAATCTCAATAAAACCAAGCAATCACACCGAAATCTCAAACACATAAGGGTTTCAAAGGAAAACCCACACACTTTGATAACTTATCCATTCAAACATATTCATCAATACCCACACCTTAGTCTTTAATATTACTAAGTCCAAATCCACTTTCAAAACCTTAGACACATTCTATTAGTTCTTAACAGCCATTCCAAACATTATATAACTCATACTCACACAACATAATGACCTTAACAAAACCACCATTGTTAGGGTTTCACGCAAGCTTTTCTTGAACAACAACAACATTTTCGAATATCCAACATAGATAAACATCATATAACTTCAAATCAAACATACCATCAACATCATTTAGCATCAAATAAGCATAATCATGATCATTAACAACTTTAATCATAAGAACTTTCAGCCATATATTAAAATCCACACAATATCATTCCAAGAATTCAAACATATTCGAAAACACAATTTCAATCCACAAAATCATACTAGAAACATACTACAATCATCAAACTCAAGTTTTGTTTAAGAAAAGTTTCACAAAACCAAAAGAAAGTGAGAGGAGAAGTTTGGGTACGGAGATATCGACAATCTCCCCTTCTCGAGTCACTCCCGATTACGATTACTAACTCTCTTACCTAGCAATCGATGAACCAACGGAAGTTCCAAGCTTTTCTCTTCACAAAATCGCTTGCCCTAGCTTTGCTCTTGCTCCTCTCCCTTCTCTTTCACGTTTCAGCTTCTCACAAAGACAAATGAATAGTGAATGGTAAAGTCTTTGTGATATATTCTTATAACCCAATCAAATAAATCATGGCCATCCATTCCTTACTAACTCTCAAGATCAATCCTAGCCATCCAATCCATTCCAAGCTCACTAAATCTCATCCACTTGATCATTACTACTTATTCATGACCAAGCCCATTACTATTCATCTTCTTGGCCCAATTCGCTCAAAACCTTAAAAACTCGATTACGAACTTACGCTCGCGCTAAATAATTATTTATCGATTACGAGAAAATATTTTTAAAAGCCAAACAATAAAATAAAATATATAAAAATATAATTTACGAAAATAGGGTCGTTACAGAGCTCACTGAGACGTTATGTCTCATCCCAATCCTTCTGGTGCAGGTTTTTCAGGTAAGCAAGAGATGTTCAGGAAGACGCTGGATGGAGTGCAGATGCTCGTCAAGGCAAGCTCAGGAGGTTGACAGATTTTATATATGTATATAAACGTGTATTGTATGACATTTGGATATTTATGTAAACGAGCAAATTGTACTCATTCAGTGGTTTGTATATATTAATTATTGTAAATTTTAATGTATCCGATATCAGATTAATACGCATGCTAAATATTCTAGATAATTTAGTATGGGTGTTACATAGGGCTTACTTAAGCATATAACCTTAGTTCATGAATTTCCAAGCCTTGCATAATCTTTGATCACATGATTTCTCAACCATTGGAAGCCTTTAGAAAGAACTAAAATGGTGGTTTATGTTTCTAAAAGGTGTTAGGAGAAAAACATTGGCAAAAGCCATGCCCGCGCGCACCAGAACCCCCAGAACAGCTCAACTAGGTTGTGCTGTCCTGGCTTGGTCGCTACAAGCGCCCACCTGGTCGCTACAAGCGCCACTGGTCGCTACAAGCGCCACTGGTCGCTACAAGCGCCAGGCTGGTCGCTACAAGCGCAGGTAGGCAGGGAGAAATCCTGCCTGGTCGCTACAAGCGACAGCTCGTCGCTACAGCGACCATGACAGCACAGTCATGTGTAAAAATGCATTTTTCCACCATTTTTGCCCATTCAAGGTTACCCAAGCTTCCTAAACATGCTAAAAATGATTTTCCTTCATAAAATAACAATTTTAAACATATATGAGCAAAGATTTAGCAAGCAAGGATTTAGGGTAAAAAGTCTATAATTTTTCTTAAATTGTAAAACACATAAAACTCACTCTAGGAGGGTTCTAAAACCCAAGAGAGCTCACCTTAAACCTTGATTGGTGCTTACTAAGCTCATTCCAAAACCCTAGCTTGATTTCTCCTTGATTGTTCTTGTTCAAAACCTCCAACACAAGTTGCTAGCAAGGATTCTCTCATGAATAGGATGAAGAATTGATGGGTTAAGGCAAGGATGATGATGAAGGCGTGAGAGTGAGAAGAAGAGGGAGAGGAATCAGATTTTTGAGAGAGAAGGGTGAGAAGGAATGAGTGAAAATATCTTCCCCCTTCTTTTTAAATAATCTTCCTTGTACGAAGTATTTACCATAACGCCATTGCCACTTATTTACAAAATTGCCATGCTTGCTTAGCAAGTTTCTAACACTGATAACTGTTACATTTAAGCGGGATATTACAGTTAACATGTCGCATGTACCTGGTTATGTTTGGTAATGTGTATTTAATGGAAGGTGTCTATGCTACTCAGATAGTAATGTAGCCCTTTCCTTTCCAGTTATGTGACATGTATAAGTCACTAAGGTACGCAGCTAGTAATGTTTAAAGTAAGAAGATGCCAATCAGAACAGGTTTGTTGATAACAAACATATCTTAGCTAAGGAGTTCAGAAATTCTCGAACTTAGTGTTCGTAGATAAATGAAGAAGGATATTCCTACGCAAGCCCGAAATATAAATGAAGGATTAAAGGATTGATGAGTTAAAGTGTGTTGTATGAGTAGCGGCCAAAATAGAGTTTTCTTTACGAAAACGAAGGATGTCTTTGAACGAAATAAGTTATTAACGCCAATAGAATGTAACCATGATTTACGTTATAGGTTGTTGTACATTTAGAATTAAATGTGAGTAACATTGGCGGGGCAAACCTGGCAAGCCAGTTGAAAGGCAAATCCCGGATGTTACAATAATGAGTTAAGAGTAAGAAAAGATTCCCAATTGATGTGGTAGTGTCTCAAATATGTTAAGACCAAGAATGATGTCTTGTTAGTCGGACAAGGAAGAGGTGATGTATTGTGTACCCGTCAGTAGTGTACACGTGCTCGCTTATGTATGTAAATTATATGCTATGAATTATACTACCACTCATCACTTGGGCTAGACTCCTATGAGATTTGGATTATTGGTGTAGAAATATTTACGCTACGGCTTGGACTCGAGATAAGTAATGATAAGTGTAGTACCCCAATTTTGTCCTAAGCCTTTTCAAAACAAAAATCAAAAAAATCAAAGAGAGGGAAAAAGTCAAAGTCAACAAAAGTCAACAAAAAAGTCAACATTTCAAAAATTGTGACTTCGCAGTGCGAAGTTCACTTCGCAGTGCGAAGTCTGCGATTTTTCTGCAGATTTTTGGTTTCTTTGATTTAATTCCAGTTTTTGTTACACATCATTTTCATTATTATTTTCATCAGCATTCATGGCTAATTGGGCTCAGCAAAGCCAGAGTTGAAGGACTTGCCATTAATGCCAAGGTTGGAAGCTTTTTCTTCCAACCTAGCATGTGACAAGCAAGTGGGCTTGCCCTTGGGCAGCTCTAGTCCCTCCCATGTGACCTGCTAACCACCACAAGGTTGCCAGCCACCTGCTTGAGGACTTTCCTCCTGCTTGCTCCCCAAAAAACCAGTCAAACCAGCTGGATTTTTCACTTGAAAAAACCATGATTGCCTACTCTGTTTTGCAGCAGCCACTACTACAGAAATGACTTTTTACATCAGTCCAAAATGACTTTTTACATCAGTTGCCAACTGATGTAAGGTGGCTTGATGTAGTATGTGCACTACTTTTTACATCGGGTACGGACTGATGTAAAAAACCTATTTTCTACATCAGTTCTATTTTCGACTGTTGTAATAGATGCACTTTAAAATTTCACAACGGGGTTTTCACATCAGGTATAAGTTAAGGGCTGATGTAAAATATGTGTTTTTCACATCAGGTATAAGTTAAGGACTGATGCGAAATCTATATTTTTTTTTTTTAAATTGCTTAATAAATAAGCTTAACACTTGCTCTTTTCTTTTATATTAAAAATATAAAAACAAATATGGATAATTTTAATGCCAAAAAGGAAGTTATATTATCTAATTTGATATTACATAATCAATCCGCAACTTTTCACATCAATATTCCAAAATATTAAAAAAAATACATATCAATACAATATATTAAAGAAAATACATATCAACTCAATTTACAACTCAGTGATGGATTTAACCCATCGTTAAACTAAAATAGATAGATTTTGTCTAATTAATGACTTCATGAGACAAGCATTTCACCTTGACTCTGGCTAGAGAATATAGGTCACCAAGAAGACGAAAGAACTCCTTCTCTACGTCAGGTGCCACAAGTCCATCACTATAGTTGGAAGTGGTTGCTTCAATTAAAGCCAAGCAAGCAGTGATCACCCAGACTTCACGCATACAAAAAGGCAGAATACGCTGAGAAGAAACATCGTATAGAAGTCAACAATGGACAAACAAAAAATAAATACACAGTTTAGGAATATACATGGGAGCACTTATGAACAACACAGAATAAAATACCTCATGCAATGCCAAGGACTTTGAGAAGCTTAATATGAATTTATAGCCTCTTGATGCTACCTCAATAGGTCGATTTAGCTTGAATAAGAGCTGCAAAATGACAGCAAAGCAGTAAATCATAGAAGGCTAAACAAATAAATAATTGTTGAATGTCCCAAGGATCTGATTAAGCATTCCTTATGATAGCAGCACAAACTCAAAATGTCAATGATAACTCAATTACATAGTTATCACAAGGCATTGCAATTTACAACTTCAGAATATTAAAAAGAATCTCCAAAACAGCAACAAAGACCGTAATTAAATCTTCTAATATATTCCTTTCAAATGGTCAGAAATGCACACTTTAGTACATATGAGATACATTGGATATACAGTAGATGGTGATGGTCTGATATTTAAATAATGAAGTTTGTATTGTTAAATATTCTCAATTAAAAACAGAAAAGACTCATTATACAGCATTTATACATGGTTAATTACAACAACACTGTGTATGAACACAGATTCATCCAAATTTTAGATGACACAGTGAACTTTCAAGTTTTACCGAACAAAAAGAATAAATGAGAAAAACTTCAAAGGAATTCAATGGTATCTTAGTATAAAAGATGTTGCAAACTGCCCTACTTTAAAATTTATATAAAGCGCTTGAACAAGGGAATGTGAAAATAATTAAATAAAAAAAAGACTTTCCATATGCATAAAATATTTTATGGATATTATATTGTATTAATCTAAATTTAATGCAAGAGGTCTAATTCAGCAGATCTGTAAAATCCATCTTAAATCATAGAATAAATTCTACAACTAGAAGCATCCAAGTTTATAAACAACAAAGAAGACACAAGATACATCAATCTGAATCTTCGTTACGACTAGGCTGTGAACATATGTAACATATTTCGTGTAATATAACTTATAAGTGCTTTAGCTAGGGAAAACCTTTGATTGACAGGCGAACAGATACTGTCTGAATTCAAACTCCCTAAATGAATCCTCTTGGACGATCTGCGTCAATGCTTTGTTTCCTGGATTAATAATTGCCGCCTGATCATCACCATGGTCTGCCCCACCAAAGTTTGTTTGCTTTCCAGTCATGTTAACTGCATTAAACCCAGACATATTTGGGCCAATTTTTGTTGTTCAGAGATCACTCTGTCTAATACAATATCTAATGTTCCATAAAGGCGTCTAGAACACAATACTTTCAATCTAAACATCATCTTGACTGCAGCAACAGAGAAGAAAATTAAGTGTTGTGCACCTGTTTCAAGATAGCAGAGTTCTAGTTCGTCATATTCCCGTAAGGCATCTTCATGAAGGTGGGCCATTTCAAACATAAAAGCCAAACTTTCCTGAGTACAGAATACAAATTTGTTACAAAAAGCCACAATCTCCTAGAATGAGCAGAAATGGAAAATAAATAAAGGTTGGGCTTTCAGAACAATTTATCGTACTCTTAGGTCCACAATTCATAAGAAAAGGATGAACCTTCAGAATGAAAAAATTACAGAAGTTCCAGACTGGCATGAGGCGCTGTTCACTGAGCTTCCGTATCTCAAAGAGACATTAGCTGATCTCTATGGAAAGTGGCTAGATGTAGATCTTTGTAAACTCTCCCTTCAAAACAAGACTCCCATGGTAAAACTATGAAGATATAGAAAGTAGTTTATCATTTGCATAATAGAGCCACTTTCACATATTGCAGTCTTGCATAACGGTACATACCAGAATCTCATAGCTCTATTAAAATTTTACCCTTTCACATAGACAATTTAAGTCGATTGAATACTTACAATTTATCGGCAATGTGTTTCTTCGACATGTACTCTCCTGACGACTTTTGTCGTGTCGGCCTTATCCACTTCTCATGGCGTTTTGGTGGAGATTTGACCATATCCAGTTACGAGAACACTATAAAAATGAAAACACAATCATAAGTAGCTTATTATATCAAAATGAAAAAAAAATACTAATTACCTTAATATAGCAACAACATGCAGCAAAAATAAAACAATTACTATCTAGCTTATTAAAAGCTTATTAGCTTAATTCAAAATTTCTCCAATTTCATCACCAAATAAAATAACAATTAGTAAGTATCTTATTAAAAGCTTAAAATAGCTTATTAACTTGATTCAAAATTTCTCCAATTTCATTACCAAATAAATCTAACAATTATTAAATAGCTTATTAGCTTAATTCAAAATTTCTCCAATTTCATCACCAAATAAATCTAACAAGCACATTGCACTATCACTCAATAAGGTTCGGAGACTCTTTGGTGTTACTATGGTACCACCACAATGCACAACAATATGTGATTTGGTCAAGTACTTGACATAAGCTACCAGTAAGAAGCTAGTGGATGTGACATATTGCATGTTACTATCACTCATCTTGAACAAAATCCCACATGTAAAGTTTCACAAGCTCAAAAACAGTTACAACTTGGAACACATGAAACCAATAGAGTTAAAACTGAGAGACAAGAAAGAGGGACCTTACCTGGGGCATATTGAATGTAATTTAGGTACATTGGATTCTTTGTAGCTTTGTGTAACCAAGCAGCACCCCCACAACAACTCATCCTAACAAGTCATTATAAACCCATCAATCAAAAGTACTATAATTTTGAGTACGACTCAAAATAAAAATTGGCACAATGGAAAAATCAAAATTTTACCTGACAAGTGACAACCAGAGTAATCACAATAAAAGGGACACACAAATCTTGGTACACATAATCTTGGTAAATTAATTCATCATACCTAATTTCATGAATATGACCATAAATCTTGGTACACATAAAGCATCTCACAGGAAGAACCTTTGAAATTATATAGTACCTGGTTGTCAATCAAGTAAATCAGGTAAGTCCCTTCCAGATATAGACTCTTAAACACTTGTGTTTGTGACAGAAGATCGTATAGAAGTTAAAGTATATAAAATACCTATGGAGATAACTCACAAAATACATGCAAAAAATGGGACAACACCATGGTCAATGTCTTAGTGTTTTAGGATGTTCCAAAAGCTATATTGGTCAAAGCCCAAGCTGCATTCAACTACAACACACAATACATGTTGTTAAGCCCATGTATCAGCAACAACAAAACATTAATTACGAAGTTAATACACAAATAAATGAATAATAAACAAGTATACAACAGACCTGCAACTGTGGAAAATCTTCCCACATCAGAAACTCAACAAAACGAGACACTACACCAGTCTGTATAACCTCCTCAATCAGTGGATGTGGAGTATGCAAGATGCAAGGTTCATTCGAAATTGAAAGGTTCATTCAAGCTGCAAGTTATTAGCATCACTTCAAACACTAGCAACCATTGTTGGTAAATGTTCCAACTAAAACAACATAGAAACACAACAATTCAAAAATAATTTCAGTCTTACCTAATTCGCAAAAATCTAAAATAAATAACAACAAACTAGGCAAACTAACTAGTGTTCACAATTCAATTATCAAAAGAAATTTTCTAGTGTTAACATAAATGTGGGGTTGAGAAAAACAGAGAAATTACGATTTGACAAACGAGACCGAACAGACGACGAAACAGAATCAAGTTTACCCTAATAGCCCTTCTCACTAAAATTTCTGCAACAACTTTAGAGCCAAGTGCGTTTGCATCAATCTTAAAAACACATACTTTTAGTATGTAGTATACAACAAATATTTCAATGTGCGTGAAAATAAGATTAGTACTGTATGCATAAAAAAATTTGGTGTTTGATAAGCTATGAATGCAAACAATAATAGATATAAACACATGATTTTGATGATAAAAGTCATTAATATTAACTAACACCAAATACATTATGACAAATAATAGATGATAGAACTAAACCTGAGTGGACACACAGAGAGTATGAGCAAGTTGTGTTTTCCCAGATCTGAATACATAAAGTGCTATTGTTAGCATAAACTTCTTCTGAAACTGAAAATGAATAAAATCTATTTGAAACTAGTTACATGCTGTATTCATACCGGAATTCTCCAAATGCTTCAGTAATCGACAGTGTCTCGATTCCACCTTTATCAAACATTAAAAAGAAATTCAAAGAGAAAATAATTACAAACATATAGGATTCAAAATTAACGAATCATATAAGTAGAAAAACGCAAAACTATAAAAAAGAAGTTCTCGTTGAAAATCTACCTCCTAGCAGTTCATCAAGCGCTTGGCTTCCAGTAGTAATTCGAACCACAGACTTTCTCTGCAACAACAGAGTACAAATAAATTATTAAATTAAATAAAAATAATTAAGATGTACTTAAGCTTTATTAACAGAGTACAAAATCGAATCCATAATTCAAAAAACTAGAAGCAAAATAAACAACGTACTTTGAGCAGTGCATCACTTCCAGTAATGTAACCAGAATTCTGCATCGGAAGTGAGAAATCAAAATAAGATAAAATTAAAATAGATTCTAAATTAACTTAGATTTCAGATATTATAATCACTAACCACAAGCTTCTCAGCAGCTTCACAGATCTTATCAACCTTCGCCTCAGATAAACCTTTGATTCCAGTCAAATTCTGCGAAAAAAAATAACAACATTATTTAAGTGATTAAACTTCAGCCTAATTCAACATTCTTAGATTTTCGAATTAGAGAAGTGTTTAGAGTTAAACCTTTTTCGTGTGCATCATCAAGCCATTGCAGGTAAAGATCCCTGCGTCCTGAAGCCATTGCAGGTAACGAAAACCTTATTTTGAGTTTGGGTCTCTACAATAGCTACACATGATATCTTTGCTAGCATCGAAAATCGCCAGACAATAGGTTGTGTGAGTATTTCTGTCAAACACTTGGTGGGCAATAAATAAAGTAGTGAATTGATGAGCAATGATAAGATAAGAATTTGTGGTGACAAACAAGAAACCCAGAAAAAGCACAAATCAGTAAAAACACATCAACTGTGGGAACCATGGTATACATACATACATACATACATACATACCTTGGAGAGGTGAAATCGTGTGTCCGAGCGAGTGAGACGAGGTGTGCGCGTTTCGTAACAATGGGGGTTAGGGATTTCGTGCACTGTTACGAACGAGAGAGTTTCAGAGGAAGCTGCGTTTGTGTGAGAGAGGGAATTCGGAGGATCGTGCGGTGGTTGTGGTGGTGGTGGACGAGGAGCGATTTGTAGATTGAGTGGTTGTGCGGTGTTTTCTGAACCCAAATTTGGTGGATGTGGTCAAATTTTGGTGGTCAAATTTGGTGACTTTAGCAGTGTTAGTAGAGAGGAGGTGAAAGAAGGATAAGGAGATGGTTGTGTTGGGTGAAGAAGATGAACAGGAAGCTGCGTTTGTGTGAGAGGGTTTGTGCGTGTAAGGGTTTCACGGGAAAAGGGTAAAGGTTATATTGAAAGGCCTTTTCCCTACAGGTATGTATGGCCTGATGTGAAAGATAATTCACCAAAATAACGAAATTGCCACCGTGTTTTGTTTTCTCTACAGGTATTATATGGCCTGATGTGAAAACGTTTTAACATTTACTTTTCCCCTCAGTTGTTCCTAAGGGCTGATGTAAAAACTTTGTTGGTAATTTCGAAAATGCCACCGCGTTCACTATCACATCAGGTATGTATTCGACTGTTGTGAAAACTTTTTTAACCATGTTGTAAAATGTATATTTTCCACTAGTGAAAACCAGTCAAACCCAGCTGGTTTTGCACTTGCAAAAGCCATGATTGCTTGCCCTGTTTTGCAGCAGCTTTTCATCCCTCTCACACCAGCCACATGTTGCCTTTTGAATCCCCCAACCTCTGCACATCACAATGCACGTTTTCATTGTCCAACCATTGAGATTGCAAGGATCAATCCCCAAGCATAGCCAATTGCAATCCAGCCATGTTCATCATCATTTTCTATCCAAAGACCATTGAATTTGTGGCTGAAATCAGTCAAGGATTTAACCCTTGGCACAAGGCAAGGTTGCCTCTATCCATTAGCATTAAATGCAAAGCCTTTTAGCCTGAATTTAGCCCACAAATCAGCTAGGTCCTATGGATTTTCCATCATTGCATTGGATTGCATTTTGGCCTATAAATAGAGATGCAAGGCAAGAAGATTTGCAGCATTAATACACCACTACTCATCCATTATTCCAGCCTACAAACACTTGCAAACAACCAGAAAAACCAGCACAAAACACTAGCAAAATCAATCCAAACACAAAGCTTTGCACAAGTTCAAAGTTCATCACCAACATTCAAAAACCTTTGCAAAAACCTTCAACCAATCCAAGTTCATTGCAACAGGAGCTTTGCTAAGGATTTCTGTAAGTTTCTAAGTCATTACCTTGCATTTTCAATTGTGCTTGCATACCAATTTTGGTCCAAACCCTTTTTGTTCTAAAAACCCCTTTTGAATTTCAAAAGAAATCCCAAGGTTTGCAAAACATCAAAACTGGTTTGTCCAGCCCTTTTCATTGCAAAAACTCAAATCTTTTCACTCCCCTAAAAGGTCCTGAGTGTGTTCAGAAGTTGTTTCTGAACAACAGTTCAGAAACAGCTTTTGAACTCAAAAATTCGCGTTGTTCGCAGTGCGAAGTCATGGTCGCAGAGCGACCATGACATAACTCAGAATCTGAGTTTAGGCTCCCAAATGGCCAATTTTTGAGGTTCTAGCCCAAGAGCTCAGAACCTAGGAGGTTTAGAACTCATGTTATCCAAACCATGTCAAGGATTTTGCATAATATTGAAAAATTCGCAAGTTCGGGTAACACTTTTGTGGATAACTTGCAAAACAAGTCATGTCCACAATCTTTCAAAACAACTTGAACAAACCAGCTATGTTCATCACTTTCAAATCCAAACTTGAACAATAAACATTGTTCATGATTTTCAAAACCCAAACGTTAACATAAGCCGAATTTGTTCGCTTTTCAAAACCGTTCGCAAAATGAGCCGAACTTGTGCGTTTTCTAACAAAATTGCTAAAACCTCTTCATCTTGGGTTTCAAACCAAATGTTTTGATAAACTTTGGGATTTCTAAGAAATTCAACCAAAAAAAACTTGAATGAAAAAGGGATGGTGTGACGTATGTCTCTCCATTACCCCGATTGTACGAATGCGTGACGTATGTCTCGTCGTTCGGACAATCGTCATTCCAACGTATCCAACCATACCAAACCAATTCTTGGCCCCCTTGTGGTCAATCCGAACCTTTTGGTCCCCCGTGGCCACTAGATTCAATCCCTCGACTCGTTTGAGTCACTTCGGTCAATGTTCGACTCGTTCGAGTCCATTGTACCCGTTCATGATCCCATTGGATCAATCGAACCTTTCCCCGACTCGTTGGAGTCACCTCGGTCAATGATCGACTCGTTTGAGTCCATTGCACCTCTTTTGGTCCCATAGCGACCAATTCGAACCCTTTTACCCAATGGACATACCTTTTAACATTCTAGCGCGATTTTAAACAAACGCTTAATAAGTCTCCCATGCGCGAGCATACAAGCTACGTTTAATCGCAAGAATTCGGTTAAAACATCGTCCATTTAAAATTAACCAACATATGTACGTTTTTCTACCAAAGAACTACGTACGCTTTGAATTCTCCGACTACCGGGAGATACGTAGGAGCAAGATCGACATCTTGTCAAGCGCAATAATAAAAAACTTTCTTTTTCCCTTTCGTTTGTTTTTCATCCCTTTTTCCCCCTTTTTTTTTTATCATATTCCCTTTTGACATAGATAAGCATGCGCGCAAAACATTTAAAAACATTTTAAGCTTAAGCCAAATAGGAGGTTCCCGTTGAGTGCAACGGACGTGAGGGGTGCTAATACCTTCCCCTTGCGTAATCGACTCCCGAACCCGACAATGGTTGCGATGACCAGTCCTTTTCCTCATCGTCAAGGGTTTTATTATCGTTTCCCTTCAAAACAAAAAACTTAAGGGTTTATCAACGTTCCCTTTACACAAAAACTTTGGTGGCGACTTCACAAGGCCTTCCGAGCGTTGGCGAGCGTCCTCGGAGGATTGCGCGTTTTTAACGAGAGCGCACAGCTGGCGACTTCACTGGGGACCCTTTTCCCACTAGCGAGTCAAGCCTATCCTATATGGTTTTTAAGCTAATTGTTTTATTTGCGCGCATGCTTTTATTTTATTCATTTATGTCATATCTATGCTTTATGTTTATAATTGCTTTATTTTGCTTTATATTCATATCATATATATCAAATGCGGGGGTTACTTGAGCGATGTTACTCCACATTGTTCGGGTTAATGCCGGACGTGTGAGGCTCTCTACCCGAGCTTGAGAAAAAACTAAGTTAGAATGGTGGTTGTGAGCGGAAGCCCGCGTTGTCGTATGTCCGTGAGGTAGGATGCCCAACCCCGCTTAGAGGAGATTTTCACGTGGAATTAATTGAAGTCATGTCGACGTATGTCCATAGACAATCCTAATTCCATGTGAGATCTATGACTCTAGGGACCTCTTCTTAGGAAATTTCACCTTTAGAGCCTACACGTGAGGATTGGGGGGAAGTTCCGAACCTTCATAAACCATACCCTTGCATATCATTTGCATTCATGAAAGTAATTTTCGCATCATTTTGCTTTATAGGAATTTAAAAAGAACAACCAAATATTAGCAAAAAGAAATATGGATTCCGGGAATAAAAATACGCTCGCCTTCAAGATTAAAGCTCCTAGGGTGGAAAGTTTATTAGCTCTAAGTAAAAGGCTCTCTTCGGTCAACAAGAGTATTTTTGAAGCAAGCTATGGGTTAATCCTTGATCTCCTACCCGTGAGAATAGATTCAACGGCCTTAACCACTTTGGCGCAATTCTTCGACCCACCTCTACGGTGCTTTACATTTCAAGACTTCCAACTAGCGCCGACTTTGGAAGAATTTGAGAAGATTTTGGGTTGTAGCATGAAGGATCATGAACTCTATCTCGGTCCGGGAAAAGACCCCACATTAGAGGCCATCGCCGAATCCTTATACCTTGATGTCCAAGAAGTAGCATCTAACTTGGAAGTTAGAGGAAACCTTGAGGGATTCACAAGAAAGTTCTTGGAGGCCAAAGCTCGGGAGATGTTAGCCAACAAAGAGGGAAGAGCATTCAACGCCATCCTAGCCCTCTTAGTCTACGGGATTGTCTTATTCCCCAACATGGACGATTTCATAGACTTTCCGGCTTTAGAGGTATTTATGACTAAAAATCCGGTTCCCACAATTTTGGCGGATTTTTATCATACCCTCTACTCTCGGCATGAACAAGCAAGGGGACGCAAAATTTCTTGTTGTACTCCTGTGGTGCAAATTTGGATGATGTCCCACATGCCAAGAAACCGAGACTTTGTGGAAAACCGGGCCAAGCTCAAATGGTCACAACGGATGACAACCCTCGCCGAGAAGGACATCCATTGGTTTTCTCCGAATTTAGAGGACCCGGAAATCATCCTCAGTTGCGGGGATTTCCCTAACGTACCTCTCATTGGTACTAAGGGATGTATTAACTACAATCCGGTCCTCTCTCTCCGACAATTTGGTTTTTCAATGGAGGATAAACCCAATGACCTTTTGTTGGAAGCTTTCTTCTTAAGGGAAGGCGATCAAGACCCGGCATTGCTAGAGAGAACCCGGGGAGCATGGAACCAAGTACGCAAAGGAAGGGTTGGCAAGAGAAACTGTGTCGCCAAACCCCTTTATACTCAATGGGTGAAGGAGAGGGTCAAAGCAATCAAGTTACCCTTTGTGGTCGTATGCCCTCCAAAACCTCCTACACCTAAACCTATTGCAACCATTCCCAACAAAGAAGCGGAGGAACTCAAAGCTAAAATTCGAGAACTCCAAAACAAAAACGGAGACTTAGAATTGAAGCACCTCCAAGCTTTAGGAGAAATCACTAGGACGAAGAGAGATCGAGATGAAGTAACAAATTCTCTCCTAGTGTGCCAAAAGCGGCTAAAAATCTCCGAAGGGAAGAGAGAATGGATAGGAGGCGGCTTGGTTAGTGCGGATGCCAATCTTGTGGCCAAGGACGAAGAGTTGGAAAGAATCTTGCATTCCAACCAAGAGCTCAAGAAGTTCGGCGAACTAGCCATCGAAGCTCAACGGAAATGGAGGTTGAAATTTCAAGAGAAAAATCAACAACTCCAAGAAGTAGTTAAAGACTACAAAGAGCAGCTTCAAGCCGAACGCGTCCAACGGCAAAGACATGAGAGCCTTTCTCATCAAGGGAGGCTAAAATGCAATCGTCTCGAAGCGGACATCAAGAAATTCGAAGAATACTTCGACAAGATTGCAAGAGCTCACGGGGACCATATTGCACAACTACATGATGAAATTAGAAGTACAAGAGTCAAGCTAGACCAACGCAAGGAAGTGATTGAGTGTGTATGGCAAGACGCCACCCGATTAAGTGAGGATTTCACTAAATTGGTTGCATTCTCGAACTTGGTGATCACCCAACTTCCGAAGAAGCTAGCGAATGCCGAGATGGTTATGCCCTACTTTGTCATCCCTACGGAGATCCAGAAGTTTATGAAGTTCTGCAAGGACACCATAGATTTCTATAGGGAGGAGATGCGAAAAGCCGAGAAGCGAGCGGCTATTTGATTTGTAATAACATTAGTTACACTTTGTAAACAAATGTTATCTAATCAAATATTATTGTGAAGCATTATCAATTTCCCAGTCTTTAATATTTCAAATTGCTAATATTAATTGTGCACCTTTAAATTCCTTCATAAAGCAAAATAAAAAAAAACGTATATTTTGCATACTCATCGCATACATACATCCACATGCATCTTCATGCATTTTTTCAAAAAAAAAAAAACTCATTCATTTCCCTAAAAACAGTTCAAAGCAATCATAGCCCGAAAACCCCGAAAGCCCTCGGTCCAAGAACCAGATCTCCAAGACTCGTATGGAACACGAGCCAACAAACAAAGGATCATGGACAATTTGGAACAAACTCAAGCGGCTTTGAGAGAAGAGGTTGATGAAATGAAGGGGGAGATGGATCAGATGCTAGAGTTAATGCAAACTCTATCGGCCCGAGAGAGTAACCCTCGCCCAACAATGGATTCAGCCAATGTGCAATGGCCTCCTTATGGTTTACCTGTGGGTTATACCCCACCATTTGAAAATGAGGGCCATGGACCACCTCCACCAACGCTCACAATCCCCGTAAGGTACAAAGAGCGTCGTCCTCAAGGAACTTCCACTACTCAGCATGAGGTGATTTCTCATAATGTGGAAAATAATCAGCCAAGACATTCTGCTCCCGACACCACCCACCAAGACAACGATACCACCCAAATGTATCGAGTTTTGGAAGAAAGGTTGAAAGCTGTCGAAGGATTCAGTTCATACAGTGCCCACAACGCTTTGGACATGTGCCTAGTGCCCGACGTGGCAATCCCTCCGAAGTTTAAAGCACCAGATTTCGAAAAGTACAAGGGAATTCAATGCCCTCGGAACCATCTACGGATGTTCTGTAGGAAGATGGCAGCTTACACAACGAACGAGAAACTCATGGTGCATGTGTTTCAAGATAGTTTAAGCGTAGCATCATTGGATTGATACATGCAACTTGAGCGTACCCACGTCCAAACTTGGAAGGATCTAGCCGATGCTTTCCTAAAGCAATACAAATATAATTTGGACATGGCTCTAAATAGGATGCAACTGCAAAACCTCCTGCAAAGAAGCAACGAGTCCTTCAAGGAGTACGCTCAATGGTGGAGAGAACTAGCTTCTCGCGTACAACCACCATTGTTGGAAAGGGAGCTTGTCGACACCTTTATGGGCACACTTTAAGGCCCATATTATGACAAAATGATTGGAAGCACATCTTCTGGCTTTTCCGATCTAGTCATGATCGGTGAAAGAATAGAGGACGGAGTAAAGAGGGGAAGGATCCAAGGCCCTCTAGAAGCTCAAAGTGAAGCTAGGAGACCCCCCAGCAACTTTCACAAAAAGAAAGAGGGGGAGACGAATGCTGTTCTAGTGGGACCATCTTGCCTACCATCAAATCAAATGCCTCGCTACCACTATCCTTATGTGGCAGCAGCAACGGCTCAAGGGCATTACTCACCTCAAGTAATTCCCACAACTCCACCACGACAACCAGCAGTGTTGCCTCAACAAAATCAACAGCAGCAACAACAAAGCGGGTACCCATCAGGGAACCAAACGGGCCCGAGGAACAACTACAACAATAGGCAGTTTGATCCCATACCTATGCCTTATGGTCAAATTTTGCCGTATCTAATCCAAAAAGGGATGGTCGAGCCAAGACCACTACCACCAATGTTGCCACCATACCCACATTGGTATGACGCAAATGCAAAATGTGATTACCACGTGGGGACCGCGGAGCACAATGTCGAGAACTGTAGAGTTTTCAAACACAAGGTCCAGGACCTTATCGACAGGAAATTGCTGTCCTTCAAGGAAGAGAATCCAAATGTGAAAAATAACCCATTGCCGGGGCATACGGGTCCCTCTGCAAATGCGGTGGAAGAACAAGAGGACTTTGGTCCAATCAAGAAGGTAGCCAATGTTAAGACTCCCCTGTCAATCATAAGGGAGCGTTTAACCGGTTTTGGTTTGTTCGAGGAGATGCACGCCAACTGCGAGGCCTGCAAAATCAACCCGGACAAGTGCGGAAAGTTGAAGAGTTGTCTTCAAGAGCTAATGGACCAAGGTTGGATCCAAATGGGCTATATAAGGGACGGCACGGACGTTGCTACCTTGGAGTCTCATGACCCAAAACCTCTCGAAATCCCATACCAAAGGAGAGAGGTACCAATGCCTATACATCCCATAACATTCCACGTACCTGCACCCTTCTCTTTTGAAAGCATGAAGAAGGTACCATGGAATTACCAACCTGTGGCCTATGTGGAAGGAAAACCACTAGCAAAAATTGAACCCAGCATCACTAACATTACCGGTGTTGGAGGAATAACCAGAAGTGGTAGAGTCTTCGCTCCGAAAGAACTCGGGAAGACGCCAGCCGTACTACCAAGAGAGCCGCTCAAAGAAAAGAGCGTGCAGGAAAAGGAGAACCAAGCGGGGCCCTCTCAAAAGGCAACCCCACAAAAAGAGGCCGAAGAGTTCCTAAGAATAATCCAAAAGAGCGAGTATAAAATCATTGACCAGCTAGGTCAAACTCCCTCCAAGATCTCCATGCTATCCCTACTACTAAGCTCGGAAGCACACCGAGAAGCATTGCTGCGAATCCTCAGTGAGGCACATGTCACCAAGGACATTCCTGTGGACCAATTCGACGGGATAGTCGGAAATATTACCTCAAGTAGGTACTTGGGTTTCAATGGCGATGAGTTACCCGACGAGGGGCATATTCATAACCGCGCCTTACATATCTCCGTGAAATGCATGGACCACATCCTCTCTCGAGTGTTAGTGGACACGGGGTCATCTTTGAACGTCATGCCCAAGACTACCCTCCCAAAGCTATCTTGTGAAGGGACAGTAATGAAGCCCAGCGCCTTGGTCGTAAAAGCTTTCGATGGGTCAAGAAGAGCCGTCGTAGGGGAGATCGACTTACCAGTCCAAATCGGGCCTAAGGTTTTCACCATAACCTTCCAAGTCATGGACATTAATCCAACTTACAGTTGTCTTCTCGGACGACCATGGATTCATGCGGCCGGAGCCATCACCTCTACCCTACACCAGAAACTTAAGTTCATCATTGATAACCAAATGATTGTAGTTTCCGGGCAAGAGGACATGATGGTAAGCCATCTCTCGTCATTCCGTTATATAGAAACGGACGAAGAAGCTGTAGATGTTCCCTTCCAGTCTTTGGAGGTGGCGAATGTCGTGACTTTGAACTCAAAGCCCAAGAAAGAGGCTAGGACAGCCATGTCATCATGGAGGGCAATAAGAGAGGCCCTAGAAGAAAGCCGACCTACCGGATGGGGCAAATTAGTGGACATACCGGATAAGAAAAATCGCTTCGGGTTGGGATATCATCCATTAGCCGAAACTTCCTCAAAGCCTCCAAAGCAAGGAATCCTCCCCATTTTGGAAACATTCATCAGTGCGGGATTCATCAATGAAGATCAAGTGGCTCTACTTGAAGACGTGGATGAAGACGTGCCTGATTTGGTGTACCGTTGTGCTTCGGATGAAGTTTTGAACAATTGGAGGGCTATCGCAATTCCCGAGGTCATTACAAAGATCAAGTAATAAACCATGTTTGTTTTACTTTTAAAAAAAAATATTTAGCTCTGCCCAAGGCAAATGATTAGTCGTGTGGGGCCCCCCATGTTTTAAAGTTATTTTCGATCATGAATAAAATCACTCTTTTATGTTCATTTGAGTTTCTCTTTTTCCTTTTTGCATTTGTTTTAAAAAATTTTTTTTACAAAAAGCCTAAAAAAAAATCATACTCATGCAGATCTACAAATCCACCCTCCAAAAACAACACTGCCTTAATCCCTTATGACTTCAATTTCCCAATTAATCAAACGGAAGATGATGAAGAGGACGATTATGAACCGCCTGAAGAATTGTCCAGACTTGCAAATCAAGGGGATAGGGTAATACAACCTCACCAAGAATCAGTTGAAAAGGTCAACTTGGGAACCGAAGAGGATAAGAAAGAGGTCAAGATCGGAGCCTCCCTACATGAGGATATGAAAGGAAAGTTGATTAAGCTTCTGCAAGAGTACGTGGACGTATTCGCTTGGTCGTATCAAGACATGCCAGGTTTAGACCCTAACATCGTCGTACATAAACTGCCACTCAAGCCAGAATGCCCACCAGTGAAGCAGAAATTGAGAAGAACTCGACCCGATATGGCTCTCAAGATCAGAGAGGAGGTCAAAAAGCAATTCGATGCCGGCTTCTTAGCTGTAACCAAGTATCCGACATGGGTTGCCAACATTGCGCCAGTTCCAAAGAAGGATGGCAAAGTTAGAATGTGTGTGGATTATCGGGACTTAAATAAAGCAAGCCCAAAGGATGATTTCCCGCTACCACATATCGACATATTGGTGGATAACACAGCCCAATTCTCAGTCTTCTCCTTTATGGACGGCTTCTCGGGATATAACCAAATCAAGATGGCTCCAGAGGACATGGAGAAAACCACATTTATCACCCCATGGGGGACCTTCTGCTATAAGATCCGGAAAGTTATTGGGTTTCATCGTCAGCCAAAGAGGTATCGAGGTGGATCCCGACAAGGTAAAGGCTATCCAAGGAATGTCAGCGCCAAATACCGAGAAAGAAGTCCGGGGTTTCTTAGGAAGATTGAACTACATCGCTAGGTTCATCTCACACATGACGGCTACCTGCGAACCAATCTTCAAACTGCTAAGGAAAAACCAAGCCGTTCATTGGAACGAGAATTGCCAAGAGGCATTTGACAAGATCAAACAATACCTGCAAGAACCACCAATTTTAATACCTCCGGTTCCGGGTAAACCCCTCATCTTATACCTAACCGTACTTGAAGGATCAATGGGTTGTGTGTTAGGACAACAAGATGAAACGGGAAGAAAAGAGCACGCAGTCTACTACCTAAGCAAGAAGTTTACCGACTGTGAAACAAGGTATACTTCACTTGAAAAGACTTGCTGCGCTTTAGCATGGGCTGTTCGTCGCCTAAGGCAATACATGTTGACCCATACAACTTGGTTGATATCGAAGATGGATCCCATCAAGTACATCTTCGAAAATCCTGCCCTCACAGGAAAGATAGCCCGTTGGCAAATGCTGCTGTCTGAGTACGACATCCAATACGTTGCTCAAAAAGCCATCAAAGGGAGTGTTTTATCCGAGCACCTTGCTCACCAACCATTGGAGGATTACCTACCCATACAATTCGAGTTCCCGGATGAAGATGTCATAGCTTTGAATGACGAAAAGGTCACAAGCGATGATGAAGGGCCCGAACCAAGAGCTCGATGGAAGCTCGCTTTCGACGGCGCCTCAAATGCCATGGGGCACGGAATCGGGGCAGTTTTAATCTCCCCAAGAAATGGATATCAACCCTTCACAGCAAGGTTATGCTTTGACTGCACCAATAACATGGCAGAATATGAAGCATGTATCCTAGGCCTTGAAGCAGCAATTGATCTAAGGATCAAAACCCTTGAAGTATACGGTGACTCAGCCTTAGTCATCTATCAAGTCAAAGGAGAATGGGAAACAAAACATCCCAATTTAATTCCCTACCGAGCCCGGGTTGTAGAGTTGATTGAGCATTTTGATGAAATCAACTTCCATCACATACCTCGAGAAGAAAATCAGGTGGCAGATGCTTTGGCTACATTATCATCAATGTACCAAGTAAATTTCTACAATGAGGCGCCAATCATAAGGATGGATCGTAGAGACAAACCAGTTGTATGTGCATTAGTCGAAGAAGGACTTGACAACAAACCTTGGTTCTACGACATCAAGCGATACCTCGAAGAACAAGAGTATCCAGAAAATGTCTCACAAACCGACAAGAGAACCCTCAGGAGATTGGCATCCCAGTTCTTCCTCAGCAGAATTACCCTCTACAAAAGAAACTATGACATGGTCCTGCTCAGATGTGTGGATAAACATGAAGCGGACATGCTCATCAAAGAAATCCACGAGGGATCTTTTGGAACCCATGCCAATGAGCATGCAATGGCAAAGAAAATCCTAAGGGCGGGCTATTATTGGCTAACCATGGAAGCTGACTGTTTCCACTATGCCAAAACATGTCACAAGTGCCAAATTTACGCCGACAAGGTGCATGTACCACCAACTCCCCTGAACGTCATGACCTCACCTTGGCCATTCTCTATGTGGGGCATAGACATGATTGGAATGATCGAGCCCAAAGCGTCAAATGGACATCGCTTCATCCTCGTAGCCATCGACTACTTCACCAAATGGGTAGAAGCAGCTTCGTATGCAAACGTAACCAAACAAGTGGTAGCCCGTTTCATCAAGAAGGAAATCATTTGCCGTTACGGCACTCCCCACAAAATCATCACTGATAATGGGGCAAACCTAAACAACAAGACAATGAAGGAGTTGTGCAAAGACTTCAAGATTGAGCACCATAATTCCTCCCCTTACCGACCAAAGATGAACGGTGCGGTAGAAGCAGCCAATAAAAACATAAAGAAGATCATCCAAAAGATGGTGAAAACATATAAGGATTGGCACGAGATGCTTCCCTTTGCGCTACATGGCTACAGAACAGCCATTCGCACTTCAACTGGGGCAACCCCTTTCTCCTTAGTATACGGTATGGAAGCCGTGCTTCCCATAGAGGTGGAAATCCCTTCGTTAAGGGTCTTGATGGAGACCAAGCTAGAAGAAGCTGAATGGATCCAAACAAGGTTCGACCAACTGAATCTCATAGAGGAAAAGCGTCTGACGGCGATATGTCACGGACAACTCTATCAAAGGAGACTCAAGTGGGCATTCGACAAAAAGGTCCGTCCTCGAGAATTCAAAGAAGGAGACCTAGTGCTCAAGAAGATATTACCTATCCACAAAGATCCCCGCGGGAAGTGGACTCCCAGCTATGATGGACCGTACGTGGTAAAGAAAGCCTTCTCTGGTGGAGCCTTGATCATCACCACTATGGACGGAGAAGAGTTCCCACTCTCAATAAACTCTGATGCAGTCAAGAAGTATTATGCCTAAGAAAAAAAAAGAGAGAAAAAAGAAAAGCTCGCTAAATCGAAAACCTAAAAGGGCGGTTTAGGCAATAGAGAGCGTCCTGCTAGATCGAAAACCTGAAAAGGCGTTCTAGGCAAAAATTAAGGACATCAAAAAAGGAAATAGACCCCGGTGGACTGAAAAATCGAAAGAGCTGCCCAGGCAAAAGTTAGGGGGTTAACAAAAAAAGGCAACGACTGCAACATCCAAACTCCGGACAAGATTCAAGAGGAGAAGAATCGGTCTCGTCAGCATCTTCCAAAAAAAATCTCGAAGTCATAAGGAAAATAGCATGTGTTGTGCCAAAACCAACAATTTTCTTTTTGCTTTGTCTTTCTCTATCTTTTTCCTCAGAGAAGTAATCACTTCTCACTTCAAGTATTTTCACCCATTCAAGAAGTCAAATCTGCATTGAATAAAATTCCTTTTATTATTTTGTGTTCTCATTAGCGCATAAAATTTTGTTTTTTATTCATGATAAAAAATGCATTGAAACATGGGAATTAAACAAAGGAAACTTCTTCCAAAAATTAAAAAAAAACAAACAAACGTTGTTTTCATTTGAATTTTTGTAATTTTCGAAAGAATTGCGGTAATTCCCCCCAAAATATTGCACCGAAGGACTTATGCTCTTCAGCAAAGGCAAGTGCGTAGCTCACGGCACGTGGAGCGCAAAGACCCCAAGGACGGGAGGAACAAATTCCCCAGTTAAAACACCCCAAACATCCAAAAATCAACCAAGGCTGGATATCGATCATGCTTCCAAAATGATCCTTATATCCCCATGAAGCCAAGCCTTAGTGACATTCCCCAGGGAGTCTCAACCCAAAGCAAAGAGCCCAATCATCATTGGCAATCACAAACGCAAATCCCCAGAAAAAGCCCGACCTTGCTCGGCATCCAATCATAACTCCCAGCATTCAACATGCATCCCACATATCATTCATAACATAATACATGCATCATGTCAAATTCATTCATGCATACATATCCAAATCATTCAACCACATGCATTTCATATCCATGTCATGCATCCTCAACCAGGATTCTCTAGTGAATATCACATATTCACCAGCATCCATCAATAGTTAAGCAAGTGTTCCCTAGTGAACCTCCCTCACAAACTGTCCCCAATTCCCCAACTGAGTTTCCCCAGCAGAAATTCTTGATTGAGTCTCCCTCATATCATATCATATTACATATGATACTGCATAAGGTAACATGAAGCATATCATGCATCAATCATGTTTTCCCTTTTCAACAATCTAAGTACTAGCCCCGCCTAGAGACGATTACAATGTTTCGCGCACCAATTCAGGGTAAGACCATTCCAGTTTAGTGTTTCGACCTTCAGTGTAAGCGGCTGAATAAGATCACTCCCCTCAGGTATCCACCTCTAGTGTAAGCGGCTAGATAAGATCACCTTTCCCCAGTGTTTCGACCTTCAGTGTAAGCGGCTGAATAAGATCACTCCACCTTAGGTATCGACCTCTAGTGTAAGCGGCTAGATAAGATCACCTTTCCCCAGTGTTTCGACCTTCAGTGTAAGCGGCTGAATAAGATCACTCCCCTCAGGTATCCACCTCTAGTGTAAGCGGCTAGATAAGATCACCTTTCCCCAGTGTTTCGACCTTCAGTGTAAGCGGCTGAATAAGATCACTCCCCTCAGGTATCGACCTCTAGTGTTAGCGGCTAGATAAGATCACCTTTCCTCAGTGTTTCGACCTTCAGTGTAAGCGGCTGAATAAGATCACTCCACCTTAGGTATCGACCTCTAGTGTAAGTGGCTAGATAAGATTACCTATCCTCAGTGGATCGACCTTCAGTGTAAGCGGCTGAATAAGATCACCTTCCCTAGGTATCCACCTCTAGTGCAAGCGGCTAGATAAGATTACCTATCCTCAGTGGATCGTCCTTCAGTGTAAGCGGCTGAATAAGATCACTCTATCCCTAGGTATCCACCTCTAGTGCAAGCGGCTAGATAGGATTACCCATCCTTAGAGATCTACCTCTAGTGTTAGCGGCTGGATACGATCAACCTTTTTCCCCAGTGGATCGACCTTCAGTGTAAGCGGCTGAATAGAACCACTCCATCCTTAGAGATCTACCTCCAGTGTCAACGGCTGGATATGATCAACCTTTTACCCTTGTTCATTTTTTACATTTTGCATAGCAATATTTTCATTTCATTGCAACCTTTTCATACCGCGAAGGACAAAATTCGGGTCCTTCTTTTACTTAATTGATCTTCGCAAAGAGTTCATGAGATGCCCTCGGCACTCACACACTCTATGCAAAGACACAATTAAGTAGGGGCAGCTGTAGTACCCCAATTTTGTCCTAAGCCTTTTCAAAACAAAAATCAAAAAAATCAAAGAGAGGGAAAAAGTCAAAGTCAACAAAAAAGTCAACATTTCAAAAATGGTGACTTCGCAGTGCGAAGTCTGCGATTTTTCTGCAGATTTTTGGTTTCTTTGATTTAATTCCAGTTTTTGTTACACATCATTTTCATTATTATTTTCATCAGCATTCATGGCTAATTGGGCTCAGCAAAGCCAGAGTTGAGAGACTTGCCATTAATGCCAAGGAAAGAAGCTTTTTCTTCCAACCTAGCATGTGGCAAGCAAGTGGGCTTGCCCTTGGGCAGCTCTTGTCCCTCCCAAGTGACCTGTTAACCACCCCAAGGTTGCCAGCCACCTGCTTGAGGACTTTCTTCCTGCTTGCTTCCCCAAAACCAGTCAAACCCAGCTGGTTTTGCACTTGCAAAAGCCATGATTGCTTGCCCTGTTTTGCAGCAGCTTTTCATCCCTCTCACACCAGCCACATGTTGCCTTTTGCATCCCCCAACCTCTGCACATCACAGTGCACGTTTTCATTGTCCAACCATTGAGATTGCAAGGATCAATCCCCAAGCATAGCCAATTGCAATCTAGCCATGTTCATCATCATTTTGTATCCAAAGACCATTGAATTTGTGGCTGAAATCAGTCAAGGATTTAACCCTTGGCACAAGGCAAGGTTGCCTCTATCCATTAGCATTAATTGCAAAGCCTTTTAGCCTGAATTTAGCCCACAAATCAGCTAGGTCCTATGGATTTTCCATCATTGCATTGGATTGCATTTTGGCCTATAAATAGAGATGCAAGGCAAGAAGATTTGCAGCATTAATACACCACTACTCATCCATTATTCCAGCCTACAAACACTTGCAAACAACCAGAAAAACCAGCACAAAACACTAGCAAAATCAATCCAAACACAAAGCTTTGCACAAGTTCAAAGTTCATCACCAACATTCAAAAACCTTTGCAAAAACCTTCAACCAATCCAAGTTCATTGCAACAGGAGCTTTGTTAAGGATTTCTGTAAGTTTCTAAGTCATTACCTTGCATTTTCAATTGTGCTTGCATACCAATTTTGGTCCAAACCCTTTTTGTTCTAAAAACCCCTTTTGAATTTCAAAAGAAATCCCAAGGTTTGCAAAACATCAAAACTGGTTTGTCCAGCCCTTTTCATTGCAAAAACTCAAATCTTTTCACTCCCCTAAAAGGTCCTGAGTGTGTTCAGAAGTTGTTTCTGAACAACAGTTCAGAAACAACTTCTGAACTCAAAAATTCGCGTTGTTCGCAGTGCGAAGTCATGGTCGCAGAGCGACCATGACAGAACTCAGAATCTGAGTTTAGGCTCCCAAATGGCCAATTTTTGAGGTTCTAGCCCAAGAGCTCAGAACCTAGGAGGTTTAGAAATCATTTTATCCAAACCATGTCACGGATTTTGCATAATATTGAAAAATTCGCAAGTTCGGGTAACACTTTTGTGGATAACTTGCAAAACAAGTCATGTCCACAATCTTTCAAAACAACTTGAACAAACCAGCTATGTTCATCACTTTCAAATCCAAACTTGAACAATAAACATTGTTCATGATTTTCAAAACCAAAACGTGAACATAAGCCGAATTTGTTTGCTTTTCAAAACCGTTCGCAAAATGAGCCGAACTTGTGCGTTTTCTAACAAAATTGCTAAAACCTCTTCATCTTGGGTTTCAAACCAAATGTTTTGATAAACTTTGGGATTTCTAAGAAATTCAACCAAAAAAAACTTGAATGAAAAAGGGATGGTGTGACGTATGTCTCTCCATTGCCCCGATTGTACGAATGCGTGACGTATGTCTCGTCGTTTAGACAATCGTCATTCCAACGTATTCGACCATACCAAACCAATTCTTGGCCCCCTTGTGGTCAATCCGAAACTTTTGGTCCCCCGTGGCCACTAGATTCAATCCCTCGACTCGTTTGAGTCACTTCGGTCAATGTTCGACTCGTTCGAGTCCATTGTACCCGTTCTTGATCCCATTGGATCAATCAAACCTTTCCCCGACTCGTTGGAGTCACCTCGGTCAATGATTGACTCGTTTGAGTCCATTGCACCTCTTTTGGTCCCATAGCGACTAATTCGAACCCTTTTACCTAACGGACATGCCTTTTAACATTCTAGCGCGATTTTAAACAAACGTTTAATAAGTCTCCCATGCGCGAGCATACAAGCTACGTTTAATCGCAAGAATTCGGTTAAAACATCGTCCATTTAAAACTAACCAACATATGTACGTTTTTCTACCAAAGAACTACGTACGCTTTGAATTCTCCGACTACCGGGAGATACGTAGGAGCAAGATCGACATCTTGTCAAGCGCAATAATAAAAAACTTTCTTTTTCCCTTTCGTTTGTTTTTCATCCCTTTTTCCCCCTTTTTTTTTATCATATTCCCTTTTGACATAGATAAGCATGCGCGAAAACATTTAAAAACATTTTAAGCTTAAGCCAAATAGGAGGTTCCCGTTGAGTACAACGGACGTGAGGGGTGCTAATACCTTCCCCTTGCGTAATCGACTCCCGAACCCGACAATGGTTGCGATGACCAGTCCTTTTCCTCATCGTCAAGGGTTTTATTATCGTTTCCCTTCAAAACAAAAAACTTAAGGGTTTATCAACGCTCCCTTTACACAAAAACTTTGGTGGCGACTTCACAAGGCCTTCCGAGCGTTCGCGAGCGTCCTCGGAGGATTGCGCGTTTTTAACAAGAGCGCACAATAAGAATGATGGGAGATTAGCAAACTCCCAGTATGAAGAATGAATCCTAAGTTATTAAGATACGCGTTGACGCCGTAGACTAGCTGTAGCGGAGTACGAGTAATCTGTAAGAATTCCTCGGATTCTTGAGAATTTTATAGTGAGGGTAATGATTATGATTGTGTTAAGTAGCACATCGCGATGTCAGAAAGAAAGGAGCAGGTGCTAGTGGTGAAACCTCCTGCTTATACTTGGAATAATTCTTGCTTTTGCATGTGAGTACACAATATCAGATGTTTTGGTGTAAGAATGATTCAATATGGAAATGTATGATATAGGTTTATATGTAAGATGTCGTCGCGTGAGACGAAAGATAAAGATAATAATTCGATGGAAATAGATGCAGTGCAAGAAACCCGTTGAAGAATGGGAATATTTGAGGATAATAAGAACGACCTAATGTCGTCAAAGTAAGTTTGCATGGACTATGAAAGGATTTATAAGGTTCAGTACAAGTGTCAGGACTGGATAACTCCAGATTAGGATTGCAAGAAGTGTTTGAACAAGGAACATAGTCAGTGAGTGGGATAAGATGGTTCGGATGACCTCATATCCTACTACACAAGAGTTGTGTAATGCACGTCAGGCATTCCCGTTAAAGAAGAGATTGTCGAGTATAATCGACTTATATAGAGTTGGAAAACTAAGGAATTCCGATAAGTAAGACGAACTGGAGTTTGACTAGAAGAGAAGGTAGTATGAGAGGATTCTAAATTTTGAGGACGAAATTTCTTTAAGGGGGGTAGATTGTAATATCCCGCTGAGGTGCAACTGTTATCAGTGTTAGAATTAATTATGAAGCATGGCAATTTTGTAAATAAAAAGGAATGGCAAAATTGTAATATTTTTGAAAGAGAGGAATTTAAATAAAGGGAGGCAAGATATTTTCTTCACTCTTCTCTCCCCTCACTCTCCCAAAATCTGGTTTCTCTCCCTCTTCCTCTCACTCTCACGCCCACATCATCCTTGCTATCACCCATCAAAGCTTCATCCAAATTCTTGTGAGATTTATGCAAGCAAGCTTTGATTAAGGGAGTTTAGAACAAGAGGAAGTTAAGAAGAACAAAGAAGGATCAAGAGGCAAGCTAGGGTTTTGGAATAAGCTTGGCAAAGCACCAATCAAGGCTTGAGGTGAGCTCCCTAGGGTTTTAGAACCCACTTGAGTAAGTTTAAGAGTTAATTATAATTTGAGCAATTTTAGAAAATGTCCTAATCTATGTTATTTGCTAATTCCTTGTTCCAACTATGTTTAAACTGTTTATATGCTTAAGAAAATCCTTTTTATACCTTTGGGGAAGCTTGGGTGTGTTGGGATGGTTTGGAATGATGAAAAATACCATTTTTGAGATTTCTGGACCTGTTATGGTCGCTACAGCGAGCTGGAGCTCGCTACAGCGACCAGGCAGCTTTTAAGTTCTGCCTACGGTCGCTACAAGCGACCAGCCGTCGCTACAAGCGAGCAGCATGTTTTTCAGACTTTTACCTACAGTCGCTGTAGCGACAGGCCGTGGCTATAGCGACAACATCAGGACAGCACTTGACAGCTTTGCTGTTTTGAGTGTTCTGGAGCGCGTAGGCATGGTTTTTCGCATCCGTTTTCTCCATGAACATTTTATAAACAATAACTACCATTCTAACTCATCCAAGAGACTCCCATAAAGGATGAAAATGTAAGGAACAAGGATTGAGCAATGACTTAGAATATTTTAGAATTAAGAGGGCAAAGTCTAGACGATTATGCAAATGTTCTAGCAATTAAGTAGTGGCTTATGATAACGATAAGCCTATGACCCTATACTCATAGGTTATGTATTGGGAGATTAGTTCCCTTAAGAAATGCATTAAGTATGCAAAAGCTTATAGCAAATTATTAGACGTACTTTCAAGTACAAAAGTTAAGAATTAATGAGGTTAAGAATGATCCAATGATCAAGGTTAAGAACCTATTTATAGGTTAGATATTTAAGAATGATTACATAAGAATGCATTAGATATGCACAAGAATATGAACGAATAAGATATACATATGAACTTAAATTAAGAATTTAATGATAAAGATTAAACGTGTTCATCAGACTCCGGATTATGCCGGATGGGATTTCTCCGAAAGGGCTATCCACACGTAAGTTATAAGATTATGTTAAACGTGTCCAGCAGGCTCCGGGATTCGCCGGATGGGACTTCTCCGAGAGGATTGTCCACACGTATGTTAAAAGATTTAAGCATGTTCAGCAGACTCCGGGATACGCCGGATGGGACTTCTCCGAGAGGGTTGTCTACATGCAAAGTTAAATTGTGTTCAGCAGACTCCGGGATTCGCCGGATGGGACTTCATCGAGAGAGTTGTGCACACAATGATAAGAGGAGTCCGGTGTTAGCCTGATATGATAGGAATTTTCACCGGTATGATGGAAGATGTACTTCGGGGTTACTCCACCCGGATGCACTCCGTAAAATGAACCAAGATAATGATTGTTTGTTCAACGCTAACTTCTAACTTAATGTTATAAGAAGATGAATATGAATATGTATACGTATTATGCACTAAGAGTTAAGACAAAGTAGTCATTAGACATCAGCAAGTGATCATAGATTCCCCCTCGATCACTAAGCATAAGATTATGTACATGAAAAGCATAAGACATGATAAAGACAAGTAGCGATCCTAAGTTTTCCCCTTGATCGCGAAATATGTAGAGAATGACGGCGATCGTAGGAATCCCCAAGATTGCCAAGAGTAGGCACGGCGACCCTAGGTTTCCCCCGTGGTTGCCAACAGTAGGTTGGGCTGGAGCTCACTGAGACATTATGTCTCACCCCAATCCTTCTGGTGCAGGTTTTCACATTAGCAAGATATTCATGATGATATTCTTCAGGAAGACGCTGGATGGAGTGCAGTTGCTCGTTGTGGTCAAGCTCAGGAGGATGTTAGATTATACATGTATATGAAAGTGTATTTTATGATATTTGGATATTTGTATAAACGAGCCAATTGTACGCATTCAGTAGTTTTGTATATATATATTTATTATTGAAAATTTTAATGTATCCGGTATCAGAATAATACACAAGCTAAATATTCTAGATAATTTAGTATGGGTGTTACACATCTTCTAAACTTAAATCCTTTTCCAAGTGCTCATAAAGGTAATAGATTAAGATAACGGTGAAATATATTATATAAGAAAGGTATATCTAAATAGAATAAATTTAATCTCAATTAAAACATTTCAAATTTAATACGACTATTCTTTAATGGTCGTTAGTGCCACAATTATTTATGATAATTTCAATTTCCTTTTTTTTATAAAAAGAAATCATTGTGCGTCAAATAAGTTTAACATACAAAAAAAAATTCAATATTTATAAAAATGAATATTTGTTTATAATCTTAATAATATATAATTTATTTATTTTCTATTATTATATACTTTATTTTTTTTCCCAAAGCTTGTTACTAATAAATAATAATGTCTTAAAAAATTTGTCAAAAAAAAACATGTCTAAAAAAAGGTTTTACGATGATATAAAAATTTATATTTTTTTTATCAGTCATTTATTGTGATTTGATTATCTGTTTTTATTATACATATTCTATTATTTTGCTTATTATTTATATTAATGTATTGTCTACTTATAAAATTTAACTCTTCTTTTCTAGTGTCATCTTGTTAGGCATATATGTTCCCGCTTCTTTCTGTAAACACTATACATCACATTAAATTATTTGGGTCAAGTAATTAAAAGTACATTAACAACTCCATTACCATCAACACCATTCACGGTAAAAAAAAATCACCCCCACCCCATTCCATCAACAAAAAAATAAACAAAAATCATCAACAATACACTAGCTCACCACCATCATCGCCTGTTGAATAGAATGAGTGGAATCCTCCATCTCTTTCACTTCACCACAGTTTAGAGGGAGAGCTCTCAAACCCATCTATTTCTAATTTTGATCTTTAACTCACTGTAGGAACAACTTGTGTAACACCCATATAGAGATTGCCTAGGATCTCTTACGAGTATTAAAATTTCGTACTGGATACATTAAATACAATACAGAAAAGTTGTTTATTAAATCCACAATACATAAGTTTATGATACAACTCAAAATCCAATACATAAGATTCCTTATAATAAACATCATATACATCGATCTTATACAACATCCACATGACAGAACATAATACGGCACGATCAATCCGTAGCTTTCTCTTTACCTTTGCGTCGTGCCACCTGAGAAGAACCTGCACCAGAAGGAAAGGGATGAGACATAATGTCACAGTGAGCTCCTACCCTACCTACTGTTTGGCAACCTCAGGGAACCTAGGGTCGCCGTGCCTACCTCGGCGATCTTGGGGATACCTATGATCGCCAAGTCTTAACTTTACCCATAGAGGGTCATCTGACTGATCCTGCTGATCTGGTGATCAAGGGGAGACCTAGGATCACCGTCTGATAACTGCTGACTGAAGTCTGATAATTGTCTGAGTAAATATTTCCTGACTGATAATATAATAGAATAATAACTGATACTTTAAGTTAGCTGTTAGCGTTGAACAAACATTATTATCTGGGTTCATTTTACGGAATGCCCCCGGGTGGAGTAACCCCGAAGTACATTCCCCTGATAACCGGTGAAAATTCCTATCATATCAGGCTAACACCGGACTCCTCTTGCCTAAGTGTGTGGTTATCCTCAAGGAAAGTTCCTGCCCGTTCCATCTGGAACCCCCCGTCCTCTCTAACTGGTCGAGAGCACAGGAGACACACTGTAACTCTGTGTGGTTATCCTCACGGAAAGTTCCTGCCCGTTTCAGCAATGCTGAAACCCCCTGTTCTCTCTAACTGGTCGAGAGAACAGAAGACACAAAGCTTGTCCTGATTATTAGTTATTATTCCTGGTATATAAATATTCATTTCCTGATAAAACTGATACGTGTTCCCCCAATGTCACTCTGACGTGAGCACTGAGGCACGTCCTGATAACCTGTAACTATGCCTGAATCGAGGGAATTAAAATCCCACTGACTAAGGTATCCTGTAATCTGCCTGGTTAAGGGAATCCTGATAAACTACCCTTAACTTATCTGAAATTAATTCTATTCCTGTTAACCTAAGGTTCTAGACATATCGTTCTCATATGTCACTCTTAGGGCTTACTTAATCATCTAACCTTAATTCATGTATTCCCCAAGCTTTGCATAATCTTTGCTCAAGTAATTTTCTCAATCTTTGGAAGCCTTTGGAATGAACTAAAATGGTGGTTTAAGTTTCTAAAATATGTTATAAGAAATCAGTTTCCAAAAAGCCATGCCCGCGCGAACCAGGACCCCCAGAACAGCTCAACTAGGTTGAACTGTCCAGGGCTGGTCGCTACAAGCGCCAGTAGACAGAACCTGGTCGCTACAAGCGCCCAGTTCCTCGCTACAAGCGCCACTGGTCGCTACAAGCGCCAGTGTGGTCGCTACAAGCGCGGCTAGGCAGGGAAAAACCCAGTCTGGTCGCTACAAGCGACCGTCCGTCGCTACAGCGACCGTATCAGTAAAAACCTGTGTAAAAACGTGATTTCCACCATTTTTGCCCATTTTAATGATACCCATGCTTCCTAAACATGATAAACATGATTTTCCTTCATAAATTAACATTTATAAACACTCATGAGCAAAGATTAAACAAGCAAGGAAATTAGGGTAAACTTGAAAACTTTCTAAAACTTATGAAACTTATCAAAGACACTCTAAATTGGTTCTATAATCTGAAATGAGCTCACCTAAACCTTATTTGGTGCTGGTTGTTCTTGTTCTTGGAAACCCTAGCTAGTTCCTTCCTTGTTCTTCCTCTATTTGTTCTATTTTCCCCAAAACTCACTTGCTAGCAACTTCTCAAGAATTATTGATGGAAGCTTGAAGTATTGGAGTGAGAGGGAGTGGCGTGAGAGTGAGAAGAGTGAGGGAGAAAGAGTGGCTGGTTTGTAGAGAATGAAGGAGAAGAGAAACACAATGAAAATATCTTCCTTTCCCCATTTTCTTATAATCCTCTTTTTTTGAAATATTAACAATCTTGCCATTGCCATTATTTACTAAAACGCCATGCTTATTAATTACTCTAACACTGATAACGGGTACTAATAGGCGGGATATTACAATCTACCCCCCTTAAAGAAATTTCGTCCTCGAAATTTAGAATTTACCTGAAAATAGATGGGGATAGTTCTCTTGCATCTCTGACTCTAGCTCCCACGTTGCTTCGCCGTCGGGAGAACCTTTCCATACCACTTTAACAATAGGGATTTCTTTGTTTCGCAAAGTCTTAACATCGCGATCAATTATCTGGTCTGGCTCAGGTTGAAAAGTCAAGTCTGATCTCAAATCAATACTGTCCAATTCCACTGGTTGAAAAGGATCAGGGATGAACTTCCTCAGCTGGGAGACGTGGAATACATCATGCAATCCTGACATGGCTGGGGGCAGCGCTAACTGATAAGCTGCCGGACCAACACGACGAAGTATCTAAAATGGTCCAACATATCTTGGACAAAGTTTCTTGGTTCGGAAAGCTCCTCTTAATCCCAGCTTGGGTGTAACCTTAAGAAATACATGATCTCCTTCCTCAAACTCTAAGGGTCTTCGTCTCCTATCAGCATAACTTTTCTGACGACTTTGTGCTGTTCTCATTTTATCCTGAATGGATTTAATCTTTAGAGTCGTCTCCTGAATGATCTCGGGTCCCAAAATGCTCTTATCTCCAACCTCAGCCCAACAAAGCGGGGTTCTACATTTCCTACCATACAGGGCTTCATAAGGTGCCATTCCAATGCTAGAATGGTAACTGTTATTGTAAGAAAATTCAATCAATGGTAGGTGATCATTCCAACTTCCTCCATCTTCTAGGATACATGCACGTAGCATATCCTCTAATGTCTGAATAGTTCTTTCTGATTGTCCATCTGTTTGAGGATGATGGGACGTGCTCATCTTTAATCTTGTCCCCAAAGCTTTCTGAAAAGCTTTCCAAAAGTGAGATGTAAAGATCGGATCCCGATCAGACACAATACTAGCAGGTACACCATGAAGTTTCACTATCCCTGCAATAAACAACTCAGCATACTGAGAGGCTCGGTAAGTGGTTTTAACCGGCAAGAAATGAGCTGACTTGGTTAACCGGTCCACTATTACCCAAATGGAGTCATGTCCTCGCTGCGTTCGAGGTAATCCACTCACAAAATCCATGGTTATATCTTCCCATTTCCATTGTGGAATTTCCAACGGTACTAACATTCCCGCAGGCCTTTGATGTTCAATCTTCACCTGCTGACAGACAATGCATCGCGCTACAAATTCCGCAATATCTCTTTTCATGCTCGGCCACCAATAATCTCTTTTCAAATCTTGATACATCTTGGTGGTACCTGGATGAATGCTGAAACTGCACTTATGCGCCTCTTCTAAAATCAACCTTTTCAATTCCTCATCATTCGGAACATAAACTCTTCCTTCAAACAGTAATGTTCCATCAGATGCAAAAGAAAACTCCGGTTGGCTAACTTTCCTTTGAAGATCCATATCCATGCTTTGCACTTGTGCAATCCTAGAGCGTAGGTCGCACGAAATCTCTAACTTGTTTAACAAGATGCCACCATCCAAATCGGTAACATGGAGATTAAGGTCTCTAAACTTTTCATACAACCCACATGTATGCATCATTATTTCAGCTTTAACTAAGGCTTTACGATTCAAGGCATCAGCTACCACATTAGCTTTTGCTGGATGGTACTTCAGGTCAAAATCAAAGTCTTTCAAGTATTCCATCCATCGTCTTTGTCTCATGTTGAGGTCTCGCTGATCAAACAAGTATTTCAAACTCTTATGATCGCTGAACAAATCAAATTGTGCACCATACAAATGATGTCTCCATATCTTCAATGCAAAAACTATTGCTGCTAGCTCAAGATCATGGGTGGGGTAATTCTCTTCATGTGTCTTGAGCTGTCTGGACGCATACGCTATTACATTTTCTCCTTGCATGAGAACACTTCCCAGTCCCTTGGAAGATGCATCGCAGAAAACGGTGTATCTCCTTTCAGGATCTGGTATTGCCAACACTGGGGCCTTAGTCAACTTCTTTTTCAGGACTCTGAAACTTTCTTCACATTCTTCATCCCAAACAAAGGGTACATCTTTTCTGGTGAGGCGTGACAGGGGTAAGGCAATCTGAGAAAACTTCATAATGAATCTTCGATAATAACCTGCCAAGCCTAGAAAGCTCCTGACTTTAGCTACATTCTTGGGTCTTTCCCAACTAAGTACAGCTTCAACTTTGGATGGATCAACAGCTACTCCTCCTTGAGAAATAACATGACCTAAAAACTTAATCTCGGACAACCAGAATTCACACTTGCTAAACTTAGCATACAGCTGCTTGTCTCTAAGGACATCCAATACAATTCTCAAATGTTGAGCATGCTCCTGAGGATCCTTAGAATAGATCAAGATGTCATCTATGAAAATCACCACAAATTGATCGAGATAGGGTTGAAATATCCTGTTCATGTAATCCTTAAACACTGCTGGAGCATTGGTTACACCGAAAGGCATGACCAGAAATTCATAGTGCCCGTAACGCGTTCGAAACGCCGTTTTAGACACATCTGAAGATTTAATACGGATCTGATGATAACCCGATCGAAGATCAATCTTGGAAAATACTGTTGCTCCCTTGAGCTGATCTAAAAGATCATCAATCCTTGGAAGAGGATACTTGTTCTTGATAGTCACTTTATTAAGTTGGCGGTAATCAATACACAGCCTCATACTTCCATCTTTTTTCTTGACTAACAAAACTGGAGCACCCCAAGGTGAAACACTGGGTCTGATGAAATGCTTCTGGATTAAATCCTCGAGTTGAGATTTCAACTCTTTCAACTCTGTTGGTGACATTCTGTACGGTGCCACAGACACTGGCTCCGCTCCTGGAATCAAATCAATTGAAAACTCCACCTCACGCTCTGGAGGTAAACTCGTGACTTCTGAAGGAAAAACATCTAGGTACTCATTTACAACCGGAATGTCACTGGGACTTAACTCTGACTCTGAAGCCACAGTGAGCATTACATAAAATCCCTTATCTTGAGCACAGATGAATTGAATTAACTGATGGGTGCGGTTAATCAATTCAGACAGAGCCACACCTTCTGTCGTATCACTGGTAGGCATATAAATACTCTTCTCTGAACATCCTATATAGACATGGTTAGCGGAGAGCCAATCCATGCCTAAGATCACGTCAAGTTGCTCCATTGGAAGACATACTAAATCAACATAGTAAGTCTTACTAGACACAGTGATAGGACAACTTTCACAAACATACTTTGCCTCAATTCCGCCTTCAGTAGCGGTAGATACTAACATTGGAGGGTTCAAGGGAGACAAAGGTAGTTGCAGTGCCTCTACACATTTATGTGAAATAAAAGAACAGGTAGCGCCGCAATCAAAAAGAACTTTTACTGGGTAAGAACCAAGGTAACACATACCGGCAATCAAATCTTTGTTGGCAAGAGCCTTTGCGCCATCTAAGGAGTACACTCTGCCCTTACTGGTTGTAGTTCCTTCAGCTACTCCTTTTCCTCGCTTATAGGGGCATTCTCGCAAGAAGTGTCCAGGCTGCTTACATCCAAAGCATACATTAGCACCTTCCATACACTCTCCTTGATGCATTCTCCCACACGTCTTACAAGTAGGATTAGTCCGTGGAGGATTTGATCGTGGAGAGTATGTCTGCTTCCCTCTCTGAGGGGATCCTTTTGGCTTGAGCTTATCATGATACTTATCTGACATTCTGCTTTTCTTCTTCTCATAAGCTGCCGCTCTTTCTTTCGAGGCCTTAGCAAGTCCTGCTTCGACCACCAAGCTATCATGCACTAGTTCATCATAACTCGCTGTCCTCTGAAGACTCACAGCGGTGTCTATCTCGCCTCTTAAACCTCTCTTGTACTGATTCATCTTCCATACTTCATTCTCAGCATATTCATTGTGTGTAGAATAATAGGACAACTCCTCAAACTTCTTTGTAAACTCAGCAACCGACATACTACCTTGTTTCAACTCCAGGAACTCTTGCTCCTTCTTTACCTTGTAGGACACAGGTAAATATTTCTCTAACATCACTTCTTTAAAATTCAACCAATTCACTTCAACACCATTGGCTTCCATCCTGCGCTGAGCAGATTCCCACCAGTCTTCTGCTGCGCCTCTGAGTTGGTTCGTTGCATAGACCACTTTATCTTCTTCCGAACATTCAGCCATTCTAAAGATCTTTTCCATTTGCTTAATCCACTTTCTAGCTTCTTGAGGTTCACCTTCTCCATTGAACTCCGGAGGGTGATGTCTGTTAAATTCTCTGAACACAAGATTACCAATTACGGGAGGAGGTGGTGGTGGCTGTGGATGGAAACCTTGACCCTGCTGCATCATTTCCATCCATTGCTGTTGAGCCTGGGCTTGTTGCTGAGATTGTTGTTGCATCATCAGCATCATTTGCTGATACTGTAATGCATTCTGAGCTTGTTGCTCCTGGTACTGCTGTTGCCAGGCCTGTTGTTGTTGAATCATTTGTTCCCAAGAGTTCATGCTGGGTCCTCCACTTTCGTCACTAGCTTGATTAGTACGAGGTCTACCTCTTCTTCTCCCAGACATCTTATCCTAGCTGTCATATACAAGTCAAAGTGATCATTTTTAACCGAATATAACATTTAGAATAATGTCCTGGATCCAAGAGGTCCACAAACTTGGATTGTACTTTAATGACCCACGGCACAGTCTGAATCGACCTGCTCTGATACCAAATTGTAACACCCATATAGAGATTGCCTAGGATCTCTTACGAGTATTAAAATTTCGTACTGGATACATTAAATACAATACAGAAAAGTTGTTTATTAAATCCACAATACATAAGTTTATGATACAACTCAAAATCCAATACATAAGATTCCTTATAATATACATCATATACATCGATCTTATACAACATCCACATGACAGAACATAATACGGCACGATCAATCCGTAGCTTTCTCTTTACCTTTGCGTCGTGCCACCTGAGAAGAACCTGCACCAGAAGGAAAGGGATGAGACATAATGTCTCAGTGAGATCCTACCCTACCTACTGTTTGGCAACCTCAGGGAACCTAGGGTCGTCGTGCCTACCTCGGCGATCTTGGGGATACCTATGATCGCCAAGTCTTAACTTTACCCATAGAGGGTCATCTGACTGATCCTGCTGATCTGGTGATCAAGGGGAGACCTAGGATCACCGTCTGATAACTGCTGACTGAAGTCTGATAATTGTCTGAGTAAATATTTCCTGACTGATAATATAATAGAATAATAACTGATACTTTAAGTTAGCTGTTAGCGTTGAACAAACATTATTATCTGGGTTCATTTTACGGAATGCCCCCGGGTGGAGTAACCCCGAAGTACATTCCCCTGATAACCGGTGAAAATTCCTATCATATCAGGCTAACACCGGACTCCTCTTGCCTAAGTGTGTGGTTATCCTCACGGAAAGTTCCTGCCCGTTCCATCTGGAACCCCCCGTCCTCTCTAACTGGTCGAGAGCACAGGAGACACACTGTAACTCTGTGTGGTTATCCTCACGGAAAGTTCTTGCCCGTTTCGGCAATGCTGAAACCCCCTGTTCTCTCTAACTGGTCGAGAGAACAGAAGACACAAAGCTTGTCCTGATTATTAGTTATTATTCCTGGTATATAAATATTCATTTCCTGATAAAACTGATACGTGTTCCCCCAATGTCACTCTGACGTGAGCACTGAGGCACGTCCTGATAACCTGTAACTATGCCTGAATCGAGGGAATTAAAATCCCACTGACTAAGGTATCCTGTAATCTGCCTGGTTAAGGGAATCCTGATAAACTACCCTTAACTTATCTGAAATTAATTCTATTCCTGTTAACCTAAGGTTCTAGACATATCGTTCTCATATGTCACTCTTAGGGCTTACTTAATCATCTAACCTTAATTCATGTATTCCCCAAGCTTTGCATAATCTTTGCTCAAGTAATTTTCTCAATCTTTGGAAGCCTTTGGAATGAACTAAAATGGTGGTTTAAGTTTCTAAAATATGTTATAAGAAATCAGTTTCCAAAAAGCCATGCCCGCGCGAACCAGGACCCCCAGAACAGCTCAACTAGGTTGAACTGTCCAGGGCTGGTCGCTACAGCGCCCTTCTAGTCGCTACAAGCGCCAGTAGACAGAACCTGGTCGCTACAAGCGCCCAGTTCCTCGCTACAAGCGCCACTGGTCGCTACAAGCGCCAGTGTGGTCGCTACAAGCGCGGCTAGGCAGGGAAAAACCCAGTCTGGTCGCTACAAGCGACAGTCCGTCGCTACAGCGACCGTATCAGTAAAAACCTGTGTAAAAACGTGATTTCCACCATTTTTGCCCATTTTAATGATACCCATGCTTCCTAAACATGATAAACATGATTTTCCTTCATAAATTAACATTTATAAACACTCATGAGCAAAGATTAAACAAGCAAGGAAATTAGGGTAAACTTGAAAACTTTCTAAAACTTATGAAACTTATCAAAGACACTCTAAATTGGTTCTATAATCTGAAATGAGCTCACCTAAACCTTATTTGGTGTTGGTTGTTCTTGTTCTTGGAAACCCTAGCTAGTTCCTTCCTTGTTCTTCCTCTATTTGTTCTATTTTCCCCAAAACTCACTTGCTAGCAACTTCTCAAGAATTATTGATGGAAGCTTGAAGGATTGGAGTGAGAGGGAGTGGCGTGAGAGTGAGAAGAGTGAGGGAGAAAGAGTGGCTGGTTTGTAGAGAATGAAGGAGAAGAGAAACACAATGAAAATATCTTCCTTTCCCCATTTTCTTATAATCCTCTTTTTTTGAAATATTAACAATCTTGCCATTGCCATTATTTACTAAAACGCCATGCTTATTAATTACTCTAACATTGATAACGGGTACTAATAGGCGGGATATTACAACTTGCTTTCGATTTGTAATTATTCCCTGTTTTCGATTAATCTCTAAATCCACTCCATTATCAAAAACAATTTATTATAGTTAAAAACCCTGTCATTTGATGTATATTGACTTGCTGGTTGTGAGAATTTGTTAAAATTCGTATTGGAACTTTTTGGAAAAGCTACAGGGCCTGGCAACACTGGGTTTGTCGTGCCACGAGCACGTCCATCGTGCCATGATCATATGGACCTGGGCACCATCATGCCACGACAGGTACCCATCGTGCCACGACAAATACAGTGTGCCACCCTATGTTTGAAATGTGTTTTATGGCCAGAAAACAATTCTCACAGCGCCAGAACGTCTTTGTACATTCAGTAATGGAAGAAAAGGTCATAGACATATCTTGTATTAACACGAGAGAGGGGATCAGTGTTTCAAATGTCATTAAGGATTTAATCTCAGTAGAATTCAGACGTCATTTGTGACAAATGGGTAGAGTTATCCATAGGCATCAGGTAAGTAAAGGGTTTAGTTTCCCAACAATTAATTAAATGGCTTATGAGAAGGTTAAGCTTAAACCTTATATTATAGGTTAAGAATCACAAGATTAATTACTTGATGAATGCATTAGATATGCATATGAATAGATTATTGTACAGACATGCCTACGAGGGATTAAAACAAGAATTAATTATAAAGATAAACGTGTCCATCGTGCTCCGGATTATGCCGGATGGGACTTCTTCGAGAGGGTTGTCCAGACGTATGAATACAAGTTATATGTATATATGAAAGAATAAGCTAATTAAAGTAAGTCGTGACTCTATGACTCCCCGTTAATACTGGAGTTAAGGTACCCCGTTAGTAGTTGTTAGGCGTTCTTTAGATGTAAGTCCTACACGACAATAAGATAAGTTAAGTCGTGATTCTCAGGCTCCCCGTTAGTAGTGGAGTCGAGGTTCCCCGTTAGTAGTGGACAGGTATTGTTTCTATGTAAGTCGAGCACAGCGACAAGGGGAGTCCGGTGTTAGTCTCAGATAGGAATTTCACCGGTATGAATGAGATGTACTCCGGGGTTACGCCACTCGGATGCACTCCGTAAAATGAATCAAGATAATTATTGTATGTTCAACGCTAACTTTCTAACTTAATGATAAAGAAAGATACTGTCATACCCCATTTTTTGACTTATATTTTTATTTTATTTGTTTTATCTTTTATTATTTCATCACTTTTATTACCTTTTATTATTTCATTCTTGTCATAGCATTTTATTTGCATTTTATCACTATTAGCATTACTATTATCATCATCATTATCCTTAATATTATTAATATTATTGTTATCCTTAATATCATTATTATATATTTTTTTATTATTATTAAGGTTTTACTAATTAATAATATTAAGCTTTTCATCATTTTTATTATTGTCATCATTTTCATTATATTATTTTTATTTGCATTATCATTTATATTATTACCATTTTCATTATCCTTATTATTATTATTATTTATTCATTTTTTGTCTTTTATTTTAAATTACAAAAAATCCAAAAAAAGGGAAGTTCGCAGTGCGAAGTGGCCTTCGCACTGCGACCTCTGCGAATTTTTCTGCAGAATTTTATTTCTTGATTTATCCTTTTTGTTTTCATTTGCAATTGTTATTATTAGTATTATTATTATTATTATTGCTATTTGTGACTGAAATGGTGCAGCAAGGCAAGAATTAATGTGTGACATTAAAGGTAAAAGGAAAGAAGGATTTTCATCCAACCTAACATGTGCTCAATCAAATTCGCTGCCCTTGGTCAGCTCTTGTCCCTCCAAATTGACCCATCACCCAACCTGAGCTTGCCAGCCAGCTACTTGATCCCTTTCCTTCCCTTTTTCTCCACCAAAACCAGTCAAACTTAAGTGGTTTTTACTTGCAAAAAGCTGTTTGTGCTGCCCTGTTTTGAGCTGGATTTCTCCTCCCACACACCAGCCCACATGCTCATTTTGCTTCCCCCAATCTCCCTGTACATGGCAGTACACGTTTTCATTGCTTGACCTTCCAAGATTGCAAGGATTGATCCCAAGAATCACCCCTTTTGCAGCTGCCCTGTTTTTCAGTTTTTTCTCATCATTACCTTCTAGAATCAGCTGCATTTGTGGCTGAGATCAGTCAAGATCTTGCCCCTTGGCACAAGGCAAAGCAACTTCTATCCATTAGCATTAAATGCAAAGTGTTCTAGCCTGAATTTAGCCCCAAATCAGCTAGGCTCTAAGATTTTGTTCATCATTGCAAGGATTGCATTTTTTGCCTATAAAAGGAATGGCAAGGCACAAGGATTTAACACATTGAAAAAAACCAGTTGCACACACAAATAAACAACCTTACACACACGAAATTCACACCAAGATCCCTTGCATTGCAGCACCAAATCAGTTCATACACAAAGCAAAAAACCAATTAGAGCATTGTCAATAGCCTCTAACCAAGCAAGCAAACCACTTCCAATCTATTGCTCAAGCATTGCTAGGAGTTCTGTAAGTCTCCTTTAATCTTTATTTTGCATTGTGTTTGCTGTTTTCATCATTTGCTTTGTTCAATTTTGCTTTGTGCACAAAAACCCCTTTTGAAACTCAAAAGGGACCTCAAAGGGGCCAAGCTTTAAAACTGAGTTTTTACCCTCCTTTTTCTTCCATTTTGCAAAGCTTTTTAACCCCCTTTAGGTTCTGAAGCTTGCTTAGAAGCATTTTCTGAACTTTTGTTCAGAAACAGCTTCTGAGTTCAAAATTTCGCATACTTCGCAGAGCAAAGTATTTTTCGCACTACGAACATATCAGAACCTGACTTCGCAGAGCCAAGTTCTGGTTGCTTTGCGAAATATATGAAACTCAGAACATGTGTAATATCCCGCTTAAATGTAACAGTTATCAGTGTTAGAAACTTGCTAAGCAAGCATGGCAATTTTGTAAATAAGTGGCAATGGCGTTATGGTAAATACTTGGTACAAGGAAGATTATTTAAAAAGAAGGGGGAAGATATTTTCACTCATTCCTTCTCACCCTTCTCTCTCAAAAATCTGATTCCTCTCCCTCTTCTTCTCACTCTCACGCCTTCATCATCATCCTTGCCTTAACCCATCAATTCTTCATCCAATTCATGAGAGAATCCTTGCTAGCAACTTGTGTTGGAGGTTTAGAACAAGAAGAATCAAGGAGAAATCAAGCTAGGATTTTGGAATGAGCTTAGTAAGCACCAATCAAGGTTTAAGGTGAGCTCTCTTGGGTTTTAGAACCCTCCTAGAGTGAGTTTTATGTGTTTTACAATTTAAGAAAAGTTATAGACTTTTTACCCTAAATCCTTGCTTGCTAAATCTTTGCTCATAAATGTTTAAAATTGTTATTTTATGAAGGAAAATCATTTTTAGCATGTTTAGGAAGCTTGGGTAACCTTGAATGGGCAAAAATGGTGGAAAAATGCATTTTTACACATGACTGTGCTGTCATGGTCGCTGTAGCGACGAGCTGTCGCTTGTAGCGAGCTGGCAGGATTTCTCCCTGCCTACCTACGCTTGTAGCGACCAGCCTGGCGTTTGTAGCGACCAGTGGCGCTTGTAGCGACCAGGTGGGCGCTTGTAGCGACCAAGCCATGACAGCACAACCTAGTTGAGCTGTTCTGGGGGTTCTGGTGCGCGCGGACATGGCTTTTGCAAATGTTTTTCTCCTAACACCTTTTAGAAACATAAACCACCATTTTAGTTCATTCTAAAGGCTTCCAATGGTTGAGAAATCATGTGAGCAAAGATTATGCAAGGCTTGGAAATTCATGAACTAAGGTTATATGCTTAAGTAAGCCCTAGGTATGACTTATGAGAACGATAAGTCAAGAACCTTTATAGGTTAAAGAGATTTAGAATAGAACTCATCATGTATTAAGCACAAGGATGATTTTAAGTTCAGAGTTAAGAACCTTTTCATAGGTTAAGCAATTAAGAATGATTTACTTGAGAATGCATCAAATATGCATAAGTTATAAGATAAGTTATAAGATATATATATATATATATATATATATATATATATATATATATATAAAGAATAAGAACAAGAGTTGTTAAGATATTAAGCCGTGGCCTTCGTCGTTCACGCCAGTGGGACACGAATGGTTCATGCAAAGTAAAGACTAAGAATAATATTATTTAAGTCGTGACTTTCATCGTTCACGCCAGTGGGACATGAAAGGTTCATGCATAAGTTAAAGAATATTAATTCGCATCTTCCGTCGTTCACGCCAGTGGGACACGGGAGGTATACGCGTAAGTTAAGATTATTAAGTCGTGTCTTCTGCTGTTCACGCCAGTGGGACACAGGAGGTTCACGCCAGTGGGACGCGTTATTCCGCAAGGATGACCGCACGACGACAAGAGGAGTCCGGTGTTAACATAAAGACATGTATCAGTTAATATTTTATTATATTATCAGACAGAAAATAGTTATCAAACAGGTATCTGATATCATGTATAAGTTATCAGGCGGTGATCCTAGGTTTCCCCTCGATCACCCAGTCGTCAGGATATAGTCTAGATCTCATGACTATTCAGTATCAGACTCAGACAGTGATCCTAGGTTTCCCCTTGATCACTAGTTTAGCAGGATGTAGTCCAGATTATGACTACACAGATTAGCAGGACAGTCAGGTAGCCCTCTAAGGGTAGAGTTAAGACTTGGCGATCATAGGTATCCCCAAGATTACCGAGAGTAGGCACGGCGACCCTAGGTTTCCCCCGTGGTTGCCAATAGTAGGTTGGATAGGAGCTCACTGAGACATTATGTCTCATCCCAATCCTTCTGGTGCAGGTTTTCAGGTAAGCAAGTGGTTTTCAGATGAAGATCTTCAGGAAGACGCTGGATGGAGTGCAGATGCTCGTCAAGGACAAGCTCAGGAGGTTGACAGATTATCTATGTATATGAGAGTGGAATTGTAAATGATATTTGGATATTTGTATTAACGAGCTATTTGCACTCATTCAGTAGTTTTATATTGTATTTATTATTGAAAATTTTAATGTACCCAGTATCAGATTAATACACATACTAAATATTCTAGATAATTTAGTGTGGGTGTTACAATTGGTATCAGAGCAGGTCGATTCAGACCGTGCCTTGGGTCATTAAAAATATTCAATAAGGTAGTGGGACCATTGGGTTCCGGATGTTGTTCTAATGGTCACATCTAGTTGAGTCTGATCAACTCAATCTAGTATATGACAGTTAGGATAAATGTTCGAGAGCTGAATGTTACCAAGGATGAATGAAGTGTATGAAGGGCGAAGAGTTAGGTGACAGAATTTTAAAACGGAATCGGCGAAGTTCAGGAACACAAGAGATACTTAAGAGTGAGGTGAAGTACCTCAACCCAGTTGGACACGACGTTGGACGATACCTCATCTGCGGAAGACATATGGATTAAGAAATTATGGAATACTCTAAGGAATGATGTGGAACCTTAACGGGAACCGCAGTTCGAGAAGTTAAAGTGAAGTGTGGATTAAGTATCAATTCTGAGTACAGAGTTAAGGAATTGTGGTACCAAACCTAGAGACTCAAAATGAGGAATTATCGGTCGGTTTTTGAAACCTCTAGACTCCCAGCAAAGATAGAGTGCTGAGAACCAAACTCCAATCGGATGAGATTTTAATGTCCAGACAGTTAAGAGAAAATTATGGATTAAGCAAATTATTTGGACGAATGAAACTAACCACTCAAGGGTGGTCTTTGAGCATGACTCGCAAGTAAGTTTAACGCCATCAGATCAGCCGCACCTCCCGAACCATAAATGCTAGATTTGGGAATTAAGAAAAGAAGTTGGTATGCAACCTAAGAACTAAGATGGATGAATAAGTGTTGATAATAAGACCCGTTGCATATCGAGGCGTGAATCAGATATTCATATGTGTTTTATTAGTAAGAAGATTGGAAATAAGTTAAGCTTAACTGAAATTTTATTCAACGAAAGGCGTATATTAAATGGCCAGCCATTGGGATTTAGTGAACTGATGGACGAATAAAGTTGAATTTCCTTGATTGGATGAATAAGGCAAGTTCAAGATGACACAAGATTATAGTAGACCAGTTTTGAAGGATAATCGGAAATTTTAGCCGAGAAATTATATTGAGACTGTATTATACGAAAGGTTAAGATTGTGGTTAATGCTAGTGAGTTTTAAGTTTTCAACTGATGAGTTTTCTTCCACAGTTATTCTAGAAGCTTAAAGAGGTCACCTCGTGTTGATAAGTTCCGAGGGCGGTAATAAGGTATAGATTTCGGATTGTTCAACTATATGCAGAATTACTCAGATGTTAAGATCAAGATCTGAAATGAGAATGCCGTAACGAGTCGTTGAATGAAACAAAAGGTAATGATGAGGTATTGAAGTTCAAGATCACTTAACTGGAGGGATTCGAAGGTAACCTAAGAGGTATGGTAAAACCATAGAGACCGTAATTGTTTCGAAAAGATTATGGGTATGAAATTCTTATGGATAAAGATAGAACGATTAGTAATGGGACTCAAACCCTCAGTAGATTCAGTATATGTAAAAGATGTGAACCTCCAGAAACCATAAGTCATTTTAGAAGTTGACACAAGTTTTTGTGTGTGTGAATTTAAGTTGTCTCAAGCAAGCTTTCAGTCGGGTTGCGCAATGTTTTAATGATTATACATGAAGAGCTGACCAAGAGATGGTTACAGAATTCAGGATATGGAAAGTAAAGTTAGAACCAATGTTTAAGTTGTTTGACACGTAATAGTTGCCGAAAACCGTTTATAGGTTTTGGTGTATTATCTTGAAAGTAAGTATATGGTTTATGTCTGAAAGGAAGCACGAAGTCAGGTGATGACTAATCCGTAAGTTAAGCAGATGGTTTAATCCACGAGAGGAACAATAACGTCAGATGGTTTTGTTACGGTAATCACAAAGTGACAAAGTAAAAGGAATGGTCAAGGAAATTTTACTTGGCAATAGTGGTGTATTGCTCCAATCCTAACTAGAATTGTTAAGAATCAGAGTTGCGCAGCGGAGTAGCAATCCAAGAATGATTTAGTGAACAACACCAAGCTGAAGCTTAAAGAACGAGAAGGTGATAAGTGCTTAATTCTTATTATATGGAATAGCAGTAAGTATAGACGACTTGAACTTATCACAAGTTCTGAAATTTTTGGAGATTAAGTTGATGGATACTTCAAACTTCGAACCCATGAGAAATGGAATATATGGTAAGGAATAAGAAGGATGTGATTCCAGCACAATAAGTCTGAATCAATGGGAGTTAACGCTAAAACGGTAGTTTAGCTATTTTAGCTCAACAACATCAAGTATGCTTGAAGAGTAAGTTAGTCTAAAGAGAATTAAGCATGAGCCAACAATGGTACAGGTTGTGCTTGCAAGATAATATATTTGAAATTAAAGCGTTGATCAGAAACAACAATGCGGTGACATATGAGTTTAATCCATGATGTACCTACAATCTGGCAACATGTCACATGTATCATGTTATGTTTAGTATTATATATACTTGTCAGGCAGTGCTTAAACTACTCAGATTGTAGTGTAGCAGATTTTCAGTGTTGTGACATGTTTTGGTAATAGTGGTACGCAGTCAGGAATGTTAAAGTAGGAAGGTTTTGACCAGAACAGATTTATTCATATCAAACATAACTTAGCTGAAGTGTTCAGAAATTCTTGAACTTAAGGTTCACCAGTAAAGAAAGAAGGACTTTCTAAGTAGACTAAAAGTCACTCGTAGTCTGCAGTAAAAAGGGCTACGTGAGTTTAGGTCATGATTAAAGGATTAAAGATTTAGTGTGCTATTTTTGGTAGAAATCAAGTAGAGTTTTCTATTGGAAACAAGGATCTTGAACTCGACGTCCAGAATGAGAAATAAGTTTACGATGCTGAGAGATGTAACCATAATCTATGTTATAGGTTGTTGTATACTCAAGAGTTAAACATGGGTAACATTGGCGGGGCAAACCTGGCAAGCCAGTCGAAAGGCAAATCCCGAATGTTACGAAATGAGTTAAGAGTAAGAAAAGATTCCCAATTGATGTGGTAGTGTCTCAGATATGATAAGATCAAGAATGATGTCCCGTCAGTCGGACAAGGATGAGATGATGTATTGTGTACCCATCAGTAGTGTACACGTGCTCGCTTATGTATGTAAATTATATGCTATGAAATGTACCATGTGGTGTTATGTGAGATGATTACTACTCATCACTCGGGCTAAACTTCTATGAGTTTGGATTTACCAATATAGGAAATATTTATGCTACGGCCAGAATTCGAGAATAGTAGTGACAAGATAGATAGGAGATTAGTAAACTCCAAGTAATAAAGAATGATTTCTATGTTATTAAGATAAGTGATGTCGTCGTATGAGACGAAAGATAAAGATAACGATTCATGGGAAATAAATGCAGTGCAAGAAATCCACTGAAGAGTGGGAATATTTGAGGATAATGAGAACGATCTAATGTCGTCAAAGTAAGATGACATGGACTATGAAGGTATTTATAAGAATTAGTACAAGTGTCAGAGCTGGACAACTCCAGATTGGATTTGCAGAAGTGTATGAACCAGGAACGTGGTCGAGCGAGTTGGATACGATGGTTCAGATAACCTCACATCCTACTACGTAAGAGTTATGCAATTCACCGCGAGCATTTCAGTTAAAGAAAAAGTTGTCGAGTATATAATCAATGGATTTCGATAAGCAAGACGAACTGGAATTTTGGCTAGTAGAGGAAGTAGTATGAGAGATTCATTTATATATATGATAGAGGATTCTAAATTTCGAGGACGAAATTTCTTTAAGGGGGGTAGATTGTAATATCCCGCTTAAATGTAACAGTTATCAGTGTTAGAAACTTGATAAGCAAGCATGGCAATTTTGTAAATAAGTGGCAATGGCGTTATGGTAAATACTTGGTACAAGGAAGATTATTTAAAAAGAAGGGGGAAGATATTTTCACTCATTCCTTCTCACCCTTCTCTCTCAAAAATCTGATTCCTCTCCCTCTTCTTCTCACTCTCATGCCTTCATCATCATCCTTGCCTTAACCCATCAATTCTTCATCCAATTCATGAGAGAATCCTTGCTAGCAACTTGTGTTGGAGGTTTAGAACAAGAAGAATCAAGGAGAAATCAAGCTAGGGTTTTGGAATGAGCTTAGTAAGCACCAATCAAGGTTTAAGGTGAGCTCTCTTGGGTTTTAGAACCCTCCTAGAGTGAGTTTTATGTGTTTTACAATTTAAGAAAAGTTATAGACTTTTTACCCTAAATCCTTGCTTGCTAAATCTTTGCTCTTATATGTTTAAAATTGTTATTTTATGAAGGATAATCATTTTTAGCATGTTTAGGAAGCTTGGGTAACCTTGAATGGGCAAAAATGGTGGAAAAATGCATTTTTACACATGACTGTGCTGTCATGGTCGCTGTAGCGACGAGCTGTCGCTTGTAGCGACCAGGCAGGATTTCTCCCTGCCTACCTGCGCTTGTAGCGACCAGTGGCGCTTGTAGCAACCAGGTGGGCGCTTGTAGCGACCAAGCCAGGACAGCATAACCTAGTTGAGCTGTTCTGGGGGTTCTGGTGCGCGCGGGCATGGCTTTTGCAAATGTTTTTCTCCTAACACCTTTTAGAAACATAAACCACCATTTTAGTTCATTCTAAAGGCTTCCAATGGTTGAGAAATCATGTGAGCAAAGATTATGCAAGGCTTGGAAATTCATGAACTAAGGTTATATGCTTAAGTAAGCCCTAGGTATGACTTATGAGAACGATAAGTCAAGAACCTTTATAGGTTAAAGAGATTTAGAATAGAACTCATCATGTATTAAGCACAAGGATGATTTTAAGTTCAGATTTAAGAACCTTTTCATAGGTTAAGCAATTAAGAATGATTTACTTGAGAATGCATCAGATATGCATAAGTTATAAGATAAGTTATAAGATATATATATATATATATATATATATAAAGAATAAGAACAAGAGTTGTTAAGATATTAAGCCGTGGCCTTCGTCGTTCACGCCAGTGGGACACGAATGGTTCATGCAAAGTAAAGACTAAGAATAATATTATTTAAGTCGTGACTTTCATCGTTCACGCCAGTGGGACATGAAAGGTTCATGCATAAGTTAAAGAATATTAATTCGCGTCTTCCGTCGTTCACGCCAGTGGGACACGGGAGGTATACGCGTAAGTTAAGATTATTAAGTCGTGTCTTCTGCTGTTCACGCCAGTGGGACACAGGAGGTTCACGCCAGTGGGACGCGTTATTCCGCAAGGATGACCGAACGACGACAAGAGGAGTCCGGTGTTAGCCTGATATGATAGGAATTTTCACCGGTTATCAGGGGAATGTGCTTCGGGGTTACTCCACCCGGGGGCATTCCGTAAAATGAACTCAGATAATAATGTTTGTTCAACGCTAACAGCTAACATAAAGACATGTATCAGTTAATATTTTATTATATTATCAGACAGAAAATAGTTATCAGACAGGTATCAGATATCATGTATCAGTTATCAGGCGGTGATCCTAGGTTTCCCCTCGATCACCCAGTCGTCAGGATATAGTCTAGATCTCATGACTATTCAGTATCAGACTCAGACAGTGATCCTAGGTTTCCCCTTGATCTCTAGTTTAGCAGGATGTAGTCCAGATTATGACTACACAGATTAGCAGGACAGTCAGGTAGCCCTCTAAGGGTAGAGTTAAGACTTGGAGATCATAGGTATCCCCAAGATTGCCGAGAGTAGGCACGGCGACCCTAGGTTTCCCCCGTGGTTGCCAACAGTAGGTTGGGTAGGAGCTCACTGAGACATTATGTCTCATCCCAATCCTTCTGGTGCAGGTTTTCAGGTAAGCAAGTGGTTTTCAGATGAAGATCTTCAGGAAGACGCTGGATGGAGTGCAGATGCTCGTCAAGGACAAGCTCAGGAGGTTGACAGATTATCTATGTATATGAGAGTGGAATTGTAAATGATATTTGGATATTTGTATTAACGAGCTATTTGTACTCATTCAGTAGCTTTATGTAACACCCATACTAACTTTAACTAGTATATTAGCATGTGCGTTAAATTGATACTGGATACATTTAAAAAAATTTCAATAATAATATTACATCACAACAGAATAAATACATGTTTACTCGTTTGTACAATAATCCAAAACTGTTACAATACTTTTACATATATCCATTAAGCTTCTGGCTGGTACACAACGAGCAATTGCACTCCATCCAGCATCTCTATGAAGAACTTTATCACGAACCTCTGATATGCCTGCAAACCTGCACCAGAAGGAATGGGATGAGACATAATGTCTCAGTGAGCTCCAGCCCAACCTACTGTTGGCAACCACAGGGAACCTAGGGTCGCCATGCCTACCTTGGCAATCTCGGGGATCTCCTATGATCGCCAAGTCTTTTATCTGCCTATGACTATAAGTCCTCTTGTAACTATAACTTGAACTGCCTATAACCTTTGCTGCAACTGTCTATAACCATAACTGTACTCTGCCTATAACTTTAACTTAGTGATCAAGGGGAAACCTAGGATCACTTTCTGATAACTGTCTATAACTATAACTATGAGTTTCCTGTGACTATAACTATAACTGTAACTTTGACTATAACTATAAAACGTAAAACATATAAACAGTTCGATAGCAGTTTTATGTTAGCTGTTAGCGTTGAGCAAACAATTAATCTGAGTTCATTTTACGGAGGGCACCCGGGTGGAGCAACCCCGAGATACGTCTCCCTATAAACCGGTGAAATTCCTATCATATCAGGCTAACACCGGACTCCCTATAAAACGTGTGGACAACCCTCTCGGAGAAGTCCCATCCGGCGAATCCCGGAATCTGATGAACACGCCCTGTAACTGTAAAACGTGCAAGCACGCCAATATCTTTAATCTTTAATTCTTTAACTTTAACGTATGAACATATAATCTGTTACTATAATCATAAAGCATTCCTGTAACTTATAATCTATAACCTATGATTCTTGGCTTATCGTTCTCATAAGCCACCTATAATCGTTGGAGAACCAACACTATAAACCTTATCTGTGACTATGATTGTAGAAACATACCTATAATCCTTGTATTCTAAACTGAATACATCTATGATTTCTTATACCTAAAGTAGGTTCTTGACTTAGTAAAGTCGTCTGCATTTCCTAAGAGTTATCAACTCACGTGCAAGGAATCTATCCATAAAATCATTGCACTCATACTATGATTCATGTTGTCCTATCAAGGGATTCGACACATCGTTGTCATGTGCCGCTATTAGGGTTTACCTATTCATATAACCATTATTCCCGCAATTCCCACGCCTTGCACATTCCTTGCTCCTCTAATTCCTCAATCATTAAAGGCATTTGGATGAGTTAAAATGGTGGTTAATGTTTCTAAAATATATTAAGAGAAAACTGTTGTAAAAAGCCTTGCCCGCGCGCACCAGAACCCCCAGAATAGCTCAACGAAGTTGTGCTGTTCTGGCTTGGTCGCTACAAGCGCCAAGTTGTTGCTACAAGCGCCAGCTGGTCGCTACAAGCGCGGGTAGGCAGGGAAAAATCCTGCCTGGTCGCTACAAGCGACAGCCCGTCGCTACAGCGACCGTGACAGCACAAACATGTGTAAAAATGCGTTTTTCCACCATTTTTGCCCAATCAAAGGTACCCAAGCATCCAAAACATGCTAGGGATGATTTTCTATTACAAATTGATAGTTTAAAACATGTTTGAGCAAGGAATTTGCAAGTATAGGAAATTAGGGTAAAACCATAAAACTTGACTATGAAGAAAATCTCTATAAAACTCACAAAGAGAGGTTCTAAAACCTCAAGGGAGCTCACCTTAATCTTGATTTGGTGCTGGTTTAGCTTGCTTTCCAACTTCCTCAAAACCCTAGCTCTTAACTCCTTCCTTTCTTCTTGTTTTCTTTAATTTTCCTCTTGCTCCAATCTTCCCAAAAGCCATGCTTGCTTGGTTTGTCTAAAGATTGAGTATTGGAAGATGAAGTTTTGTTGATTAGTGGAGAAGAAGTAGGAATGGCGTGAGAGAAGAAGAAGAAGAATGGAAAGAAAATGAAAAATGGAACAAATATCTTCCTTCTCATATAAATAATCCCTTCCTTCCCTATAATTACGAAAATGCCATTTTTCATTTAAATTGTCTCTGAAGCTTCGTCTCAATACTGATAAATATCCAAGTGTTAAGCGGGATATTACACTCTACCCCCCTTAAAGAAATTTCGTCCTCGAAATTTAGAAAATCCTTCGAAGATCCTGAAAAGATAAATCCTTTATACCTCTTTCTCTACTATGAAAATTTCCAATCCTTTAAGCTTGTTGGAACATCATGGCAACTATAGGGCCTGACATGTAGATTAATCACGCACCCCGATTAAACTATAATGGTTAAAACTTGTTCTTAAGCCATGATTTCCATTTCTGTAAATCAAAACATGTGACAATCTCTTTCCGACCGAAAGGTCTGACGTATAATGCATAACTATCACTTGCTAAGACGTATGGTTATCTAAACCAACATATCCATATCATCAGACTATGTTCTCTATTCAACATATTCCTTGTAAATCCAAAGTAAAATCATTAAACCTTTGATTTCCTTTACTGAACTCTATCAGTCCTTCTTTAATTGACCATTCCATATTACCCTGAAGACGTCGGGTCGATCTGATTTTCCTCAATTATCTCAGCTTTCCGAGGAATCTATTACATTACTTTTAGTTCAAAGAACTTTCGTCCATAACTTTCCCCTCGCAAGACGACCTCTTACTGTTACATTCGTATCATTCTTCATATAAATTTATTCTTGCGCTGGAAGATATCTGATAGTGAGTATTCTCAAATGGAAGTGAGATCTATTACAACTACCTCCACGCTTCAAATTCAAATTGGTGGCTGAACTTATGGTATACGTTCCTTTCTTTCTGTTGTCCTAGTGTAGCTATTATCACAACCATAAGCATTGCTCACATCCCCACTGTGGGAATCCTTAAAGCTCGAGAAATCTTATGAGTCACTCATGCTCCGATTAATTAATCAACGATAACATGTAGCCAAAGGCCTTAGGAACTTTCTTCTTCACCAATACTTTCAAACTTATGAAAATCCAGTATAAGTGACATGTGGCATAAGCCGTCTCACATATCATCATATAATGCAGTCCATAGCACATAGCTTTCATACATGATCGAGTACGTGTCCACTACTACCGGATACATGGTACATCGCATCATCATTGTCCAACTAACGGGACATCATACTTAATAAAAATATACTTGAGACAAACCACGTCAACCAAGGTCACTCTCTTAACTCTTAATTCATCCTTGTATCCTTTAAACATTCACAATCCCATAACGCAAGTTATGGTTACATTCCGTTGTCGTAATAACTTACTTGTTAAAAGACATTCTCTGCTTACGAAAAGAAAACTCTATCCTGATCCCTATCAGAATAGCACTTTAAAACTCTTAATCCTTTAATTCATGACTTGAATTCACGTAGCCTTTTACTATAAACTATGAGTACTCTTCTGATCGGTGTAAAACATTTCCTTCCTTTAACTGTTAACATTAAGTTCAAGGATTTATGAACTTCTCAACTGAGACTTTCCTGCTAAAACATTACCGACTGCGTACCACGGTTACCGACACATGTCACACGACTATAAAATATGTTACACTACTATCTAAGTAGCATAAACTCTGCCTGATCAGTATACATAATACTAATCATAACCTATTACATACCTGTTACATACGACATGCTAGCATAACGCGGGTACGATGCGGAATAACTGTAAGCCACGGCATAATTCCTCTTTGGTTAAACTTACTACTCAAATTAACTTTAAGTTACTGAGCTAAACAGCTAGATCACCGTATAAAATGTGACCTCCTTCGCTATGTACTTATTTTGCTGTAAACACATCCTTTTAAGTTATCAAACTGCTTCGATTCTCTTATCCCTTGAGTTTCGAGATCTGAAACATCCCTCGATTTATCTATTAAAATCTCCTGTTGGAACTGATGATAAGTCCAAGTCATCACTACTTACAATCATTCTGTAACTTGAGAATTAATCTCTGAATACCTTTCCTATAATTCATCTGGCAAGGACTTCACATACATCCTTTTCTCTAAACTTCAGCTTTGATTTGTCTGTTAACTCATAATTGGATTACTTCTCCGCTGCGCAACTCTGATTTAAACAATTCGCTTTGGAATCACTATTACCATATAAAATCTCCTTGTCCAATCCTTTGACTTTATAACTTCGTAGTTACCATGTAAGACCATTTTACATTAAAACTTCTCTTGTGGTTTAATCCACCTGTTAAACTTACTGATTGATCGACGCTTGACTTTGCATTTCCTTTCGAATATAAACAAAATTCTTACTTTCACGAATTAAGCCAAAACCTGTAAACAGTCTTTAACAATAAATACGAGCCCAACGATGCTCCTGTTAAAACAACTTAAGTTCATACATTATTCACTTGTGGTAACTTCTAGAAACATTCTATGACTTCCGGAAATTCTCGTCTTTCATATACTTAATCGATTAATGAATCGAGTCTCATCCTATAATCATCCGAAAGAATTTCACATCCACGACCTTTTTTTTCCAAGACTCTTAGGTCCACATAACTCTAACATAACTCTTGGTTACTCCTCGGGTTCTTCCGGAAATAATCCGTCTGGATAAAACTCAACTTTTACCAGCTCTCCTATAAGTCCAAACACATACTACACCTCTTCGAGTATCCGATTAATAAATCTGTAAGCTTCAATACTTAACATTTTCCATTGGATCCTTCCTATAACTTATTACTGTATTCACAATTCCAATCTAATCTCGTTACCTGAAAAACATTCCATATGTCTTCTCGACCGTTGCCCTCTTCATGGTTTCGATCAATCCAAGGTATATATATATCTACCATCATTAACATCTACCAACATAAGGTGATCTTTGTCGGCTTACCCAAATACTCGTGTAAGGAGCCCATCAAAAGATAACATAGAACTCCTTAACATTAACCGTAGCTCTAACTATGACTCATACGTTAGTGACAAACTTCCTGCTTAAACTTCGAAACCGGTCTACTATAATCCGCCAACATAAGATTCAATCTTTAATCCATACCCTTACAGGGGGTTTCCTTTAATTAACGCTACGCTCGCATTCTTCATACCAAGCATCTTGGTGTCCATAATAAAAGAAGGTAATCTACTTCATCCATCCCATATTTTGCCTAATACTTAAATAAGTCTCTTACATATCGGATATCAAAATCTCATCCGATCAAGTGCGCAAGTCCTTCCATCCTTACACACTTTATCCCTACAGAAAGTCCAGAGCTTCCAATCGTTAACTGGTCATTCCTTATTCCAAGTCGCTGGGTTGGTATCACAATCCTTTGCATCTGCAACCGGACTTAAAACTCTAATTTACAATCCACTTTAACTTTCTAATTACTGATCCCGTTTGAATTCCAAATCATTCTTCAGAGTATTCCATAATTCTTTACCCTACTCATCCCCCCGGAGAAGGCATCGCTCAATGATGCGTCCAACTAGTCAAGGTACTTGACCTTACTCTTAAATACCGCTTATAATTCTGAGACTTTGCCATTAACTGGCTCAGTTACTTCACTGTTAGAAACCATCCTTTGGCATTAAATGCCTTGCCAATTACCGTCTTAAAATCTGACATCTCAACCTTCACCCTTTGAACACTTCTTTCCTCCTTGGTCACATTCAGCTCTCGGATATTTGTCCTAACTGTCATATACTAGACTGAGTTGATCAGGCTCAACTAGACATGACATCTAGAACAACATCCGGAACCCAATGATTCCACTACTTTCATTGAATCTTAAATGACCCATGGCACGGTCTGAATCGACCTGCTCTGATACCAATTGTAACACCCATACTAACTTTAACTAGTATATTAGCATGTGCGTTAAACTGATACTGGATACATTTAAAAAAATTTCAATAATAATATTACATCACAACAGAATAAATACATGTTTACTCGTTTGTACAATAATCCAAAACTGTTACAATACTTTTACATATATCCATTAAGCTTCTGGCTGGTACACAACGAGCAATTGCACTCCATCCAGCATCTCTATGAAGAACTTTATCACGAACCTCTGATATGCCTGCAAACCTGCACCGGAAGGAATGGGATGAGACATAATGTCTCAGTGAGCTCCAGCCCAACCTACTGTTGGCAACCACAGGGAACCTAGGGTCGCCATGCCTACCTTGGCAATCTCGGGGATCTCCTATGATCGCCAAGTCTTTTATCTGCCTATGACTATAAGTCCTCTTGTAACTATAACTTGAACTGCCTATAACCTTTGCTGCAACTGTCTATAACCATAACTGTACTCTGCCTATAACTTTAACTTAGTGATCGAGGGGAAACCTAGGATCACTTTCTGATAACTGTCTATAACTATAACTATGAGTTTCCTGTGACTATAACTATAACTGTAACTTTGACTATAACTATAAAACGTAAAACATATAAACAGTTCGATAGCAGTTTTATGTTAGCTGTTAGCGTTGAGCAAACAATTAATCTGAGTTCATTTTACGGAGGGCACCCGGGTGGAGCAACCCCGAGATACGTCTCCCTATAAACCGGTGAAATTCCTATCATATCAGGCTAACACCGGACTCCCTATAAAACGTGTGGACAACCCTCTCGGAGAAGTCCCATCCGGCGAATCCCGGAATCTGATGAACACGCCCTGTAACTGTAAAACGTGCAAGCACGCCAATATCTTTAATCTTTAATTCTTTAACTTTAACGTATGAACATATAATTTGTTACTATAATCATAAAGCATTCCTGTAACTTATAATCTATAACCTATGATTCTTGGCTTATCGTTCTCATAAGCCACCTATAATCGTTGGAGAACCAACACTATAAACCTTATCTGTGACTATGATTGTAGAAACATACCTATAATCCTTGTATTCTAAACTGAATACATCTATGATTTCTTATACCTAAAGTAGGTTCTTGACTTAGTAAAGTCGTCTGCATTTCCTAAGAGTTATCAACTCACGTGCAAGGAATCTATCCATAAAATCATTGCACTCATACTATGATTCATGTTGTCCTATCAAGGGATTCGACACATCGTTGTCATGTGCCGCTATTAGGGTTTACCTATTCATATAACCATTATTCCCGCAATTCCCACGCCTTGCACATTCCTTGCTCCTCTAATGCCTCAATCATTAAAGGCATTTGGATGAGTTAAAATGGTGGTTAATGTTTCTAAAATATATTAAGAGAAAACTGTTGTAAAAAGCCTTGCCCGCGCGCACCAGAACCCCCAGAATAGCTCAACGAAGTTGTGCTGTTCTGGCTTGGTCGCTACAAGCGCCAAGTTGTCGCTACAAGCGCCAGCTGGTCGCTACAAGCGCGGGTAGGCAGGGAAAAATCCTGCCTGGTCGCTACAAGCGACAGCCCGTCGCTACAGCGACCGTGACAGCACAAACATGTGTAAAAATGCGTTTTTCCACCATTTTTGCCCAATCAAAGGTACCCAAGCATCCAAAACATGCTAGGGATGATTTTCTATTACAAATTGATAGTTTAAAACATGTTTGAGCAAGGAATTTGCAAGTATAGGAAATTAGGGTAAAACCATAAAACTTGACTATGAAGAAAATCTCTATAAAACTCACAAAGAGAGGTTCTAAAACCTCAAGGGAGCTCACCTTAATCTTGATTTGGTGCTGGTTTAGCTTGCTTTCCAACTTCCTCAAAACCCTAGCTCTTAACTCCTTCCTTTCTTCTTGTTTTCTTTAATTTTCCTCTTGCTCCAATCTTCCCAAAAGCCATGCTTGCTTGGTTTGTCTAAAGATTGAGTATTGGAAGATGAAGTTTTGTTGATTAGTGGAGAAGAAGTAGGAATGGCGTGAGAGAAGAAGAAGAAGAATGGAAAGAAAATGAAAAATGGAACAAATATCTTCCTTCTCATATAAATAATCCCTTCCTTCCCTATAATTACGAAAATGCCATTGTTTCATTTAAATTGTCTCTGAAGCTTCGTCTCAATACTGATAAATATCCAAGTGTTAAGCGGGATATTACATTTTATATTGTATTTATTATTGAAAATTTTAATGTACCCAGTATCAGATCAATACACATACTAAATATTCTAGATAATTTAGTGTGGGTGTTACAACATGAATCAGGCATCCAAATGTCAAATTTTTGGGGTTCCAGCCCTTGATTCAGAACCTAAAGAGGTTTAAAATCATTTTTGTCCAAACCCTATTCATGATCATGCACAACTTTGGAAATTTTACAAGTTTGTGCGACAAATTTTGAATAACTTGTGTGACAAGTTATGTTCTTCAATTTTCAAAACCAGGTTTGAGCAATGAGCTAAAGTTCGTTTATTTTCAAAACAAACTTGAACAACCATGTTGTTCATGATTTTCAATCCAAACGCGAATTTAAGCCGAGCTTGCTCATTCTTTTTTAAACCAAATTTGAATTGAGCCGAACTTGTGAACTTTCCAATTTTTGTGCATGTCTTATGATTTTGGTCATCATTCAAACTTGAACTACACTTATTCTTGAGTTTCAATAGCTTAAGTAACAAGTAACGTTCATGATTTTAATAAACTCGAACAAACAAATTTGTTCGTGATTTCCTTTTTTTAACTTTCCCTTTAAAAGCTTTGGTTCCCTTTGAGATTTCTCCGAGTAACCAAACCAAAAAACTTGAATGAAACGGGAATGGCTTGACGTATGTCTCCCCAAACCTCGGTTGCACGAATGCGTGACGTATGTCTCGTCGCTCGGGCAACCGTCATTCCACCCTTGACGCGTCTCACACGCTCAACCTTCCCTTGGCCCCCTTGTGGCCATTTTTACCCTTTTCTTGGCCCTAGTGGTCAATCCGAACCTTTCGCGCCTTTGCGCGTTTATTTTCAACCATTTACGCCTTGCGCAAATTTATCGCCTCCGCGCGTTTGTCGTTTATTTTAAACTTTTTACGCCTCTGTGCGTCTGTCTTTTACCTTTTAAAACATCTACCCCTTGCGTGAGTTTATCGCCTTAGCGTCTGTCTTTCATCATTTAAAACCTTTTACGCTTTCGTGCGTTTTAAAACCTTTGTTCAAGTCCGAGTGCAAATCCTTTTATCAAATCATTTACTTTTATGCATTGTCGTCAATGGCCAGTTCGGCAACAACCCGAACAGTTGACATTTACTTTCATTGCTTTCTCTTTTTTCAAACTTTTTTCGCTCGGACGCGATCAAATCTTTTTTAACTAAAACGAACCAACGTACAAACTTTTTCTACCCAAAGAACTACGTACGCTTTGAATTCTCCGACTACCGGGAGATACGTAGGAGCAAGATCGACATCTTGTCAAGCCCATTAATAAAAAACCTTTTTTTCCCTTCCGTTTGTTTTTATCTCTTTCTTCACTTCACATTATGTTTTTACTTTTCCTTTTTTTTGATATGTTTAAACACGCAAGTAAAACATCGAAACATTTTAAGCCTAAGCCGACTAAGAGGTTCCCGTTGAGTACAACGGATGTGAGGGGTGCTAATACCTTCCCCTCGCATAATCGACTTTCGAACCTAAAATCTTTTTTCAAGGTAATTTCGAACTTTTTTCCTTTTCTCCCCAGAAAATTAAAAGTTCAGTCGTGGTTTAACATTAGTGATTCAATGCTTCCCAATAGCTTGAGATCCGAAATTCGACGCGACAAAGATGGCGACTTCACTGGGGACCATGCATAAAACACTTTGTTTGTGCATAAACGAGTCAAACTTATCTCAGTCGGCTTTTAGGCTAATTTGTTTCATTTTACTTGCGTGTTTATATTTTCTTGTCATTTATTTGTTTATTCTTTTTGCTCTACATTTATATATATCATTTTGCTTCATATCTTTATATATATCAATTGCGGGGTTACTTGAGCGATGTTACTCCACATTGTTCGGGTTAATGCCGGACGTGTGAGGCTCTCTACCCGAGCTCGAGAGAAAACTAAGTTAAAATGGTGGTTGTGAGCGGAAGCCCGCGTTGACGTATGTCCGTGAGGTAGGATGCCCAACCCCGCTTAGAGGAGATTTTCACGTGGAATTAATTGAAGTCATGTCGACGTATGTCCATAGACAACCCTAATTCCATGTGAGATCGATGACTCTAGGGACCTCTTCTTAGGAAATCTTACCTTTAGAGCCTACACGTGAGGATGGGGGGAAATTTTGAACATACATATCACACCCATGCATATCATACATTTACATTCATGGAAAATAATTTTCGCATATCACTTTGCTTTATAGGAATTTAAAAAGAACGACCAAATATTAGCAAAAAGAAATATGGATTCCGGAAATAAAAGTACGCTCGCTTTCAAGATCAAAGCTCCTAGGGTGGAAAGTTTGTTAGCCTTAAGTAAAAGGCTCTCCTCGGTCAACAAAAATATTTTCGAAGCAAGCTATGGGTTAATACTTGATCTCCTACCCGTGAGGATAGATTCAACGGCCTTAACCACTTTAGCACAATTCTTCGACCCACCGCTCCGGTGCTTTACATTTCAAGATTTCCAACTAGCTCCAACATTGGAAGAATTTGAGAAGATCTTGGGTTGTAGCATGAAAGGTCATGAACTCTATCTCGGTCCGGGAAAAGACCCCACATTAGAGGCCATCGCCGAATCCTTATACTTTGATGTCCAAGAAGTAGCATCTAACTTGGAAATTAGAGGAAACATTAGGGGATTCACAAGAAGGTTTTTGGAAGCCAAAGCTCGGGATTTGCTTGCCAACAAAGAGGGAAGAGCATTCAACGCCATCCTAGCCCTCTTAGTCTACGGGATTGTTTTATTCCCCAACATAGATGATTTCGTTGACTTTCCGGCTTTAGAGGTATTCATGATTAAAAATCCGGTTCCCACAATTTTGGCGGATTTTTATCACTCCCTCTACTCTAGGCATGAACAAGCAAAGGGACGCAAGATTTCTTGTTGCACTCCTTTGGTGCAAATTTGGATGATGTCCCACATGCCGAGAAACCGAGACTTTGTGGAAAATCGGGCCAAGCTCAAATGGTCACAACGGATGACGACCCTCACCGCGAAGGACATCCATTGGTTTTCTCCAAATTTAGAGGACCCGGAAATTATCCTCAGTTGCGGGGACTTCCCTAATGTACCCCTCATTGGTACTAAGGGATGTATCAACTACAATCCGGTCCTCTCCCTCCGACAACTAGGTTTTTCAATGGAAGACAAACCTAATGACCTTTTGTTGGAAGCTTTCTTCTTAAGGGAAGGCGATCAAGACCCGGCATTGCTAGAGAGAATCCAAGGGGCGTGGAACCAAGTGCACAAAGGAAGGGTCGACAAGAGGAATTGTGTCGCCAAACCCCTTTATACTCGATGGGTGAAGGAGAGGGTTAAAACAATCAAATTACCCTTTGTGGTCATAAGCCCTCCAAAACCTCCTACACCTAAACCTATCACAATCATTCCCAACAAAGAAGCGGAGGAACTCAAAGCTAAGATTCGAGAGCACCAAAACAAAAACGGTGACTTAGAATTGAAGCGCCTCCAAGCTTTGGGAGAAATCACTAGGACGAAGAGAGATCGTGATGAAGTGACAAATTCTCTCCTAGTGTGCCAAAAGCGGCTAAAGATCTCCGAAGGGAAGAGAAATTGGATAGGAGGCGGCTTGGTTAGTGCGGATGCCAACCTTGTGGGCAAGGACGAAGAGTTGGAAAGAATCTTGCATTCCAACCAAGAGCTCAAGAAGTTCGGCGAGCTAGCTATCGAAGCTCAACGAAAATGGAGGTTGAAGTTTCAAGAGAAAAATCAACAGCTCCAAGAAGTAGTCAAAGACTACAAAGAGCAGCTCCAAGCCGAACGCGTCCAACGGCAAAGATATGAAGGTCTTTCTCATCAAGGGAAGCTACATTGCAATCGTCTCGAAGCGGACGTCAAGAAATTCGAAGAATACTTCGATAAGATTGCAAGAGAGCATGGAAACCACATTGCACGACTCCTTGATGAGGTTAGAAGTGCAAATATCCAGCTAGCCCAACGCAAGGAAGTGATTGAGTTTGTATGGCGAGATGCCACCCGGCTAAGTGAGGACTTCACTAGGTTGGTCGCATTCTCAAACTTAGTCATCGCCGAGCTTCCGGAGAAACTAGCAAAGGCCGAGATGGTCACGCCGTACTTTGTCATCCCTACGGAAATCCAGAAATTTATGAAGTTCTGCAAGGACACAGTAGATTTCTATAGGGAGGAAATAGGCAAGGCCGAAAAGCGAGCGGCTACTTGATTTGTATTAGCATTAGTTACACTTTTTAATCTCAATGTTATTCAATCAAATATATATTTTTGACAATGTTAATTTTCCGGCTTTTAACACTTCTAATTGCTAATATTAATTGCACACTTTTTAATTTCCTTATAAAGCAAAGCAAACAAAAATTTTTCATGCATACATCATTCATTATCATGCATACGGTCAGCCTCGAGTCCAAAACTCATTTCCCTTTTCTTATCCTCAGGATTTCTTATAATCCAAATTGAGTCTTCAGTGTTCGCATTTTCTCCGCAACACTACGTGTCTTCCCGTAAAGAAAAGTGGCTCATCGTCCCGAGGCAACCCACTCCTACAATACCCGAGCAACCATAAAGAGAAAAATGGAGAATTTAGAGCAAGAGAATCAAGAGCTTCGTGAAGAAGTGACGTCTATGCTAACGGAAATAGAAAAGCTAGCGGAGTTAGTGAAACTACTAGCAGCCGCACAAATCCCGACACCTCCTCCTCCCTCTAGCTCTCAAGCTCAAGCATCAGCTTCTACTTCAACTCCAACCCTACATGCCGGAACTCAGCACTACACTAGACCCCCCGGTTGCACATGGGGCATGCCATTTAATTTTGGTGAAGAGTCCATCCCTATTCCCACTACCCTTCAAGAAACCCCGGTCATTCAACCCGAGAATACCTTTACCTAGGCTGCTGCGGCCTTCACTACACCAGTGGTTCATACCACTCCATTTGACCACGGGCCTATCTTTCATGCCGAAAGTTTAGGTGCCCAGGATAGGATGGCTGATTTCCTAGAAAAATTTGATGAGATGCAAAAGGAAATTAAAGCCCTCCGAGGGAAAGATTTATTCGGGAAGGACGCCCATGACCTCTGCCTTGTACCCAATGTCAAGATCCCTCCTAAATTTAAGGTCCCGGATTTTGAAAAGTACAAGGGGAACACTTGCTCGCAAAGTCACTTGGTAATGTATGCAAGGAAGATGTCGACACAAACCGACAACCATCAATTGCTCATCCATTACTTCCAAGATAGCTTAACCGGTGCCGCTTTAAAGTGGTACATGGGTTTGGATAGTACCAAAATTCAAACCTTCAACGACTTGGGAGAGGCGTTTGTCCGCCAATATAAATACAATTTGGACATGGCCCCGGACCGGGACCAACTCCGGGCCATGGCCCAAAAGGACAAAGAGACCTTTAAGGAGTACGCACAAAGGTGGAGAGAGATAGCGGCTCAGATTAGCCCATCTCTAGAAGAAAAGGAAATGAGCAAGATCTTTTTAAACACTCTTGGTTCCTTTTACTATGAACGAATGGTTGCCAGTGCGCCAAGTGACTTCACATAAATGGTAAGCATGGGCGTACGTTTAGAGGATGCGGTCCGAGAAGGACGCTTAGTAAAGGAAAGTGCTCCATCAAGTAGCACAAAGAGATTCGGGGGTAGCTACCCAAGGAAGAAAGAGCAAGATATTGGCATGATTGGCCACGGAGGACCTCATCAAGGGTACTCGGCATATCCACATGTCTCTGCCATTTCACCTTCCATCTCCACACCTCCAAACTACCAAGTTCAGGTCTCGCAAAGACCTCCCTCTCAATATCAACAGTCTTATCAACAACAACATCCACAAAATCCACAACATTATCAGCAGCCATGCCCACAAGGTCAGCAGCAATTCCGACCTCAAGCACCTCAACAGCCTTTCAATCATCAGAATCGCCCAAGAGCGGCATTCGATCCGATACCCATGAAGTACGCGGACTTGCTCCCGGCTTTACTTACGAGAAATCTCGTACAAACAAGAGCGCCGAATCCCGTACCGAGTATATTACCTCCATGGTATCGCCATGACCTTACTTGCGCATACCATCAAGGTGCACCAGGCCATGACGTTGAATGTTGCCTTGCTCTAAAAAATGAGGTCCAAAGGCTAGTCCGTACCAAAGTATTGACCTTCAAGGACTCAAACCCAAATGTCCAAATTAACCCGCTGCCGAACCATGGTTCCTCAATCAACATGGTTCAAGAACACCAAGGAACCAGTCCTATTTTGAAAGTTCAAAAGATCAGGACGCCTTTGGTTCCACTACACATCAAAATGTGTAAAGCAGCCATGTTCGAGCACGATCATGCTAATTGCAAAGAGTGTTCGGCAAGTCCTCAAGGATGTATGCAAATCCAAAAAGACATACAAGGACTAATGGACAAGAAGGAGTTTGTTGTCACCAAAAAGGACGAAAGTGTATGTGTCATAATTCTGGAGTTTGATATCCCGGAACACTTGGAGTTAGCCTTCAGCAGCCAAGAGCCTGCCGCTACTCCACTTGTAATATGCTTACCAGGGCTTGCCCCGTACACTTCCAACAAAGCAGTTCCTTACAAGTACCTTGCGACCATGATGAACAACGGCCAAGAGACGCCTATTCCCCCCCTTAGCCCCTGTCAGTAATATCACGGACAGCAGCAAAGTGCTAAGGAGCTGACGTGTTCTTCCCACAATAGTCCAAGAGAAGGTCAGCACCCCGGTATTTAAACCGAAACCAACCCAGGACCCCTGCACGAGCAAAGAAATGGGTCAATCTAGTGGGGCTGTAACACCCACACTAAATTATCTAGAATATTTAGTATGTGTATTAATCTGATACTGGGTACATTAAAATTTTCAATAATAAATACAATATAAAACTACTGAATGAGTACGAATAGCTCGTTAATACAAATATCCAAATATCATTTACAATTTCATATACGTATATACATAAATCTGAAAACCTCCTGAGCTTGACTTCATCGAGCAACTGTACTCCCTCCAGCGTCTTCTTGGAGAATAGCATCATGAACATCTCTTAATCACCTGAAAACCTGCACCAGAAGGATTGGGGTGAGACATTACGTCTCAGTGAGCTCCAGCCCAACCTACTGTTCGCAACCACGGGGGAAACCTAGGGTCGCCGTGCCTACTCTCGGCAATCTTGGGGATACCTATGATCGCCAAGTCTTATCCTTACCCATAGAGGGCTACCTGACTGTTCCTGCTAAACTGGGTAGTCATGACTGGACTACATCTGCTAATCTAGTGATCAAGGGAAACCTAGGATCACTGTCTGAGTCTGATACTGAATAGTCATGAGATCTAGACTATATCCTGATAACTGGGTGATCGAAGGGAAACCTAGGATCACCGCCTGATAACTGATTCCTGTTTGATAATTATTCTCTGTCTGATAACATAATAAAATATTAACTGATACATGTCTTTATGTTAGCTGTTAGCGTTGAACAAGCAATATTATCTGAGTTCATTTTACGGAATGCCCCCGGGTGGAGTAACCCCGAAGCACATTCCCCTGATAACCGGTGAAAATTCCTATCATATCAGGCTAACACCGGACTCCTCTTGTCATCGTGCGGTCATCCTTGCGGAATAACACGTCCCACTGGCGTGAACCTCCTGTGTCCCACTGGCGTGAACAGCAGAAGACACGACTTAATAATCTTAACTTACGCGTATACCTCCCGTGTCCCACTGGCGTGAACGACGGAAGACGCGAATTAATATTCTTTAAACTTATGCATGAACCTTTCATGTCCCACTGGCGTGAACGATGAAAGTCACGACTTAATAATATTAATCTTAGTCTTAACTTTGCATGAACCATTCGTGTCCCACTGGCGTGAACAACGAAAGCCACGACTTAATATCTGATTAATTCTTGTACTTACTCTTCTTATATATATAACTTATGTCTATTGCATATCTGATGCATTCTTGGATAATTCATTCTTAAAGCTTTACCTATAAAGAGGTTCTTAACTCAGATCATTGGATCATTCTTATTCCTCATTAATTCTTAGCTATTGTACTTGAAAGTACGTCTAATAATCTACCATAAGCTTTGCATATTAAATGCATTTCTTGAGGGAACTAATCTTCCAAATCATAACCTATAAGTATAGGATCATAGGCTTATCGTTATCATAAGCCACTACTTAGTTGCTAGAACATTTGCATATTCGTCTAGACTTTGCCCTCTTAATTCAAACTAGTCTAAGTCATTGCACAATCCTTGTTCCATACATTTTCATCCTTTTTGGGAGCCTCTTGAATGTGTTAAAATGGTGGTGAATGTTTCTAAAATGTTTATGGAGAAAACGGATGCGGAAAACCATGCCTACGCGCCCCAGAACACCCAAAACAGCAAAGCTGTCAAGTGCTGTCTGGGCCTGCGCGCTTGTAGCGACTAGTGGCGCTTGTAGCGACCAGCTGGGCGCTTGAAGCGACAGTAGGCAGAATAAAATTCTGCCTGGTCGCTGTAGCGAGCTCCAGCTCGCTATAGCGACCATGACAGGTCCAAAAATCTCAAAAATGATATTTTTCATCATTCCAAGCCATCCCAACACACCCAAGCTTCCCAAATGGCATAAAAAAGATTTTCTTAAGCTTATAAATCATTTAAACATGGCTGGAACAAGGAATTAGCAATTTACATAATCTAGGGCTTTTTATAAAAATTTGCTCTAAGCATAAAATACTCCTAAACTTACTCAATACGGGTTCTAAAACCCTAGGGAGCTCACCTAAGCCTTGATTGGTGCTGTTTAGTTCCTGAACCTCAAGCTCTAACTTGTCTCCTTGCTTTTCTTCTTACTTCTCTTGTTCTAAACTTCCATACCAAGCTTGCTTTGCAAGATTTCTTACAAGATGTTGAATGAAGTTTGGATGGTTGTTGGGAAGGAGAGGGAGGGCGTGTGAGTAGAGGGAAGGAGGGAGAGGATAATGAGTTTGGAAGAGTGTAGAATAATGAGAGAAAGATGGTAAGAATATCTTACCTCTTGTTCTTATAATCCTCTCTTTTAAAATAGTTACTATAATGCCATTGCTCAATATTACAAAATTGCCATGCTTGCTTAGCAAGTTTCTAACGCTAATAACTGTTACATTTAAGCGGGATATTACAATCTACCCCCATTAAAGAAATTTCGTCCTCGAAATTTAGAATTCCCTTGAAATCACATTTTAAAAGATCCTTAATACTTCTTTTCCTATTAGTCAAATCTCTACTCAACTTGCTTATCGGAATCCCATGGTTTTCCAACTCCGAAGGTCGAAAATACTCGACATTCTTTTCCTTAACTGATAGGTTTGGTTTGCATTACATATTCCTTACGTAGTGGGATGTGGTTATCAGAACCAATCTACCCGACTCACTAACTACGCCTCTTGTCCACACACTTGGTGTGAATCCATCTTATGGTTATTAAACCTTAGATACTTTTACTGGTTATCCTCATCTTTCTCAAATATTCCCACTCTTCAAGGGGTTCATTGCACTGCATTTATTTCCCATGAATTATTATCTTTATATTTCGTCTCATACGACGACATCACTTATCTTAATAACTTAGAAATCATTCTTCATTACTAGGAGTTTACTAATCTCCTATCTTTCTTGTCACTACTATTCTCGAATTCTGGCCGTAGCATAAATATTTTCTATATTGGTAAATCCAAACTCATAGGAGTTTAGCCCAAATGATGCGTGGTAGAAGTCGTCTTACATATCATCATATAGTATATTTCATAGCACTTAATTTACATATATGATAGAGTACCTGTACACTACTAACGGGTACATGGTACATCGCATCATCTTTGTCCATCTAGCGGGACATCATTCTTAATCTTAACATATTTGAGACACTACCACATCAATTGGGAATCTTTTCTTTTACTCTTAACTCATCTTGTAACATCCGGGATTTGCCTTTCGACTGGCTTGCCAGGTTTGCCCCGCCAATGTTACCCATGTTTATCTCTTGAGTATACAACAACCCGTATAACATGAATTGTGGTTACATTCTCTCAGCATCGTAAACTTATTTTCTCATTCTGGACGTCGAGTCCAAGATCCTTGTTTTCAATAGAAAACTCCACTCGATTGCTACCAAAAATAGTACGCTTAATCTTTAATCCTTTAATCAAAACCTGAACCTACGTAGCCCTTTACTGTGGACTACGAGTGACTTTTAATCTGCATATAAGTCCTTCTGACTTTACTGATGAACATTAAATTCAAAAATTTCTGAACACTCCAGCTAAGATATGGTGATATCAACAATTCTGTTCTGGTAAAAACCTTCATACTTAAACATTCCTGATACAGGTGACATGTTGACATAGCGGGGTACAACGTGGTTTAAACTCATATGTCACTGCATTGACGTTTCTGATCAACGCTTCAATTTCAAAGTATCATCTTGCAAGTGCAACCTTTTTTGATGTTGCCTTATGCTTGATCCTTTTGACTAAACATTACTCTTCAAGTCCACCTAAAGTTACTGGGCTAAAATAACTAAATTACCGTATTAGCGGTGACTTTCTTGTTCTAGACTTATTGTGCTAGAAACATATTCTTCTCATTTTTATCACATAATCTTAAACTGCTTCGATTTCCATTTCCCTTGTATTTCGAGGTTTGAAATATCCCTCGGCTTAACTTTTAAAATTTCCTTTTAGAACTTATAACAAGTTCGAGTCGTCACTGCTTACTGATATTATGTGGTTCAATAATTGGGCGCTTATTGCCTTCATGTGGTTCATCTGACAAGGACTTCACAAGCATCCTTGTTCTCTAAGCTTCAGCTTAGAATCGTTCATTAACTCATTCTTGAATCACTTTTCTGCTGCGCAACTCTGATTTAAACAAATCACTTCGGTGTAGGGGTAATCCACCATTATAAAATTCTCTGGCTGACTTGTTCCTTAATGACCCGTAACTATCACAGCAGAATCATCTTACGTTTGTTTATTCTCTTGTGGCTTAAACCACCTGTTTAACTTACTGACTGATCGTCATCAGACTTTGGTTTCCCTTCGGACTTAAACCATATTCTTACTTTCACAATAGAACGCCGAAACCTGTAAACGGTTTTCAGCAACTATTACAAGCCCAACAATGCTCCCATCAAACAGTTTAATCACTGGTTCCAACTTTACTTTCCATATTCTGAATTCTGTAATCATCTCTTGATCAGGTCATTGTGTATAATCATTAAACATTACAGAAACCCGACTGAAAGCATGCCTGAGGCAACTTAAGTCCACATACAATCACTTGTGACAACTCCTGAAAACATTTCTATTACTTCTGGAAATTCACATCTTTTATATATTGAATCAAATGAGGGTTTGAGTCCCGTTACTAATCATTCTATCTTTATCCGTAAGGATTTCATACTTATAATCTCTCTCGAGACAACTTCGATTTCTATGGTCTTACCATATCTCGTAGGTTACCTTCAAGTTCCTTCAGCTAACTGATCTTGAACTTCCACACCTTATCATTATCCATTGGATTCCTCCAATAACCGTTTATTGTATTCACAATTCAAATCTGGATCTTATTACTGCCCTCGAAAATTAATCGACACGAGGTGATCTCTTTCAGCTTCTATAATATTTGTGGAAGGAAACTTTTCGGTTAAGAATATATAACTCCTTAACATTAACCTCAATTCTAACCTTTCATATTCAAGACGATCCTTCGTATCTTAAAATTTCAACATACTTTCTCGGCTGAAATTCCGATCATTTCTCAAGGTACCGGTCTACTTTAATCTTGTGTTGACGTAAACTTGTCTTCTTTTTCCAATCAAGGTGGTTCAACTTTATTCGTCCATCAGTTCACTAATCCCAATGACTGACCATTTAATATACACCTTTCGTTGAATAAAATTTCAGTTAAGCTTAGCTTATTTCCAATCTTCTTACTAATGAAACACATATGAATATCTGATTCACGCCTCGATATGCAACGGGTCTTATTATCAACACTTATTCATCCATCTTAGTTCTTAGGTTGCATACCAACTTCTTTTCTTAATTCCCAAATCTAGCATTTATGGTTCGGGAGGTGCGGCTGATCTGATGGCATTAAACTTACTTGCGAGTCATGCTCAAAGACCACCCTTGAGTGGTTAGTTTCATTTGTCCAAATAATTCGCTTAATTCATAACTTTCTCTTAACTGTCTGGACATTAAAATCTCATCCGATTGGAGTTTCGTTCTCAGCACTCTATCTTTGCTGGGAGTCTAGAGGTTTCAAAAACCGACCGATAATTCCTCATTTTGAGTCTCTAGGTTTGGTAACACAATTCCTTAACTCTGTACTAAGAATTGATACTTAATCCACACTTCACTTTAACTTCTCGAACTGCGGTTCCCGTTAAGGTTCCACGTCATTCCTTAGAGTATTCCATAATTTCTTAATCCGTATGTCTTCCGCAGATGAGGTATCGTCCAATGTGGTGTCCAACTAGGTTGAGGTACTTCACCTCACAGATAAATATCCCTTATGTCTCTGAGACCTTGCCACTATCAGGCTTCGTTACTTTACAGTTTGATGGCCACCATTTGGCATGAATACTTCTTCGCCAAATCCTTCTTAAAATTCTATCACCTTAATCTTCGCCCTTCACACACTTCATTCCTCCTTGGTCACATTCAGCTCTCGGACATTTATCCTAACTGTCATATACTAGATTGAGTTGATCAGGCTCAACTAGATGTGACCTTTAGAACAATATCCGGAACCCAATGGTCCCACTACTTTTATTGAATTTTTAATGACCCAAGGCACGGTCTGAATCGACCTGCTCTGATACCAATTGTAACACCCACACTAAATTATCTAGAATATTTAGTATGTGTATTAATCTGATACTGGGTACATTAAAATTTTCAATAATAAATACAATATAAAACTACTGAATGAGTACGAATAGCTCGTTAATACAAATATCCAAATATCATTTACAATTTCATATACATATATACATAAATCTGAAAACCTCCTGAGCTTGACTTCATCGAGCAACTATACTCCCTCCAGCGTCTTCTTGGAGAATAGCATCATGAACATCTCTTAATCACCTGAAAACCTGCACCAGAAGGATTGGGGTGAGACATTACGTCTCAGTGAGCTCCAGCCCAACCTACTGTTGGCAACCACGGGGGAAACCTAGGGTCGCCGTGCCTACTCTCGGCAATCTTGGGGATACCTATGATCGCCAAGTCTTATCCTTACCCATAGAGGGCTACCTGACTGTTCCTGCTAAACTGGGTAGTCATGACTGGACTACATCTGCTAATCTAGTGATCAAGGGAAACCTAGGATCACTGTCTGAGTCTGATACTGAATAGTCATGAGATCTAGACTATATCCTGATAACTGGGTGATCGAGGGGAAACCTAGGATCACCGCCTGATAACCGATTCCTGTCTGATAATTATTCTCTGTCTGATAACATAATAAAATATTAACTGATACATGTCTTTATGTTAGCTGTTAGCGTTGAACAAGCAATATTATCTGAGTTCATTTTACGGAATGCCCCCGGGTGGAGTAACCCCGAAGCACATTCCCCTGATAACCGGTGAAAATTCCTATCATATCAGGCTAACACCGGACTCCTCTTGTCGTCGTGCGGTCATCCTTGCGGAATAACACGTCCCACTGGCGTGAACCTCCTGTGTCCCACTGGCGTGAACAGCAGAAGACACGACTTAATAATCTTAACTTACGCGTATACCTCCCGTGTCCCACTGGCGTGAACGACGGAAGACGCGAATTAATATTCTTTAAACTTATGCATGAACCTTTCATGTCCCACTGGAGTGAACGATGAAAGTCACGACTTAATAATATTAATCTTAGTCTTAACTTTGCATGAACCATTCGTGTCCCACTGGCGTGAACAACGAAGGCCACGACTTAATATCTGATTAATTCTTGTACTTACTCTTCTTATATATATAACTTATGTCTATTGCATATCTGATGCATTCTTGGATAATTCATTCTTAAAGCTTTACCTATAAAGAGGTTCTTAACTATGATCATTGGATCATTCTTATTCCTCATTAATTCTTAGCTATTGTACTTGAAAGTACGTCTAATAATCTACCATAAGCTTTGCATATTAAATGCATTTCTTGAGGGAACTAATCTTCCAAATCATAACCTATAAGTATAGGATCATAGGCTTATCGTTATCATAAGCCACTACTTAGTTGCTAGAACATTTGCATATTCGTCTAGACTTTGCCCTCTTAATTCAAACTAGTCTAAGTCATTGCACAATCCTTGTTCCATACATTTTCATCCTTTTTTGGAGCCTCTTGAATGTGTTAAAATGGTGGTGAATGTTTCTAAAATGTTTATGGAGAAAACGGATGCGGAAAACCATGCCTACGCGTCCCAGAACACCCAAAACAGCAAAGCTGTCAAGTGCTGTCTGGGCCTGCGCGCTTGTAGCGACCAGCCTGGCGCTTGTAGCGACCAGCTGGGCGCTTGAAGCGACAGTAGGCAGAATAAAATTCTGCCTGGTCGCTGTAGCGAGCTTCAGCTCGCTGTAGCGACCATGACAGGTCCAAAAATATCAAAAATGATATTTTTCATCATTCCAAGTCATCCCAACACACCCAAGCTTCCCAAATGGCATAAAAAAGATTTTCTTAAGCTTATAAATCATTTAAACATGGCTGGAACAAGGAATTAGCAATTTACATAATCTAGGGCTTTTTATAAAAATTTGCTCTAAGCATAAAATACTCTTAAACTTACTCAATACGGGTTCTAAAACCCTAGGGAGCTCACCTAAGCCTTGATTGGTGCTGGTTAGTTCCTGAACCTCAAGCTCTAACTTGTCTCCTTGCTTTTCTTCTTACTTCTCTTGTTCTAAACTTCCATACCAAGCTTGCTTTGCAAGATTTCTTACAAGATGTTGAATGAAGTTTGGATGGTTGTTGGGAAGGAGAGGGAGGGCGTGTGAGTAGAGGGAAGGAGGGAGAGGATAATGAGTTTGGAAGAGTGTAGAAGAATGAGAGAAATATGGTAAGAATATCTTACCTCTTGTTCTTATAATCCTCTCTTTTAAAATAGTTACTATAATGCCATTGCTCAATATTACAAAATTGCCATGCTTGCTTAGCAAGTTTCTAACGCTAATAACTGTTACATTTAAGCGGGATATTACAGGGGCAAATGCCGATTCGGATCTCGATGAGGTATTGAAGCTAATCAAGAAGAGCGAATACAAGGTCGTGGACCAGTTGTTGCAAACGCCTTCCAAAATCTCTATGCTATCTTTATTGTTAAACTCCGACGCACATAGAGAATCATTGATGAGGGTCTTGGACCAAGCCTTTGTGGAGCACGACATAACCCTCGGCCAATTCGGAGGCATTGTCGGAAACATCACTGTCTACAATAGCTTAAGCTTCAGTGATGAGGAACTCCCGGAGCAAGGAAGGCACCATAATTTGGCATTACATATATCGGTAAACTGCAAGTCGGATGCTTTATCAAACGTACTTGTAGACACCGGCTCTTCATTGAACGTGATGGCCAAAACAACCCTTGACCAGCTTTCCTACCAGGGGACCCCCATGAGGCAAAGTGGGGTACTTGTTAAAGCCTTTGATGGCTCGAAGAAATGAGTGATCGGGGAGGTGGATTTACCTTTTACCATCGGGCCATCTGTCTTCCAAATAACCTTCCAAATAATGGATATAAAAGCAGCGTACAGTTGTTTGTTAGGCCGACCGTGGATCCACGAGGCCGGAGCAGTGACATCCACACTGCATCAAAAACTGAAATTTGTGAAGAATGGGAAGCTAGTCACTGTGGGAGGAGAGGAAGCTCTGTTAATCAGCCATCTGTCGGCTTTCTCGTTCATCGGTGCTGATATCATTGATGGGACATCATTCCAAGGTCTTTCCTTAGAAGATGAGAGTGCCACAAAGAATGGAGCGTCCATGTCTTCTTTCAAGAGCGCACAAAGAGCAGTGCAAGATGACTTACTCCCAGATTGGGGAAAGACAATAAGTCTGCCGGAGCGTAAGCATAGAGAAGGGTTAGGATTCACTCCAACTACAAGAGTCACCGAACCAAGCACTAACATTGAACCGCTCGAGAACATCTTTCGTAGCGCCAGCTTCATTCACTCCACAAAGGAAACCAACGCCATCACTGAAGATGGGCCGGAGGAAACAGCACATGTCCATGTAACGCCAGGAGGAGCTTGCCGCAATTGGGTTGCTGTCGATGTTCCTTCCGTTATTCAATCTTCAAAGTAATGTGTCTGTTTATTTTATCTTTTTCAAAAAAAAACCCTTTGTCTCGCCCGAAGCGAAGGGAGACTCATGTAGGGCTTGTTTAATATACTATCATCAATTAATAAAAATCGTTTGTGTCTATCGGAACTTCTACGTATTTATACGTTGTCTTTTTCTTTTTATTCCTTTTATTTTCAAAAACAAACACAAAAACATTTTCTATTTTTAATTTCAAAGAGTCTGCATTTTTTTTCTTCTTTTACTAAAATCAATCATCCATCATATGCAGACTAAGCACCCATAAACCTGTCGAACACCTTAGCCCTAGGCTCCCTCCCAACTTTGAATTCCCTGTTTACGAAGAGGAAGAGGATGAAGAGATCCCGGATGAGATCAAGAGCCTACTAGAGCAAGAGAGGAAGACCATTCAGCCTCACGAGGAAACGATAGAGGTCATCAACTTGGGTTCCGAAGAAGAAAAGAAAGAAGTTAAGATTGGAGCATTATTGGATGCACCCGTCAAAGAGAAAATAGTCAAGCTTCTTGAAGAGTATGTGGACATCTTTGCATGGTCATACCAAGATATGCCAGGATTGGATCCTGAGATTGTGGAGCACCACTTACCTCTAAAACCTGAATGTCTGCCAGTCAAGCAGAAGTTGAGAAGAACTCGCCCTGACATGGCTCTTAAGATGAAAGAGGAAGTGCAAAAGCAAATTAATGCTGGATTTCTCGTTACCTCGGAATATCCTCAGTGGTTGGCCAACATAGTGCCAGTTCCCAAGAAGGATGGTAAAGTCAGGATGTGTGTCGACTATCGAGATTTAAACAAGGCTAGTCCGAAGGACGACTTCCCTTTACCTCACATTGACATATTGGTTGACAACACTGCCAAATCCAAGGTTTTCTCCTTCATGGATGGCTTTTCGGGGTATAATCAGATTAAAATGGCTGCGGAGGATAGAGAAAAAATGTCTTTCATTACACCTTGGGGCACCTTTTGCTATCAAGTAATGCCTTTTGGCTTAACAAATGCGGGTGCTACCTACCAAAGGGGCATGACTACTCTCTTCCACGACATGATACACAAAGAAATTGAAGTGTATGTCGACGACCTGATTGTCAAATCAGGAACGGAAGAAGATCATGTCGAATACTTGTTTAAAATGTTTCAACGCCTGAGAAAATATCGGCTTCGCCTGAACCCCAACAAATGCACATTCGGCGTGAGATCAGGAAAACTGCTAGGTTTCATTGTCAGTCAAAAGGGTATCGAGGTAGATCTCGATAAGGTCAAAGCTATCAGAGAAATGCCTGCTCCTCAAACTGAGAAGCAAGTAAGGGGATTTCTAGGACGTTTAAACTACATCTCTAGATTCATATCCCATATGACAGCCACTTGTGGACCTATCTTCAAGCTGCTCCGCAAAAATCAAGAAGTAGTATGGACAGAAAATTGCCAAAAAGCTTTTGACAGCATTAAGGAGTACCTGCTAGAACCTCCAATACTTATTCCTCCAGTCGAAGGAAGACCTTTGATCATGTATTTAACCGTATTGGAGGACTCCATGGGTTGTGTACTCGGACAACAAGACAAGACCGGTAGAAAAGAGTACGCCGTCTACTACTTAAGCAAGAAGTTTACGGACTGTGAGTCCCGGTACTCTCTACTCGAAAAGACTTGTTGTGCATTAGCCTGGGCTGCTAGGCGTCTTCGCCACTACATGCTTAATCATACCACTTGGTTGATATCCAAGATGGATCCAATCAAGTACATCTTTGAAAAACCCGCCTTAACCGGAAGGATCGCCCGTTGGCAGATGTTGTTATCATAATATGACATCGAGTACCACACTCAGAAAGCCATCAAAGCCAGGATTCTCGCTGACCATTTGGCTCATCAACCAATTGAGGATTATCAACCAATCAAGTTTGACTTCCCCGATGAAGAAATCATGTATCTAAAGATGAAGGATTGTGACGAACCACTACTCGGCGAAGGTCCAGATCCCGAATCTAGATGGAAGTTAATCTTTGATGGAGCAGTAAATGTCTATGGCAACAGAATTGGGGCAGTCATCGTCAGCCCTGTGGGCAAACATCTCCCTTTTGCTGCAAGACTATCATTCGATTGTACAAACAATATGGCAGAGTATGAAGCTTGTATCTTAGGAATTGAGGAAGCCATCGATCTAAGGATCAAGAACCTCGACATTTACGGAGACTCAGCTCTTGTGATTAATCAAATCAATGGAGATTGGGAAACTCGCCACACCGGCTTGATCCCTTACAAAGATTACGCAAGACGTTTGCTAACCTTTTTCAACAAAGTCAAGCTGCATCACATTCCTCGAGACGAGAATCAAATGGCAGATGCTTTGGCAACCCTGTCTTCTATGTATGAGGTCAGCCGCCGGAATAAAATTCCAACAATCAAGGTTCAACACCTAGAAAGTCCTGCACATGTATTTGCAGCCGAAGCAGTTATAGATGACAAACCATGGTTCCACGACATCAAACGTTTCCTCCAAAAGCAAGAGTACCCGCATGGGGCATCCAACAAGGATAAGAAAACTCTGCGAAGATTAGCTGGCAACTTTTTTCTAAACGGAGAAGTTTTATACAAGAGGAATTTTGATATGGTGCTGCTCAGATGTGTTGATGAGCAAGAAGCGGATCTCATAATGCATGAAATACATGAAGGCTCCTTCGGAACCCATTCCAGCGGGCACACAATGGCTAGGAAGATCTTAAGAGCCGGATATTACTGGATGACCTTAGAAAGCGATTGCTACAAGCACGCCAGGAAATGCCACAAATGTCCTATTGGTAGGATCGAACCCAAAGCTTCAAATGGACATCGCTTCATCTTAGTAGCGATCGACTACTTCACCAAATGGGTTGAGGCTGCGTCGTATGCCAACGTCACCAAACAAGTGGTGGTCCGATTTATTAAGAATCATATCATCTGTCGATATGGTATTCCCAACAAGATCATCACGGACAATGGGACCAATCTAAACAACAAAATGATGAAGGAGCTATGCAAGGAGTTCAAGATCGAGCATCATAACTCTTCTCCTTATAGACCTCAGATGAATGGTGCGGTTGAAGCTGCAAATAAAAACATCAAGAAAATAGTGCAATAAATTAGTTTACTCAATCCTTAGTTATTTTTATTCTTTGAATAAAACAGACACTGTAAAATGATGAATCAAAAGACTGAGATTGAATCTGAGGAAGTGACTGAATCAGAGGAATCTGTTTCTAGCCATCAAGAATACATAGGAAAATTGGAATCTAAGAAGAAAATGAAGAAAGTGAGATCAATGAAGCTTCAAAGATTGTCCAGCAGAGGAAGGAAACCACACTATGATCATAACCTCTCAAATCTTTCATCTGTTGACATAAAAATGTTAGAGCAGCCACCTCCAATTAAAGTGGTAGATGCATCACCAAATTATATGAAGGGCACTAGTAGTTCTCATGCAAAGGATAGTTTGCAGGTAATGTTTTCTGATTCTGAAAATTGAGAATTTTTATATATGTGATTTGACTGTATTGTCAATCGCGAAACGCGGGAAATAGTGGTTTGTTTAGATTATGCTACATTGGTATAGTGTTGCTATAGCCGCTATTTAACAACACTATGTACTAGATTGCGTGTCGAAGAAAATAGAGTTTTGTTAAAATTCCATTATTTAACAACACTAGCTATTTGACAATACTGTGTACTAAATTGTGGATCTCGGAATAATAGTTATTTGTTAAAATTTAGCGCTATAGCACCGTTACTGACAACAATGGATTTGAGTAGTTTCAATTGGCGAGGAGAGGGAAATAAAGTAGATAAATAAATAACCATGTTGCTGATCCTGGCAGATTACACCAAGATTTGTTAGAAACACGACTTTAACAAGAATGTCTACTTTGAAACTGAAGAGAAGTTTGACTAGAAAGTTATATGGAAGGACTGAACAGAACAGAAAATTGAAGTCATCAAGATCAATCAAGCTTGCAACAGCCAAGGGTCCTAAATCAACAACAAAGATATATTCTGAATCCATTCATGACAGTGATGGCAAGAATGGGAACAGTACAAGTGATGCTGGCAACAAGTCTCAGAGAACCATTATGAATGAACTATAGTACCAATAGTTCATAACCTATACGTAAAATTTATTTCATAAACTTGGAAGATTTTATCGCTGTGAATAAGTAGGTAATTTGATCACAGCACAGGAATTTAGTTCAACAATTAAGATCTCTCCTAACAAGAACTTACATTTTCACCTTAACATTTGTCTATAGGTAACCGAATGAAAGTATATTAGTCTGAAGCGAGTAGATAAAAAAAGGTTCTAAAGTTTAAGAATCAATAAATCATACCGATGAAGGTTTTTTAGTGGCAGAAGAGGATTCGACAAGGGATTGAGCGAGAATTGGCAGATTGAGAGCGTTAATCCTTTTATTATTATCTTCAATTCTTTTGCTCCGTGCATACTCATATGGTGTCATCTTTTTCACAAGGTTGAGACTCCAAACACACTTACACTGCAAGCATTGATGATAAACAAGTCAAAACGATGCATAAGATAAGTAAAAGCCAAACTAATGCAATTATGCAAGTAACTCAAAAGCCAAACTAGAACAAACTAGCAAGACAACACCCAAAACCAAAACCATAGCCAGAAAAACAAAACTCCTTTCACACAGCAAACTCAGGCACAACCCAACAAAATGAGATACGCAAAACAGTATAATATCACGGCAAAAACAGTATATGTATGAGTTTTACAACTCCGATCCATTTATCTCTAGTTTTCTCTAAAGGACAAGCAGAAAAGAAAATATATCCTTCATATGTTTTAAAACTAAATTTAATAAGTTATTATATCATATGGTGTCACATAGTGTCCTAATTCACAAATAGTAATTGAATCCAACAAGTTGTTGTGGAAGATATTTATCATATTCTCACTTCCTGACCCCCTTCTTTATTATAATGACATAATGCATAATGTTACAGCTAGACATTGCATTATCATCTTAATATAAGCAAATCTCCTTACCACTAATACCCAAATTAACTTAACTTTCTACATATGTTAGACTTTCCTTGTGAAATACACAGAATCATTATAATGCCATGAAGTAAAAATAACAAAGCATATATCAAGTCAATTTAGAGTCCAATCTAATACTAAACTTCACATACTGTTTGGATACAACATTTCAAGGAATCCCGCTTCATGAACTCATCATAAAGAGGCAAGCAAATGAGTAAAAACTAAAAAGACATACTTCAGAAAATGGCATAAAAATAACATGAAAGTAATTAAAACCAAAATTATTCAGACCCTGAAAAACTAAAACAACAATAGTGGTTCCAATCTTGAAATAAGAAGGGAGTTTAAGACCCTTCTTTTCGAGCAAAACATTTCTCCTACAGAAATCAAAACTGAACCAAACTTTGGGAGGAAGATCGACAGACTTAGTCATACTATAAATTCGAATTGACCCTAAAAACGAAATGAGACAAAAAGGATGGTAATAATCGTTAATAACATTCAAAAATTACTAAAAAACTAGTGGCACCAAAGTCAAAAAATTCGTAAAGGCCTTTTCAAATGGCAAACTTCAAACTAAATTTTCAAATGCTTCAAGTCTGAACAAGGAACTCTGTGTGGGGATCCATCTTGTTGTTATTCGCATTGTTCACCTTGGTCGCGTCGAGCCATCCTGACGGACGAGCAGCATCAATTGAATCGGCAGACACAAAGACGAAGACAGAGACGAGCTAACATGTAAAGTAGTGGAATGGAAAAGGATGGTAGTGAATTCAATATCAGATGGAAAAGGATGAAAAATTAAAGTAGTCGAACATCTTGTGCGCAGTGTTGGATTGTGTAATTGTAAGTGTATCTGGTTTAACAAATGATTTTGTGTCGTGTGTTTTAGGGTAGTTAGAAAGGTACCTACCTGTTTTGGGTTCCGGTGTTTCGAAGAAGCGTTTACGAGGCATTGAGAATGTGAAGTGAATATGGAACGATGATGGTGTTTCTGATTGTGTGCGTGTCTTGGAGAATATGAATAACTAGATAACTCAGTCCCTTAGATGTTCAATAAAAATGCGATCATACCCGCAAATCATTACAGGTCTGTTAAAGACTCATCACAGTTAACTAGCGTAAACCCCATTTACTCAAATGACTCAAAAACGAAAACCCATTAATAAAAAAACGATTTTTATGAGAAATTAAGAATTTAGTTGTTCTTGCGTTCTCCCAAAACCAAAAAAGGGGGTTTAGGAATTGAATTGAAAGAACAACACATATTAATATTGCTTCAAGGGAACGAGTCTAATGGGAATTGATTAATCCGCAATGACTAGATAGTGAAGCACACTCCTAGATTGACACATATTAATATTGTTGGAATTCATATTAATATTATGAATTGAAAAGGAATGGACAGCACATAAAACTTACAGTGAAGAATTGGAGGAAGAGGGCAGAAAAGCTTCTTGATCGCAGAAAAGGGGCGGAGCGCTCCGTTCGCCGGAGGAAGAGGGCGGTTAGTTCGCCGGAGGAAGAGGGCGGAGAAGAGGGCGGAGCGGAGTGAGGGTGAGAAGTGGTTTGGGATTTGGAAGTGATTTGGGAGTGAAAGGGTTTGGGAGTGAAAGGGTTTTGTTTTTTATTTATTTTCTGAAAATAAATATGAGAGGGAGCCAATTTTCTGGAAATTAGAGCGCTTCTATTTTCAATTCGCGCCCAAGCATTGCGACAGTTGAGCCAATTGTCGTATGAACCGTCGCAAAAAGCATTAAAAAAGCAACCTTGCGACAGTTGTGCTAAGATGTCGCAATCTGAGTGTCGCAAAATGACAATTTTCTTGTAGTGGGTCATCATTGAATGTCATGCCCAAGACTACCCTCCTCAAGCTATCATGTGAAGGGACAGTAATGAAACCCAGCGCCTTGGTCGTAAAAGCTTTCGACGGGTCAAGAAGAGCCGTCATAGGGGAGATCGACTTACCAGTCCAAATCGGACCTAAGGTTTTCACCATAACCTTCCAAGTCATGGATATTAATCCAACATACAGTTGTCTTCTCGGACGACCATGGATCCATGCGGCCGGAGCCATTACCTCTACTCTGCACCAGAAACTGAAGTTCATCATTGATAACCAAATGATTGTAGTGTCCGGGCAAGAGGACATGATGGTAAGCCATCTCTCATCTTTCCGTTATATAGAAACGGATGAAGAAGCTGTGGATGTCCCATTCCAATCTTTGGAGGTGGCGAATGTCGTAACGTTGAGCTCGAAGCCCAAAGAAGAGGCTAGGACAGCCATGTCATCGTGGAGGGCGATAAGAGAGGCCCTAGAAGAAAGCCGACCTACCGGATGGGGCAAGTTAGTGGACATACCGGAGAAGAAAAATCGCTTCGGGTTGGGGTATCATCCATCAGCCGAAACTTACTCAAAGCCTCCAAAGCAAGGGATCCTCCCCATTTCGGAAACATTCATCAGTGCGGGGTTTATAAATGAAGAGCAAGTGGCCCTACTTGAAGACGTAGATGAAGACGTGCCTGATTTGGTGTATCGTTGCGCTTCGGATGAAGTTTTGAACAATTGGAGGGCTATCGCAATTCCCGAGATCATTACCAAGATCAAGTAATAAACCATGTTTGTTTGTTTTTTACTTTTAAAAAGAAAAAAAAAATCATTTAGCTCTGCCCAAGGCAAATGATTTAGTCGTGTGGGGCCCCCATGTTTTAAAAGTTATTTACAATCATGAATAAAATCACTCTTTTATGTTCATATGAGTCTTTTTTCTTTTTTGCATTTGTTTTAAAAAAATTTTTTTTACAAAAAGCCTAAAAAAAATCATACTCATGCAGATCCACACATCCACCCTCCAAAAACAACACTGCCTTAATCCCTTATGACTTCGATTTCCCGATTAATCAAACGGAAGATGATGAAGAGGACGATTATGAACCGCCTGAAGAATTGTCTAGACTTGCAAATCAAGGGGATAGGGTAATACAACCTCACCAAGAATCAGTTGAAAAGGTCAACTTGGGGACCGAAGAGGATAAGAAAGAGGTCAAGATAGGAGCCTCCCTGCACGAGGATGTGAAAGGAAAGTTGATTAAGCTTCTGCAGGAGTACGTGGACGTATTCGCTTGGTCGTACCAAGATATGCCGGGTTTAGACCCTAGCATCGTTGTACACAAGCTGCCACTCAAGCCGGAATGCCCGCCAGTGAAGCAGAAATTGAGAAGAACTCGACCCGATATGGCTCTCAAGATCAGAGAAGAGGTCAAAAAGCAATTCGATGCCGGCTTCTTAGCCGTAACCAAGTATCCAACATGGGTTGCCAACATTGTGCCAGTTCCGAAGAAGGATGGCAAGGTGAGAATGTGTGTGGATTATCGGGACTTGAATAGAGCAAGCCCAAAGGATGATTTCCCGCTACCACATATCGACATATTGGTGGACAACACAGCCCAATTCTCAGTCTTTTCCTTTATGGATGGCTTCTCGGGATATAACCAAATCAAGATGGCTCCAGAGGACATGGAGAAAACTACATTCATCACCCCATGGGGGACATTCTGCTATAAGGTAATGCCTTTCGGATTAACGAATGCCGGGGCAACATACCAAAGAGCAATGGTGACTCTTTTCCATGACATGATCCATAAGGAAATTGAGGTCTACGTCGACGACATGATTGCCAAATCCTAAATGGAGGAGGATCATCTAGTCCATCTACAAAAGCTTTTCGAACGTCTGAAAAAGTTCAAGCTGCGCTTAAATCCTAACAAGTGCACATTTGGCGTTAGATCCGGGAAGTTATTGGGCTTCATCGTCAGCCAAAGAGGTATCGAAGTGGATCCCGACAAGGTAAAGGCCATCCAAGAAATGCCAGCGCCAAACACCGAGAAAGAAGTCCGGGGTTTCTTAGGAAGATTGAACTACATCGCTAGGTTCATCTCACACATGACAGCTACTTGGGAACCAATCTTCAAGTTGCTAAGGAAAAACCAAGCCGTTCATTGGAATGAGGATTGTCAAGAGGCGTTTGACAAGATCAAACAATACCTGCAAGAACCACCAATTTTAATACCTCCGGTTCCGGGTAAACCCCTCATCTTATACCTAACCGTACTTGAAGGATCAATGGGTTGTGTGTTAGGACAACAAGATGAAACGGGAAGAAAAGAGCACGCAATCTACTACCTAAGCAAGAAGTTTACCGACTGTGAAACAAGGTATACTTCACTTGAAAAGACTTGCTGCGCTTTAGCATGGGCTGCTCGACGCCTAAGGCAATACATGTTGACCCATACAACTTGGTTGATATCGAAGATGGATCCCATCAAGTACATCTTCGAAAAACCTGCCCTCACAGGGAAGATAGCCCGTTGGCAAATGCTGCTGTCTGAGTACGACATCCAATATGTTGCTCAAAAAGCCATCAAAGGGAGTGTTTTATCCGAGCACCTTGCTCACCAACCATTGGAGGATTATCAGCCCATACAATTCGACTTCCCAGACGAAGATGTCGTAGCTTTGAATGACGAAAAAGTCACAAGCGATGATGAAGGTCCAGAACCGAAAGCTCAATGGAAGCTCGCTTTCGACGGCGCCTCAAATGCCATGGGGCACGGTATCGGAGCAGTTTTAATCTCCCCAAGAAATGGATACCAACCCTTCACAGCAAGATTATGCTTTGGCTGCACCAATAACATGGCAGAATATGAAGCATGTATCCTAGGCCTCGAAGCAGCAATTGATCTAAGGATCAAAAACCTTGAAGTATACGGCGACTCAGCCTTGGTCATCTATCAAGTCAAAGGAGAATGGGAAACAAAACATCCCAATTTAATTCCCTACCGAGCCCGGGTTGTAGAGTTGATTAAGCATTTTGATGAAATCAACTTCCATCACATACCTCGAGAAGAAAACCAGGTGGCAGATGCTTTGGCTACATTATCATCAATGTACCAAGTAAATTTCTACAACGAAGCACCAATCATAAGGATGGATCGTAGAGACAAACCAGTTGTATGTGCATCAGTCGAAGAGGGACTTGACGACAAACCTTGGTTCTACGACATCAAGCGATACCTCGAAGAGCAAGAATATCCAGAAAATGTCTCACACACCGACAAGAGAACCCTCAGAAGATTGGCATCCCAGTTCTTCCTCAGTGGAAATACCCTCTACAAAAGAAACTATGACATGGTCCTGCTCAGATGTGTGGATAAACATGAAGCGGACATGCTCATCAAAGAAATCCACGAGGGATCTTTTGGAACCCATGCCAATGGGCATGCAATGGCAAAGAAAATCTTAAGGGTGGGCTATTATTGGTTAACCATGGAAGCTGATTGTTTCCACTACGCCAAGACTTGTCACAAGTGCCAGATTTACGCCGACAAGGTGCATGTGCCACCAACTCCACTGAACGTCATGACTTCACCTTGGCCATTCTCTATGTGGGGCATAGACATGATTGGAATGATCGAGCCCAAAGCGTCAAATGGACATCGCTTCATCCTCGTTGCCATCGACTACTTCACCAAATGGGTAGAGGCAGCTTCGTATGCAAACGTAACCAAACAAGTGGTAGCCCGATTCATCAAGAAGGAAATCATTTGCCGTTACGGCACTCCCCACAAAATCATCACCGATAATGGGGCAAACCTGAACAACAAGACAATGAAGGAGTTGTGCAAAGATTTCAAGATTGAACACCATAATTCCTCCCCTTACCGACCAAAGATGAATGGTGCGGTAGAAGCAGCCAATAAGAACATAAAGAAGATCATCCAAAAGATGGTAACAACATATAAGGATTGGCATGAGATGCTTCCCTTTGCGCTACATGGCTTCAGAACAGCCATTCACACTTCAACTGGGGCAACCCCTTTCTCCCTAGTATACGGTATGGAAGCTGTTCTTCCCGTAGAGGTGGAAATTCCTTCGTTAAGGGTCTTGATGGAAACCAAGCTAGAGGAAGCTGAATGGGTCCAAACAAGGTTCGACCAACTGAATCTCATAGAAGAAAAGCGTCTGACGGCAATATGTCACGGACAACTCTATCAAAGGAGGCTCAAGAGGGCATTCGAGAAGAAGGTCCGTCCTCGAGAATTCAAAGAAGGAGACCTAGTGCTCAAGAAGATATTACCTATCCATAAAGATCCCCGCGGGAAGTGGACTCCCAGCTATGATGGACCGTATGTGGTAAAGAAAGCTTTCTCAGGCGGAGCACTGATCATCACCACTATGGACGGAGAAGAGTTCCCACTCCCAATAAACTCCGATGCAGTCAAGAGATATTATGCCTAAAAAAAAAGAAGCTCGCTAAATCGAAAACCTGAAAGGTCGGTTTAGGCAATAGAGAGCGTCCTGCTAGATCGAAAACCTGAAAAGGCGGTCTAGGCAAAAATTAAGGACATCAAAAAAAAAAAAGGAAATATACCCCGGTGGATTGAAAACTCGAAAGAGCGGTCCAGGCAAAAGTTAGGGGTTAACAAAAGAAGAAAGGCAATGACTGCAGCATCGAAGCTCCGGACAAGATGCAAGAGGAGAAGAATCGGTCTCATCAGCATCTTCCGAAAAAAACAAAAATCTCGAAGTCATAAGGAAATAGCATGTGTTGTGCCAAAACCAACAATTTTTCTTTTTTCTCTTTCTCTATCTCACTTCTCACTTTGTGTATTTTTTACCCATTTAAGAAGTCAAATTTGCATTGAATAAATTTCCTTTTGTTATTTTATGTTCTCAGTAGCGCATAAAATTTTGTTTTATTCATGATGAAAATGCTTTAAAACATGGGAAATAAACAAAAGAAATTTCTTCCAAAAAAAAAAAGAAAAGAAAAAAGCAAACAAACATTGTTTTATTTGAATTTTCGTAAATTTCGAGGGAATTGCGGTAATTCCCACCAAATATTGCACCAAAGGACTTATGCTCTTCAGCAAAGGCAAGTGCGTAACTCACGGCACGCGGAGCGCAAAAGCCCCAAGGGTTAAGAGGAACAAATTCCCCAGTAAACACCCTAAACATCCAAACACCAAACAAGGCTAGATATCGATCATGTTTCCAAAATGATCCCTATATCCCCATGAGCCAAACCTCATTGACACCCCCAGGGAGTCTCAACCCCAAACAAAAGGTCCAATCATTATTGGCAAACCCACACAAATCCCCAGGACAAGCCCGAACTACACCGGTTTTGATCCCATTCGGGTATGTAGGCAAAGGACTTTGTCCTTCCAAACCAACCAACCAAACAAAGCAAAACAAAAAGAGAGCCCAATCGTCATTGGCACAACCACAACCAAGACCGACCTTGCTCGGCACTCAACTAGCATCCCACATATCATGCATAACATAATTTATGCATCATGTCATTTTCATTCATGCATGCATATACAAGTCATTCACACACATGCATTTCATAAATCATGTCATGCATCCTCAATAAGGATTCTCCAGTGAGTATCACATATTCACCAACATCCATCAACAGTCAAGAAAGCGTTCCCCAGTGAACCTCCTTCCCTAACTGTCACGAGTCCATCTCATATCATATTGCATTGCATATCACTGCATATCATACTACATAACATGCATCATACAATCATGTTTTCCGGTTCAACCAGGGGCACCTATTTAGGGTAAGACCACAACTCGTTAGGAATCGACCTTCAGTGAAAGTGCCTGAATAAGATTACCTAGCTTAGGTATCGACCTCTAGTGAAAGTGCCTAGATAAGATCACCTCCCCCAGTGTATCGACCTTCAGTGTTAGCGGCTGAATAAGATCACAGCTCGTTAGGAATCGACCTTCAGTGAAAGCGCCTGAATAAGATTACCTAGCTTAGGTATCGACCTCTAGTGAAAGCGCCTAGATAAGATCACCTCCCTCAATGTTCGACCTTCAGTGTTAGCGGCTGAATAAGATCACTTCCCCTGTAGGAATCTACCTTCAGTGTTAGCGGCTGGATACGATTACCTTCATCCCCCAGTGGATCTACCTCCAGTGTTAGCGGCTGGATACGATCAACCTTTTCAAACCATTGCATTTGCATTCCGCGAAGGACAAAATTCGGGTCTTTCTTTTTACTTAATTGATCTTCGCAAAGAGTTCATGAGATGCCCTCGGCACTCACACACTCTATGCGAAGACACAATTAAGTAGGGGCAGCTGTAGTACCCTAATTTTGTCCTAAGCATTTTAAAACAAAATCAAAAAAAAAAATCAAAGAGGGGGAAAAAAGTCAAAGTCAACAAAAGTCAACAGAAAAGTCAACATTTCAAAAATGCTGACTTCGCACTGCGAAGCTCACTTCGCACTGCGAAGTCTGCGATTTTTCTGCAGATTTTTGGTTTCTTTGATTTAATTCCAGAATTTGTTGCATATCATTTCCATATTTATTTTAATCAGCATTCATGGCTAATTGGGCCAAGCAAAACCAGAATTGAAGGACTTGCCATTAATGCCAAGGTTGGAAGCTTTTTCTTCCAACCTAGCATGTGACAAGCAAGTGGGCTTGCCCTTGGGCAGCTCTTGTCCCTCCCATGTGACCTGTTAACCACCCCAAGGTTGCCAGCCACCTGCTTGAGACTTTCCTCCTGCTTGTTCCCCCAAACCAGTCAAACTAGCTGCATTTTCTCACTTGAAAAGCCATGAGTGCCTACCCTGTTTTTGCAGCAGCTTTTCACCCCTCACACCAGCCATAGATAGCCTTTTTCATCCCTCAATCTCTGCACATTACAGTGCACGTTTTCATTTATCAACCATTGGGATTGCAAGGATTGATCCCCAAGCTTGGCCAATTGCAATTCAGCTTTGTTTTTCATCATTACCTTCTAGAATTAGTTGATTTTGTGGCTGAAATCAGTCAAAGACTTAACCCTTGGCACAAGGCAGGGTTGCCTCTATCCATTAGCATTAATTGCAAAGCCAAATAGCCTGAGTTTTAGCACACAATCAGCTAGGTTCTAGGATTTTTTCATCATTACTTGAGATGCATTTTGGCCTATAAATAGAGACCCAAGGCAAGGAAAATGCAGCATTGCATAGCATAAGATAGAGCAGAAAATAAGAGCATTAAGAGAGCAAAGAAACACTACTCATTTCAGCCAAACAAACCAGAGAAAAAACCAATCAAACACAAAGCTTTACCAAGCTCAAAGTTCATCACCAATATCAAAAAACCTTTGTGAGAGCCTTCAACCAATTCAAATCCATTGCAGCTGGAGCTTTGCTAAGGAGTTCTGTAAGTTCCAAGCTTTTGTATTGCATTTTCATTTGTGTTTGCATAGCAATTTTGGTTCAAAACTTTTGGTTCTAAAAAAACCCCCTTTTGAATTTCAAAGAAATCCCAAGGTTTTCAAAACACCAAATCTGGTTTGACCAGTCCTTTTCATCCCAAAAACTCAAAGCTTTTCACTCACCTAAAAGGTCCTGAGTGTGTTCAGAAGTTGTTTCTGAACAAAAGTTCAGAAACAGCTTCTGAACTCAAAAATTCGCATGCTTCGCAGTGCGAAGTCATGGTCGCAGTGCGACCATGACAGAACTCAGAATCTGAGTTTAGGTGCCCAAATGGGCAATTTTTGAGATTCTAGCCCAAGAGCTCAGAACCTAAGAGTTTTTAAACCCATGTTTTTCAAACCATAACAAGGATTTTGCACAATCTTGACAAAATCACAAGTTCGTATGACTTTTTGTGGATAACTTGCAAAACAAGTTATGTTCTCAAACTTTCAAAACAGCATGAACTAACAAGCTATGTTCATCATTTCAATCCAAACTTGAACTATAAATATTGTTCATGATGTTCAAAACTCAAACATGAACATACGCCGAATACGTTCGCTTTTCGCAAAATGAGCCGAACTTGCGTGTTTTCTAAGCAAAATTGCTAAATCTTTCCAATTTGGGTTTTCAAACCAAATGTTTTGATATACCTTGGGATTTCTAAAAGAATTCTACCCAAAAACATGAATGAAAAAGTGATGGTGTGACGTATGTCTCTCCATTGCCCCGATTGTACGAATGCGTGACGTATGTCTCGTCGTTCGGACAATCGTCATTCCCTTTTTTCAATATGTACAACCCTAACCAAACCAAATCTTGGCCCCTTGTGGTCAATCCGAACCTTTTGGTCCCCCGTGGCCATTAGATTCGATCCCTCGACTCGTTAGAGTCCACTCGGTCAATGTTCGACTCGTCCGAGTCCATTGTACCCGTTCTTGATCTCAGTGGATCAATCGAACAATCGCCCGACTCTTTGGAGTCCACTCGGTCAATGATTGACTTGTATGAGTCCATTGCACCTCTCTTGGTCCCATAGCGACCAATTCGAACCCTTTTACCCTAACGGACGTACCTTTTAACAATTCTAGTGCGATTCACGAACAAACGCTTAATAAGTCTCCCAAGCGCGAGCATACAAGCTACGTTTTAATCGCAAGAATTCGGTTAAAACATCGTCCATTTAAAATTAACCAACACATGTACGTTTTTCTACCAAAGAACTACGTACGCTTTGAGTTCTCCGACTACCGGGAGATACGTAGGAGCAAGATCGACATCTTGTCAAGCGCAATAATAAAAAACTTTTTTTTCTTTTCTTTCGTTTGTTTTTATCTCTTTTTCCCCCCTTTATTATATTTTGACATAAATAAGCATGCGCGCAAAACATTTAAAAACAATTTAAGCTTTAGCCAAATAGAAGGTTCCCGTTGAGTACAACGGACGTGAGGGGTGCTAATACCTTCCCCTTGCGTAATCGACTCCCGAACCCGACAATGGTTGCGATGACCATCCTTTCCTCATCGTCAAAGGGTTTTATTATCGTTTCCCTTTAAACAAAAAAAAACTTAAGGGTTTATCAACGTTCCCTTTACACAAAAACTTTGGTGGCGGCTTCACAAAGGCCCTCCGAGCGTTTACGAACGACCTCGGAGGATTTGCGCGTCTTTTTCTCAGGAAAAAAACGAGGTGCGCACAGCTGGCGACTTCACTGGGGACCCTGTTCCCACTAGCGAGTCAAGCCTAACCTATTTGGCTTTTAAGCCAATTGTTTTTATTTTCTTTGCGCGCCATGTTTATTATTTTATTCATACATGCCATATTTATACTTTATGTTTATATTTGCTTTATTTTGCTTTATATTCATATCATATATATATCAAATGCGGGGGTTACTTGAGTGATGTTACTCCACATTGTTCGGGTTAATGCCGGACGTGTGAGGCTCTCTACCCGAGCTTGAGAAAAAAACTAAGTTAGAAGGAGGTTGTGTGCGGAAGCCCGCGTTGACGTATGTCCGTGAGGTAGGATGCCCAACCCCGCTTAGATGAGATTTTCACGTGGAATTAATTGAAGTCATGTCGACGTATGTCCATAGACAACCCTAATTCCATGTGAGGTCTATGACTCTAAGGACCTCTTCTTAGGAGATTTCACCATTTAGAGCCTACATGTGAGGATGGGGGGAAGTTCCGAACCTTCATAAACCATACCCTTGCATATCATTTGCATTCATGAAAGTAATTTTCGCATCATTTTGCTTTATAGGAGTTTAAAAAGAACAAACAAATATTAGCAAAAAGAAATATGGATTCCGGGAACAAAAATACGCTCGCCTTCAAAATTAAAGCTCCTAGGGTGGAAAGTTTATTAGCTCTAAGCAAGAGGCTCTCTTCGGTCAACAAGAACATTTTCGAGGCAAGCTATGGGCTAATCCTTGATCTCCTACCCGTGAGAATAGATTCAACGGCCTTAACCACTTTGGCGCAATTCTTCGACCCACCTCTACGGTGCTTCACATTTCAAGACTTCCAACTAGCGCCAACTTTGGAAGAGTTTGAGAAGATTTTGGGTTGTAGCATGAAGGGTCATGAACTCTATCTCGGTCCGGGAAAGGATCCCACATTTGAAGCCATCGCCGAATCCTTATACCTCGACACCCAAGAAGTGGCATCTAACTTGGAAGTTTTTCAAGAAAGTTTTTGGAAGCCAAAGCTCGGGAAATGTTAGCCAACAAAGAGGGAAGGGCATTCAACGCCATCTTAGCCCTCTTAGTCTACGGAATTGTTTTATTCCCCAACATGGATGATTTCGTAGACTTTCCGGCTTTTATAGGTATTTATGACTAAAAATCCGGTTCCCACAATCTTGGCGGATTTTTATCATACCCTCTACTCTAGGCATGAACAAGCAAGGGGACGCAAAATTACTTGTTGCACTCCCGTGGTGCAAATTTGGATGATGTCCCACATGCCAAGAAACCGAGACTTTGTGGAAAACCGGGCCAAGCTTAAATGGTCGCAACGGATGACAACCCTCGCCGAGAAGGACATCCATTGGTTTTCACCAAACTTAGAGGACCCGGAAATTATCCTCAGTTGCGGGGACTTCCCTAACGTACCCCTCATTGGTACTAAGGGATGTATTAATTATAATCCGGTCCTCTCTCCTCCGACAACTAGGTTTTTCAATGGAGGATAAACCTAATGACCTTTTGTTGGAAGCTTTCTACTTAAGGGAAGGCGATCAAGACCCGGCATTGCTAGAGAGAATCCGGGGAGCATGGAGCCAAGTGCGCAAAGGAAGGGTCGGCAAGAGAAACTGTGTCGCCAAACCCCTTTATACTCAATGGGTGAAGGAGAGGGTCAAAGCAATCAAGTTACCCTTCGTGGTCATAAACCCTCCAAAATCTCCTACACCTAAACCTATTGCAACCATTCCCAACAAAGAAGTGGAGGACCTCAAAGGCTAAAATTCAAGAACTCCAAAACAAAAACGGAGACTTAGAATTGAAGCACCTCCAAGCTTTAGGAGAAATTACTAGGACGAAGAGAGATCGTGATGAAGTAACAAACTCTCTCCTAGTGTGCCAAAAACGGCTAAGAATCTCCGAAGGGAAGAGAGATTGGATAGGAGGCGGCTTGGTGAGTGCGGATGCCAACCTTGTGGCCAAGGACGAAGAGTTGGAAAGAATCTTACATTCCAACCAAGAGCTCAAGAAGTTTGGCGAACTAGCCATCGAAGCTCAACGGAAATGGAGGTTGAAATTTCAAGAGAAAAATCAACAGCTCCAAGAAGTAGTTAAAGACTACAAAGAGCAGCTTCAAGCCGAACGCGTCCAACGGCAAAGACATGAGAGCCTTTCTCATCAAGGGAGGCTAAGGTGCAATCGTCTCGAAGAAGACATCAAGAAATTCGAAGAGTACTTCGACAAGATTGCAAGAGCTCACGGGGACCACATTGCACAACTACATGATGAAATTAGAAGTGCAAGAGTCAAGCTAGACCAGCGCAAGGAAGTGATTGAGTATGTATGGCAAGACGCCACCCGATTAAGTGAGGATTTCACTAAATTGGTTGCATTCTCAAATTTGGTAATCACCCAACTTCCAAAGAAGCTAGCGGAGGCCGAGATGGTCATGCCCTACTTTGTCATCCCTATGGAGATCCAGAAGTTTATGAAGTTCTGCAAGGACACCATAGATTTCTATAGGGAGGAGATGAGCAAAGCCGAGAAGCGAGCGGCTATTTGATTTGTAATAGCATTAGTTACACTTTGTAAACAAATGTTATTTAATCAAATATATTTTGAAGCATAATCAATTTCCCGGTCTTTAATATTTCGAATTTGCTAATATTAATTGTGCACCTTTAAACTCCTCCATAAAGCAAAATAAAAAAAAAACGCATATTTTGCATACTCATCGCATACATACATCCACATGCATCTTCATGCATCTTTTTCAAAAAAAAAACTCATTCATTTCCCTAAAAACAGTTCAAAGCAATCATAGCCCGAAAACCCCGAAAGCCCTCGGTCCAAGAACCAGATCTTCAACACTCGTACGGAACACGAGCTAACAAACAAAGGATCATGGACAATTTGGAACAAACTCAAGCGGCTTTGAGAGAAGAGGTTGATGGAATGAAGGGAAAGATGGATCAGATGCTAGAGTTAATGCAAGCTCTATCGGCACGAGAAAGTAACCCTCGCCCAACAACGGATGCATCCAATGTGCAATGGCCTCCTTATGGTTTACCTCTGAATTATACCCCACCATTCGAAAATGAGGGTCAATGGACCACCTCCACCACCGCTCACAATCCCCGTAAGGAATGAAGAGCGTCGTCCTCAAGGAACTTCCACTACTCAGCATGAGGCGATTCCCCATGATGTGGAAAATAGCCAGCTAAGGCAATCTGCTCCCGACACCACCCACCAAGACAATGATACCACCCAAATGTATCGAGTTTTGGAAGAAAGGTTGAAAGCTGTCGAAGGGTTCAGCTCATACGGTGCCCACAACGCCTTGGACATGTGCCTAGTGCCCGACGTGGTAATTCCTCCGAAGTTCAAAGCACCGGACTTCGAGAAATACAAAGGAATTCAATGCCCTCGGAACCATCTAAGGATGTTCTGTAGGAAGATGGCAGCTTACGCAATGAACGAGAAACTCATGGTGCATGTGTTTCAAGATAGTTTAAGCGGAGCGTCCTTGGATTGGTACATGCAGCTCGAGCGTACCCATGTCCAAACTTGGAAGGATCTAGCCGATGCCTTCCTAAAGCAATACAAATATAATTTGGACATGGCTCCAAATAGGATGCAACTACAAAACCTCCTACAAAGAAGCAACGAGTCCTTCAAGGAGTACGCTCAGCGGTGGAGAGAACTAGCTTCTCGTGTACAACCACCACTATTGGAAAGAGAGCTTGTCGACACCTTTATGGGCACACTTCAAGGCCCATATTACGACAAGATGATTGGAAGCACGTCTGCCGGTTTCTCCGATCTAGTCATGGTTGGTGAAAGAATAGAGGACGGAGTAAAGAGAGGAAAAATCCAAGGCTCTCTAGAAGCTCAAAGTGGAGCTAGAAAACCCCCCAGCAACTTTCACAAAAAGAAAGAGGGGGAGACAAATGCCGTTCTAGTGGGACCATCTTGCCCACCACCAAATCAAATGCCTCACTACCACTATCCTTATGTGGCAGCAGCAACGGCTCAAGGGCGTTACTCACCTCAAGTGATTCCCGCAACTCCACCTCGACAACCGGTAATGTTGCCTCAGCAAAATCAACAGCAGCAACAACAAGGCGGGTACCCATCAAGGAATCAAGCGGGCTCGAGGAACAGTTATTATAATAGGCAGTTTGATCCTGTACCTATGCCTTATGGTCAAATCTTGCCATACCTAATCCAAAAGGGTATGGTCGAACCAAGACTACTACCACCAATGTCGCCACCATACCCACATTGGTACGACGCGAAATGCCAAATGTGACTACCACGCAGGAACCGTGGGGCACAATGTCGAGAACTGTAGAGTTTTCAAACACAAGGTACAGGATCTTATTGATCAAGAAGCTGTTGTCCTTCAAAGAGGAAAACCCCAATGTAAAAAATAACCCATTGCCGGGGCATGCGGGTCCCTCTGTAAATGCGGTGGAGGAACAAGAGGACTTTGGTCCAGTCAAAAGGGTAGCCAATGTTAAGACTCCCCTGTCAACCATAAGGGAGCGTTTAACCGGCTTTGGTTTGTTCGAGGAAATGCACGCCAACTGTGAAGCCTGCAAGGTCAACCCGAACGAGTGCGAAGAGTTGAAGAGCTGTCTTCAAGAGCTAATGGACCAAGGTTGGATCCAAATTGGCTATATAAAGGATGGCACGGACATTGCTACCTTAGAGTCTAACGACCCAAAACCTCTCGAAATCCCATACCAAAGGAGAGAGGTACCAATGCCAATACAACCCATAACATTCCACGTACCTGCACCCTTCTCTTTTGAAAGCACGAAGAGGGTACCATGGAATTACCAACCTGTGGCCTATGTGGAAGGAAAACCACTAGCCAAAATTGAGCCCAGCATCACTAACATTACCGGTGTTGGAGGAATAACCAGAAGTGGTAGAGTCTTCGCTCCGAAAGAACTCGGGAAAGACGCCAGCCGTACTACCAAAAGAGCCGCTCAAAGAAAAGAGCGTGGAGGAAGAAGAGAACCAAGCGGGGCCTTCTCAAAAGACAATCCCGCAAAAAGAGGCCGAAGAGTTCCTAAGGATAATCCAAAAGAGCGAGTATAAAATCATTGACCAGCTAGGTCAAACTCCCTCCAAGATCTCCATGCTATCCTTACTACTAAGCTCGGAAGCACACCGAGAAGCACTGCTGCGGATCCTCAGTGAGGCACATGTCACCAAGGACATTCCTGTGGACCAATTCGACGGGATAGTCGGAAATATTACCTCAAGTAGGTACTTGGGTTTCAATGGCGATGAGCTACCCGACGATGGGCACATTCATAACCGCGCCTTACATATCTCCGTAAAATGCATGGACCACATCCTCTCACGAGTGCTAGTGGACACGGGGTCATCATTGAATGTCATGCCCAAGACTACCCTCCTCAAGCTATCATGTGAAGGGACAGTAATGAAACCCAGCGCCTTGGTCGTAAAAGCTTTCGACGGGTCAAGAAGAGCCGTCATAGGGGAGATCGACTTACCAGTCCAAATCGGACCTAAGGTTTTCACCATAACCTTCCAAGTCATGGATATTAATCCAACATACAGTTGTCTTCTCGGACGACCATGGATCCATGCGGCCGGAGCCATTACCTCTACTCTGCACCAGAAACTGAAGTTCATCATTGATAACCAAATGATTGTAGTTTCCGGGCAAGAGGACATGATGGTAAGCCATCTCTCATCTTTCCGTTATATAGAAACGGATGAAGAAGCTGTGGATGTCCCATTCCAATCTTTGGAAGTGGCGAATGTCGTGACGTTGAGCTCGAAGCCCAAAGAAGAGGCTAGGACAGCCATGTCATCGTGGAGGGCGATAAGAGAGGCCCTAGAAGAAAGCCGACCTACCGGATGGGGCAAGTTAGTGGACATACCGGAGAAGAAGAATCGCTTCGGGTTGGGGTATCATCCATCAGCCGAGACCTTCTCAAAGCCTCCAAAGCAAGGGATCCTCCCCTATTTCGGAAACATTCATCAGTAGCGGGGTTTATCAATGAAGATCAAGTGGCTCTACTTGAAGACGTAGATGAAGACGTGCCTGATTTGGTGTACCGTTGCGCTTCGGATGAAGCTTTGAACAATTGGAGGGCTATCGCAATTCCCGAGATCATTACCAAGATCAAGTAATAAACCATGTTTGTTTGTTTTTACTTTTAAAAAAAAAATCATTTAGCTCTGCCCAAGGCAAATGATTAGTCGTGTGGGGCCCCCATGTTTTAAAAGTTATTTACAATCATGAATAAAAGCACTCTTTTATGTTCATTTGAGTCTTTTTTTCTTTTTTGCATTTGTTTTAAAAAAAAATTTTTTACAAAAAGCCTAAAAAAAATCATACTCATGCAGATCTACACATCCACCCTCCAAAAACAACACTGCCTTAATCCCTTATGACTTCGATTTCCCGATTAATCAAACGGAAGATGATGAAGAGGACGATTATGAACCGCCTGAAGAATTGTCTAGACTTGCAAATCAAGGGGATAGGGTAATACAACCTCACCAAGAATCAGTTGAAAAGGTCAACTTGGGGACCGAAGAGGATAAGAAAGAGGTCAAGATAGGAGCCTCCCTGCACGAGGATGTGAAAGGAAAGTTGATTAAGCTTCTGCAAGAGTACGTGGACGTATTCGCTTGGTCGTACCAAGATATGCCGGGTTTAGACCCTAGCATCGTTGTACACAAGCTGCCACTCAAGCCGGAATGCCCGCCAGTGAAGCAGAAATTGAGAAGAACTCGACCCGATATGGCTCTCAAGATCAGAGAAGAGGTCAAAAAGCAATTCGATGCCGGCTTCTTAGCCGTAACCAAGTATCCAACATGGGTTGCCAACATTGTGCCAGTTCCGAAGAAGGATGGCAAGGTGAGAATGTGTGTGGATTATCGGGACTTGAATAGAGCAAGCCCAAAGGATGATTTCCCGCTACCACACATCGACATATTGGTGGACAACACAGCCCAATTCTCAGTCTTTTCCTTTATGGATGGCTTCTCGGGATATAACCAAATCAAGATGGCTCCAGAGGACATGGAGAAAACTACATTCATCACCCCATGGGGGACATTCTGCTATAAGGTAATGCCTTTCGGATTAACAAATGCCGGGGCAACATACCAAAGAGCAATGGTGACTCTTTTCCATGACATGATCCATAAGGAAATTGAGGTCTACGTCGACGACATGATTGCCAAATCCCAAACGGAGGAGGATCATCTAGTCCATCTACAAAAGCTTTTCGAACGCCTAAGAAAATTCAAGCTGCGCTTAAATCCTAACAAGTGCACATTTGGCGTTAGATCCGGGAAGTTATTGGGCTTCATCGTCAGCCAAAGAGGTATCGAAGTGGATCCCGATAAGGTAAAGGCCATCCAAGAAATGCCAGCGCCAAATACCGAGAAAGAAGTCCGGGGTTTCTTAGGAAGATTGAACTACATCGCCAGGTTCATCTCACACATGACAGCTACCTGCGAACCAATCTTCAAAGCTGCTAAGGAAAAACCAAGCCGTTCATTGGAATGAGGATTGCCAAGAGGCGTTTGACAAGATCAAACAATACCTGCAAGAACCACCAATTTTAATACCTCCGGTTCCGGGTAAACCCCTCATCTTATACCTAACCGTACTTGAAGGATCAATGGGTTGTGTGTTAGGACAACAAGATGAAACGGGAAGAAAAGAGCACGCAATCTACTACCTAAGCAAGAAGTTTACCGACTGTGAAACAAGGTATACTTCACTTGAAAAGACTTGCTGCGCTTTAGCATGGGCTGCTCGACGCCTAAGGCAATACATGTTGACCCATACAACTTGGTTGATATCGAAGATGGATCCCATCAAGTACATCTTCGAAAAAGCCTGCCCTCACAGGGAAGATAGCCCGTTGGCAAATGCTGCTGTCTGAGTACGACATCCAATATGTTGCTCAAAAAGCCATCAAAGGGAGTAGTTTTATCCGAGCACCTTGCTCACCAACCATTGGAGGATTATCAGCCCATACAATTCGACTTCCCGGACGAAGATGTCGTAGCTTTGAATGACGAAAAGGTCACAAGCGATGATGAAGGGCCAGAACCGAAAGCTCAATGGAAGCTCGCTTTCGACGGCGCCTCAAATGCCATGGGGCACGGGATCGGAGCAGTTTTAATCTCCCCAAGAAATGGATATCCAACCCTTCACAGCAAGGTTATGCTTTGACTGCACCAATAACATGGCAGAATATGAAGCATGTATCCTAGGCCTCGAAGCAGCAATTGATCTAAGGATCAAAAACCTTGAAGTATACGGTGACTCAGCCTTAGTCATCTATCAAGTCAAAGGAGAATGGGAAACAAAACATCCCAATTTAATTCCCTACCGAGCCCGGGTTGTAGAGTTGATTAAGCATTTTGATGAAATCAACTTCCATCACATACCTCGAGAAGAAAACCAGGTGGCAGATGCTTTGGCTACATTATCATCAATGTACCAAGTAAATTCCTACAACGAGGCACCAATCATAAGGATGGATCGTAGAGACAAACCAGTTGTATGTGCATCAGTCGAAGAGGGACTTGACGACAAACCTTGGTTCTACGACATCAAGCGATACCTCGAAGAGCAAGAGTATCCAGAAAATGTCTCACACACCGACAAGAGGACCCTCAGAAGATTGGCATCCCAGTTCTTCCTCAGTGGAAATACCCTCTACAAAAGAAACTATGACATGGTCCTGCTCAGATGTGTGGATAAACATGAAGCGGACATGCTCATCAAAGAAATCCACGAGGGATCTTTTGGAACCCATGCTAATGGGCATGCAATGGCAAAGAAAATCTTAAGGGCGGGCTATTATTGGTTAACCATGGAAGCTGATTGTTTCCACTACGCCAAGACTTGTCACAAGTGCCAGATTTACGCCGACAAGGTGCATGTGCCACCAACTCCACTGAACGTCATGACTTCACCTTGGCCATTCTCTATGTGGGGCATAGACATGATTGGAATGATCGAGCCCAAAGCGTCAAATGGACATCGCTTCATCCTCGTTGCCATCGACTACTTCACCAAATGGGTAGAAGCAGCTTCGTATGCAAACGTAACCAAACAAGTGGTAGCCCGATTCATCAAGAAGGAAATCATTTGCCGTTACGGCACTCCCCACAAAATCATCACCGATAATGGGGCAAACCTGAACAACAAGACAATGAAGGAGTTGTGCAAAGATTTCAAGATTGAGCACCATAATTCCTCCCCTTACCGACCAAAGATGAACGGTGCGGTAGAAGCAGCCAATAAGAACATAAAGAAGATCATCCAAAAGATGGTAACAACATATAAGGATTGGCATGAGATGCTTCCCTTTGCGCTACATGGCTACAGAACAGCCATTCGCACTTCAACTGGGGCAACCCCTTTCTCCTTAGTATACGGCATGGAAGCTGTGCTCCCCGTAGAGGTGGAAATTCCTTCGTTAAGGGTCTTGATGGAAACCAAGCTAGAAGAAGCTGAATGGGTCCAAACAAGGTTCGACCAACTGAATCTCATAGAGGAAAAGCGTCTGACGGCAATATGTCACGGACAACTCTATCAAAGGAGACTCAAGAGAGGCATTCGACAAGAAGGTCCGTCCTCGAGAGTTCAAAGAAGGAGACCTAGTGCTCAAGAAGATATTACCTATCCATAAAGATCCCCGAGGGAAGTGGACTCCCTAGCTATGATGGGCCGTACGTGGTAAAGAAAGCTTTCTCAGGCGGAGCCCTGATCATCACCACTATGGACGGAGAAGAGTTCCCACTCTCAATAAACTCCGATGCAGTCAAGAGGTATTATGCCTAAAAGAAAAAAGAAAAGCTCGCTAAATCGAAAACCTGAAAGGTCGGTTTAGGCAATAGAGAGCGTCCTGCTAGATTGAAAACCTGAAAAGGCGGTCTAGGCAAAATTAAGGACATCAAAAAAAAGGAAATATACCCCGGTGGATTGAAAACTCGAAAGAGCGGTCCAGGCAAAAGTTAGGGGTTAACAAAAGAAGAAAGGCAATGACTGCAGCATCCAAGCTCCGGACAAGATTCAAGAGGAGAAGAATCGGTCTCATCAGCATCTTCCGAAAAAGACAAAAAAAAATCTCTCGAAGTCATAAGGAAATAGCATGTGTTGTGCCAAAACCAACACTTTTCTTTTTGCTTTTTCTTGTCTTTCTCTATCTCACTTCTCACTTTGTGTATTTTTTACCCATTTAAGAAGTCAAATCTGCATTGAATAAATTTCCTTTTGTTATTTTATGTTCTCAGTAGCGCATAAAATTTTGTTTTATTCATGATGAAAATGCTTTAAAACATGGGAAATAAATAAAAGAAATTCCTTCCAAAAAAAGGGGGGAGAGAAAGCAAACAAACATTGTTTTTATTTTGAATTTTCGTAATTTCGAAGGAATTGCGGTAATTCCCACCAAATATTGCACCCAAAGGACTTATGCTCTTCAGCAAAGGCAAGTGCGTAACTCACGGCACGCGGAGCGCAAAAGCCCCCAAGGGTTAAGAGGAACAAATTCCCCAAGTAAACACCCTAAACATCCAAACACAATCAAGGCTAGATATCGATCATGCTTCCAAAATGATCCTATATCCCCATGAGCCAAACCTCATTGACACCCCAAGGGAGTCTCAACCCCAAACAAAAGTCCAATCATTATTGGCAAACCACACAAATCCCAGGACAAGCCCGAACTACACCGGTTTTGATCCCATTCGGGTATGTAGGCAAAGGACCTTGTCCTTCCAAACCGACCAACCAAAAAACAAAACAAACAAAAAGAGAGTCCAATCGTCATTGGCACAACCACAACCAAGACCGACCTTGCTCGGCACCCAACCAGCATCCCACATATCATGCATAACATAATTTATGCATCATGTCATTTTCATTCATGCATGCATATACAAATCATTCATACACATGCATTTCATTTCATAAATCATGCATCCTCAACAAGGATTCTCCAGTGAGTATCACATATTCACCAACATCCATCAACAGTCAAGTAAGCGTTCCCCAGTGAACCCCTCTCCCCAACTGTCACGAGTCCATTCCATATCATATTGCATTGCATATCACTGCATATCATACTACATAACATGCATCATACAATCATGTTTTCCGGTTCAACCAGGGGCACCTATTTAGGGTAAGACCAACTCGTTAGGAATCGACCTTCAGTGAAAGTGCGCCTGAATAAGATTACCTAGCTTAGGTATCGACCTCTAGTGAAAGTGCCTAGATAAGATCACCTCCCCCAGTGTATCGACCTTCAGTGTTAGCGGCTGAATAAGATCACAGCTCGTTAGGAATCGACCTTCAGTGAAAGCGCCTGAATAAGATTACCTAGCTTAGGTATCGACCTCTAGTGAAAGCGCCTAGATAAGATCACCTCCCTCAGTGTTCGACCTTCAGTGTTAGCGGCTGAATAAGATCACCTGTCCCCTGGCTGAATCAACTCCTTCAGTGTTAGCGCTGGATACGATTACCTTCATCCCCCAGTGGATCTACCTCCAGTGTTAGCGGCTGGATACGATCAACCTTTTCAAACCATTGCATTTGCATTCCGCGAAGGACAAAATTCGGGTCCTTCTTTTTACTTAATTGATCTTCGCAAAGAGTTCATGAGATGCCCTCGGCACTCACGCACTCTATGCGAAGACACAATTAAGTAGGGGCAGCTGTAGTACCCTAATTTTGTCCTAAGCATTTTAAAACAAAAATCAAAAAAAATCAAAGAGGGAGAAAAAGTCAAAGTCAACAAAAGTCAACAGAAAAGTCAACATTTCAAAAATGCTGACTTCGCACTGCGAAGCTCACTTCGCACTGCGAAGTCTGCGATTTTTCTGCAGATTTTTGGTTTCTTTGATTTAATTCCAGAATTTGTTGCATATCATTTCCATATTTATTTTAATCAGCATTCATGGCTAATTGGGCCAAGCAAAACCAGAATTGAAGGACTTGCCATTAATGCCAAGGTTGGAAGCTTTTTCTTCCAACCTAGCATGTGACAAGCAAGTGGGCTTGCCCTTGGGCAGCTCTTGTCCCTCCCATGTGACCTGTTAACCACCCCAAGGTTGCCAGCCACCTGCTTGATGACTTTCCTCCTGCTTGCTTCCCCCAAAACCAGTCAAACTAGCTGGATTTTCTCACTTGAAAAGCCATGAGTGCCTACCCTGTTTTTGCAGCAGCTTTTCACCCCTCACACCAGCCATAGATAGCCTTTTTCATCCCTCAATCTCTGCACATTACAGTGCACGTTTTTATTGATCAACCATTGGGATTGCAAGGATTGATCCCCAAGCTTGGCCAATTGCAATTCAGCTTTGTTTCTTCATCATTACCTTCTAGAATTAGTTGATTTTGTGGCTGAAATCAGGCTGAAGTACTTAACCCTTGGCACAAGGCAAGGTTGCCTCTATCCATTAGCATTTAATGCAAAGGGATTCAGCTTGATCCTAGCCACAAATCAGCTGAGATTTTGGGATTTTCTAATGATGAAATAGATTTGGTTTTGGCCTATAAATAGAAGGCAATGCCCAAAACTTCAAAAAACAACTGATAACAGCATTTCAAGAGCAGAAACTCTACTCATTCCAACTTACAAACACTCACAAACAACCAGAAAAAAACCAATCCAACACAAAGCATCACAAAGTTCAAGTTCATCACCAATATCAAAAACCTTTGTGAAAGCCTTCAACCAATTCAAATCCATTGCAGCTGGAGCTTTGCTAAGGAGTTCTGTAAGTTTCTAAGCCTTTGTATTGCATTTTCATTTGTGTTTGCATAGCAATTTTGGCTCAAAACTCCTTGTTTCTAAAAAACCCCTTTTGAATTTCAAAGAAATCCCAAGGTTTTCAAAACATCAAAACTGGTTTGTCCAGTCCTTTTCATCCCAAAAACTCAAAGCTTTTCACTCACCTAAAAGGTCCTGAGTGTGTTCAGAAGTTGTTTCTGAACAAAAGTTCAGAAACAGCTTCTGAACTCAAAAATTCGCATGCTTCGCAGTGCGAAGTCATGGTCGCAGTGCGACCATGACAGAACTCAGAATCTGAGTTTAGGTGTCCAAATGGACAATTTTTGAGGTTCTAGCCCAAGAGCTCAGAACCTAAGAGTTTTTAAACCCATGTTTTTCAAACCATAACAAGGATTTTGCACAATCTTGACAAAATCACAAGTTCGTATGACTTTTTGTGGATAACTTGCAAAACAAGTTATGTTCTCAAACTTTCAAAACAGCATGAACTAACAAGCTATGTTCATCATTTCAATCCAAACTTGAACAATAAATATTGTTCATGATGTTCAAAACTCAAAAAATGAACATACGCCGAATACGTTCGCTTTTCGCAAAATGAGCCGAACTTGTGCGTTTTCTAGCAAAATTGCTAAATCTTCCCAATTTGGGTTTTCAAACCAAATGTTTTGATATACCTTGGGATTTCTAAAAGAATTCTACCCAAAAACATGAATGAAAAAGGGATGGTGTGACGTATGTCTCTCCATTGCCCCGATTGTACGAATGCGTGACGTATGTCTCGTCGTTCGGACAATCGTCATCCCCTTTTTTAATATGTACAACCCTAACCAAACCAAATCTTGGCCCCTTGTGGTCAATCCGAACCTTTTGGTCCCCCGTGGCCATTAGATTCGATCCCTCGACTCGTTAGAGTCCACTCGGTCAATGTTCGACTCGTCCGAGTCCATTGTACCCGTTCTTGATCTCAGTGGATCAATTGAACAATCGCCCGACTCGTTGGAGTCCACTCGGTCAATGATTGACTTGTATGAGTCCATTGCACCTCTCTTTGGTCCCATAGCGACCAATTCGAACCCTTTTACCCTAACGGACGTACCTTTTAACAATTCTAGTGCGATTCACGAACAAACGCTTAATAAGTCTCCCAAGCGCGAGCATACAAGCTACGTTTTAATCGCAAGAATTCGGTTAAAACATCGTCCATTTAAAATTAACCAACACATGTACGTTTTTCTACCAAAGAACTACGTACGCTTTGAATTCTCCGACTACCGGGAGATACGTAGGAGCAAGATCGACATCTTGTCAAGCGCAATAATAAAAAACTTTTTTTTCTTTTCTTTCGTTTGTTTTTATCTCTTTTTCCCCCCTTTATTATATTTTGACATAAATAAGCATGCGCGCAAAACATTTAAAAACAATTTAAGCTTTAGCCAAATAGAAGGTTCCCGTTGAGTACAACGGACGTGAGGGGTGCTAATACCTTCCCCTTGCGTAATCGACTCCCGAACCCGACAATGGTTGCGATGACCATCCTTTCCTCATCGTCAAAGGGTTTTATTATCGTTTCCCTTTAAACAAAAAAAACTTAAGGGTTTATCAACGTTCCCTTTACACAAAAACTTTGGTGGCGGCTTCACAAAGGCCCTCCGAGCGTTTACGAACGACCTCGGAGGATTTGCGCGTCTTTTTCTCAGGAAAAAAACGAGGTGCGCACAGCTGGCGACTTCACTGGGGACCCTGTTCCCACTAGCGAGTCAAGCCTAACCTATTTGGCTTTTAAGCCAATTGTTTTTATTTTCTTTGCGCGCCATGCTTATTATTTTATTCATACATGTCATATTTATGCTTTATGTTTATATTTGCTTTATTTTGCTTTATATTCATATCATATATATATCAAATGCGGGGGTTACTTGAGTGATGTTACTCCACATTGTTCGGGTTAATGCCGGACGTGTGAGGCTCTCTACCCGAGCTTGAGAAAAAACTAAGTTAGAAGGAGGTTGTGTGCGGAAGCCCGCGTTGACGTATGTCCGTGAGGTAGGATGCCCAACCCCGCTTAGATGAGATTTTCACGTGGAATTAATTGAAGTCATGTCGACGTATGTCCATAGACAACCCTAATTCCATGTGAGGTCTATGACTCTAAGGACCTCTTCTTAGGAGATTTCACCATTTAGAGCCTACATGTGAGGATGGGGGGAAGTTCCGAACCTTCATAAACCATACCCTTGCATATCATTTGCATTCATGAAAGTAATTTTCGCATCATTTTGCTTTATAGGAGTTTAAAAAAGAACAAACAAATATTAGCAAAAAGAAATATGGATTCCGGGAACAAAAATACGCTCGCCTTCAAAATTAAAGCTCCTAGGGTGGAAAGTTTATTAGCTCTAAGCAAGAGGCTCTCTTCGGTCAACAAGAACATTTTCGAGGCAAGCTATGGGCTAATCCTTGATCTCCTACCCGTGAGAATAGATTCAACGGCCTTAACCACTTTGGCGCAATTCTTCGACCCACCTCTACGGTGCTTCACATTTCAAGACTTCCAACTAGCGCCAACTTTGGAAGAGTTTGAGAAGATTTTGGGTTGTAGCATGAAGGGTCATGAACTCTATCTCGGTCCGGGAAAGGATCCCACATTTGAAGCCATCGCCGAATCCTTATACCTCGACACCCAAGAAGTGGCATCTAACTTGGAAGTTAGAGGGAACCTTAAGGGATTTTCAAGAAAGTTTTTGGAAGCCAAAGCTCGGGAAATGTTAGCCAACAAAGAGGGAAGGGCATTCAACGCCATCTTAGCCCTCTTAGTCTACGGAATTGTTTTATTCCCCAACATGGATGATTTCGTAGACTTTCCGGCTTTTATAGGTATTTATGACTAAAAATCCGGTTCCCACAATCTTGGCGGATTTTTATCATACCCTCTACTCTAGGCATGAACAAGCAAGGGGACGCAAAATTACTTGTTGCACTCCCGTGGTGCAAATTTGGATGATGTCCCACATGCCAAGAAACCGAGACTTTGTGGAAAACCGGGCCAAGCTCAAATGGTCGCAACGGATGACAACCCTCGCCGAGAAGGACATCCATTGGTTTTCACCAAACTTAGAGGACCCGGAAATTATCCTCAGTTGCGGGGACTTCCCTAACGTACCCCTCATTGGTACTAAGGGATGTATTAATTATAATCCGGTCCTCTCTCTCCGACAACTAGGTTTTTCAATGGAGGATAAACCTAATGACCTTTTGTTGGAAGCTTTCTACTTAAGGGAAGGCGATCAAGACCCGGCATTGCTAGAGAGAATCCGGGGAGCATGGAGCCAAGTGCGCAAAGGAAGGGTCGGCAAGAGAAACTGTGTCGCCAAACCCCTTTATACTCAATGGGTGAAGGAGAGGGTCAAAGCAATCAAGTTACCCTTCGTGGTCATAAACCCTCCAAAATCTCCTACACCTAAACCTATTGCAACCATTCCCAACAAAGAAGTGGAGGACCTCAAGGCTAAAATTCAAGAACTCCAAAACAAAAACGGAGACTTAGAATTGAAGCACCTCCAAGCTTTAGGAGAAATTACTAGGACGAAGAGAGATCGTGATGAAGTAACAAACTCTCTCCTAGTGTGCCAAAAACGGCTAAGAATCTCCGAAGGGAAGAGAGATTGGATAGGAGGCGGCTTGGTGAGTGCGGATGCCAACCTTGTGGCCAAGGACGAAGAGTTGGAAAGAATCTTACATTCCAACCAAGAGCTCAAGAAGTTTGGCGAACTAGCCATCGAAGCTCAACGGAAATGGAGGTTGAAATTTCAAGAGAAAAATCAACAGCTCCAAGAAGTAGTTAAAGACTACAAAGAGCAGCTTCAAGCCGAACGCGTCCAACGGCAAAGACATGAGAGCCTTTCTCATCAAGGGAGGCTAAAGTGCAATCATCTCGAAGAAGACATCAAGAAATTCGAAGAGTACTTCGACAAGATTGCAAGAGCTCACGGGGACCACATTGCACAACTACATGATGAAATTAGAAGTGCAAGAGTCAAGCTAGACCAGCGCAAGGAAGTGATTGAGTATGTATGGCAAGACGCCACCCGATTAAGTGAGGATTTCACTAAATTGGTTGCATTCTCAAATTTGGTAATCACCCAACTTCCAAAGAAGCTAGCGGAGGCCGAGATGGTCATGCCCTACTTTGTCATCCCTATGGAGATCCAGAAGTTTATGAAGTTCTGCAAGGACACCATAGATTTCTATAGGGAGGAGATGAGCAAAGCCGAGAAGCGAGCGGCTATTTGATTTGTAATAGCATTAGTTACACTTTGTAAACAAATGTTATTTAATCAAATATATTTTGAAGCATAATCAATTTCCCGGTCTTTAATATTTCGAATTTGCTAATATTAATTGTGCACCTTTAAATCCTCCATAAAGCAAAATAAAAAAAAAACGCATATTTTGCATACTCATCGCATACATACATCCACATGCATCTTCATGCATCTTTTTCAAAAAAAAAAACTCATTCATTTCCCTAAAAACAGTTCAAAGCAATCATAGCCCGAAAACCCCGAAAGCCCTCGGTCCAAGAACCAGATCTTCAACACTCGTACGGAACACGAGCTAACAAACAAAGGATCATGGACAATTTGGAACAAACTCAAGCGGCTTTGAGAGAAGAGGTTGATGGAATGAAGGGAAAGATGGATCAGATGCTAGAGTTAATGCAAGCTCTATCGGCACGAGAAAGTAACCCTCGCCCAACAACGGATGCATCCAATGTGCAATGGCCTCCTTATGGTTTACCTCTGAATTATACCCCACCATTCGAAAATGAGGGTCATGGACCACCTCCACCACCGCTCACAATCCCCGTAAGGAATGAAGAGCGTCGTCCTCAAGGAACTTCCACTACTCAGCATGAGGCGATTCCCCATGATGTGGAAAATAGCCAGCTAAGGCAATCTGCTCCCGACACCACCCACCAAGACAATGATACCACCCAAATGTATCGAGTTTTGGAAGAAAGGTTGAAAGCTGTCGAAGGGTTCAGCTCATACGGTGCCCACAACGCCTTGGACATGTGCCTAGTGCCCGACGTGGTAATTCCTCCGAAGTTCAAAGCACCGGACTTCGAGAAATACAAAGGAATTCAATGCCCTCGGAACCATCTAAGGATGTTCTGTAGGAAGATGGCAGCTTACGCAATGAACGAGAAACTCATGGTGCATGTGTTTCAAGATAGTTTAAGCGGAGCGTCCTTGGATTGGTACATGCAGCTCGAGCGTACCCATGTCCAAACTTGGAAGGATCTAGCCGATGCCTTCCTAAAGCAATACAAATATAATTTGGACATGGCTCCAAATAGGATGCAACTACAAAACCTCCTACAAAGAAGCAACGAGTCCTTCAAGGAGTACGCGCAGCGGTGGAGAGAACTAGCTTCTCGTGTACAACCACCACTATTGGAAAGAGAGCTTGTCGACACCTTTATGGGCACACTTCAAGGCCCATATTACGACAAGATGATTGGAAGCACGTCTGCCGGTTTCTCCGATCTAGTCATGGTTGGTGAAAGAATAGAGGACGGAGTAAAGAGAGGAAAAATCCAAGGCTCTCTAGAAGCTCAAAGTGGAGCTAGAAAACCCCCCAGCAACTTTCACAAAAAGAAAGAGGGGGAGACAAATGCCGTTCTAGTGGGACCATCTTGCCCACCACTAAATCAAATGCCTCACTACCACTATCCTTATGTGGCAGCAGCAACGGCTCAAGGGCGTTACTCACCTCAAGTGATTCCCGCAACTTCACCTCGACAACCGGTAGTGTTGCCTCAAAATCAACAGCAACAACAACAAGGCGGGTACCCATCAAGGAATCAAGCGGGCTCGAGGAACAGTTATTATAATAGGCAGTTTGATCCTGTACCTATGTCTTATGGTCAAATCTTGCCATACCTAATCCAAAAGGGTATGGTCGAGACAAGACTACTACCACCAATGTCGCCACCAGTATCCACATTGGTACGACGCAAATGCCAAATGCGACTACCACGCAGGAACCGTGGGGCACAATGTCGAGAACTGTAGAGTTTTCAAGCACAAGGTGCAGGATCTTATTGACAAGAAGCTGTTGTCCTTCAAAGAGGAAAACCCCAATGTAAAGAATAACCCATTGCCGGGGCATGCGGGTCCCTCTGTAAATGCGGTGGACGAACAAGAGGACTTTGGTCCAGTCAAAAGGGTAGCCAATGTTAAGACCCCCCTGTCAACCATAAGGGAGCGTTTAACCGGCTTTGGTTTGTTCGAGGAAATGCACGCCAACTGTGAAGCCTGCAAGGTCAACCCGAACGAGTGCGAAGAGTTGAAGAGCTGTCTTCAAGAGCTAATGGACCAAGGTTGGATCCAAATTGGCTATATAAAGGATGGCTCGGACATTGCTACCTTGGAGTCTAACGACCCAAAACCTCTCGAAATCCCATACCAAAGGAGAGAGGTACCAAGGCCAATACAACCCATAACATTCCACGTACCTGCACCCTTCTCTTTTGAAAGCACGAAGAGGGTACCATGGAATTACCAACCTGTGGCCTATGTGGAAGGAAAACCACTAGCCAAAATTGAGCCCAGCATCACTAACATTACCGGTGTTGGAGGAATAACCAGAAGCGGTAGAGTCTTCGCTCCGAAAGAACTCGGGAAGATGCCAGCCGTACTACCAAAAGAGCCGCTCAAAGAAAAGAGCGTGGAGGAAGAAGAGAACCAAGCGGGGCCTTCTCAAAAGACAATCCCGCAAAAAGAGGCCGAAGAGTTCCTAAGGATAATCCAAAAGAGCGAGTATAAAATCATTGACCAGCTAGGTCAAACTCCCTCCAAGATCTCCATGCTATCCTTACTACTAAGCTCGGAAGCACACCGAGAAGCACTGCTACGGATCCTCAGTGAGGCACATGTCACCAAGGACATTCCTGTGGACCAATTCGACGGAATAGTCGGAAATATTACCTCAAGTAGGTACTTGGGTTTCAATGGCGATGAGCTACCCGACGATGGGCACATTCATAACCGCGCCTTACATATCTCCGTAAAATGCATGGACCACATCCTCTCACGAGTGCTAGTGGACACGGGGTCATCATTGAATGTCATGCCCAAGACTACCCTCCTCAAGCTATCATGTGAAGGGACAGTAATGAAACCCAGCGCCTTGGTCGTAAAAGCTTTCGACGGGTCAAGAAGAGCCGTCATAGGGGAGATCGACTTACCAGTCCAAATCGGACCTAAGGTTTTCACCATAACCTTCCAAGTCATGGATATTAATCCAACATACAGTTGTCTTCTCGGACGACCATGGATCCATGCGGCCGGAGCCATTACCTCTACTCTGCACCAGAAACTGAAGTTCATCATTGATAACCAAATGATTGTAGTTTCCGGGCAAGAGGACATGATGGTAAGCCATCTCTCATCTTTCCGTTATATAGAAACGGATGAAGAAGCTGTGGATGTCCCATTCCAATCTTTGGAGGTGGCGAATGTCGTGACGTTGAGCTCGAAGCCCAAAGAAGAGGCTAGGACAGCCATGTCATCGTGGAGGGCGATAAGAGAGGCCCTAGAAGAAAGCCGACCTACCGGATGGGGCAAGTTAGTGGACATACCGGAGAAGAAAAATCGCTTCGGGTTGGGGTATCATCCATCAGCCGAAACTTTCTCAAAGCCTCCAAAGCAAGGGATCCTCCCCATTTCGGAAACATTCATCAGTGCGGGGTTTATAAATGAAGAGCAAGTGGCCCTACTTGAAGACGTAGATGAAGACGTGCCTGATTTGGTGTATCGTTGCGCTTCGGATGAAGTTTTGAACAATTGGAGGGCTATCGCAATTCCCGAGATCATTACCAAGATCAAGTAATAAACCATGTTTGTTTGTTTTTACTTTTAAAAAGAAAAAAAAATCATTTAGCTCTGCCCAAGGCAAATGATTTAGTCGTGTGGGGCCCCCATGTTTTAAAAGTTATTTACAATCATGAATAAAATCACTCTTTTATGTTCATCTGAGTCTTTTTTCTTTTTTGCATTTGTTTTAAAAAAAATTTTTTTACAAAAAGCCTAAAAAAAATCATACTCATGCAGATCCACACATCCACCCTCCAAAAACAACACTGCCTTAATCCCTTATGACTTCGATTTCCCGATTAATCAAACGGAAGATGATGAAGAGGACGATTAAGAACCGCCTGAAGAATTGTCTAGACTTGCAAATCAAGGGGATAGGGTAATACAACCTCACCAAGAATCAGTTGAAAAGGTCAACTTGGGGACCGAAGAGGATAAGAAAGAGGTCAAGATAGGAGCCTCCCTGCACGAGGATGTGAAAGGAAAGTTGATTAAGCTTCTGCAGGAGTACGTGGACGTATTCGCTTGGTCGTACCAAGATATGCCGGGTTTAGACCCTAGCATCGTTGTACACAAGCTGCCACTCAAGCCGGAATGCCCGCCAGTGAAGCAGAAATTGAGAAGAACTCGACCCGATATGGCTCTCAAGATCAGAGAAGAGGTCAAAAAGCAATTCGATGCCGGCTTCTTAGCCGTAACCAAGTATCCAACATGGGTTGCCAACATTGTGCCAGTTCCGAAGAAGGATGGCAAGGTGAGAATGTGTGTGGATTATCGGGACTTGAATAGAGCAAGCCCAAAGGATGATTTCCCGCTACCACATATCGACATATTGGTGGACAACACAGCCCAATTCTCAGTCTTTTCCTTTATGGATGGCTTCTCGGGATATAACCAAATCAAGATGGCTCCAGAGGACATGGAGAAAACTACATTCATCACCCCATGGGGGACATTCTGCTATAAGGTAATGCCTTTCGGATTAACGAATGCCGGGGCAACATACCAAAGAGCAATGGTGACTCTTTTCCATGACATGATCCATAAGGAAATTGAGGTCTACGTCGACGACATGATTGCCAAATCCCAAATGGAGGAGGATCATCTAGTCCATCTACAAAAGCTTTTCGAACGTTTGAAAAAGTTCAAGCTGCGCTTAAATCCTAACAAGTGCACATTTGGCGTTACATCCGGGAAGTTATTGGGCTTCATCGTCAGCCAAAGAGGTATCGAAGTGGATCCCGACAAGGTAAAGGCCATCCAAGAAATGCCAGCGCCAAACACCGAGAAAGAAGTCCGGGGTTTCTTAGGAAGATTGAACTACATCGCTAGGTTCATCTCACACATGACAGCTACTTGCGAACCAATCTTCAAGTTGCTAAGGAAAAACCAAGCCGTTCATTGGAATGAGGATTGTCAAGAGGCGTTTGACAAGATCAAACAATACCTGCAAGAACCACCAATTTTAATACCTCCGGTTCCGGGTAAACCCCTCATCTTATACCTAACCGTACTTGAAGGATCAATGGGTTGTGTGTTAGGACAACAAGATGAAACGGGAAGAAAAGAGCACGCAATCTACTACCTAAGCAAGAAGTTTACCGACTGTGAAACAAGGTATACTTCACTTGAAAAGACTTGCTGCGCTTTAGCATGGGCTGCTCGACGCCTAAGGCAATACATGTTGACCCATACAACTTGGTTGATATCGAAGATGGATCCCATCAAGTACATCTTCGAAAAACCTGCCCTCACAGGGAAGATAGCCCGTTGGCAAATGCTGCTGTCTGAGTACGACATCCAATATGTTGCTCAAAAAGCCATCAAAGGGAGTGTTTTATCCGAGCACCTTGCTCACCAAACATTGGAGGATTATCAGCCCATACAATTCGACTTCCCAGACGAAGATGTCGTAGCTTTGAATGACGAAAAAGTCACAAGCGATGATGAAGGGCCAGAACCGAAAGCTCAATGGAAGCTCGCTTTCGACGGCGCCTCAAATGCCATGGGGCACGGTATCGGAGCAGTTTTAATCTCCCCAAGAAATGGATACCAACCCTTCACAGCAAGATTATGCTTTGGCTGCACCAATAACATGGCAGAATATGAAGCATGTATCCTAGGCCTCGAAGCAGCAATTGATCTAAGGATCAAAAACCTTGAAGTATACGGCGACTCAGCCTTGGTCATCTATCAAGTCAAAGGAGAATGGGAAACAAAACATCCCAATTTAATTCCCTACCGAGCCCGGGTTGTAGAGTTGATTAAGCATTTTGATGAAATCAACTTCCATCACATACCTCGAGAAGAAAACCAGGTGGCAGATGCTTTGGCTACATTATCATCAATGTACCAAGTAAATTTCTACAACGAAGCACCAATCATAAGGATGGATCGTAGAGACAAACCAGTTGTATGTGCATCAGTCGAAGAGGGACTTGACGACAAACCTTGGTTCTACGACATCAAGCGATACCTCGAAGAGCAAGAATATCCAGAAAATGTCTCACACACCGACAAGAGAACCCTCAGAAGATTGGCATCCCAGTTCTTCCTCAGTGGAAATACCTTCTACAAAAGAAACTATGACATGGTCCTGCTCAGATGTGTGGATAAACATGAAGCGGACATGCTCATCAAAGAAATCCACGAGGGATCTTTTGGAACCCATGCCAATGGGCATGCAATGGCAAAGAAAATCTTAAGGGTGGGCTATTATTGGTTAACCATGGAAGCTGATTGTTTCCACTACGCCAAGACTTGTCACAAGTGCCAGATTTACGCCGACAAGGTGCATGTGCCACCAACTCCACTGAACGTCATGACTTCACCTTGGCCATTCTCTATGTGGGGCATAGACATGATTGGAATGATCGAGCCCAAAGCGTCAAATGGACATCGCTTCATCCTCGTTGCCATCGACTACTTCACCAAATGGGTAGAAGGCAGCTTCGTATGCAAACGTAACCAAACAAGTGGTAGCCCGATTCATCAAGAAGGAAATCATTTGCCGTTACGGCACTCCCCACAAAATCATCACCGATAATGGGGCAAACCTGAACAACAAGACAATGAAGGAGTTGTGCAAAGATTTCAAGATTGAACACCATAATTCCTCCCCTTACCGACCAAAGATGAATGGTGCGGTAGAAGCAGCCAATAAGAACATAAAGAAGATCATCCAAAAGATGGTAACAACATATAAGGATTGGCATGAGATGCTTCCCTTTGCGCTACATGGCTACAGAACAGCCATTCACACTTCAACTGGGGCAACCCCTTTCTCCCTAGTATACGGTATGGAAGCTGTTCTTCCCGTAGAGGTGGAAATTCCTTCGTTAAGGGTCTTGATGGAAACCAAGCTAGAGGAAGCTGAATGGGTCCAAACAAGGTTCGACCAACTGAATCTCATAGAAGAAAAGCGTCTGACGGCAATATGTCACGGACAACTCTATCAAAGGAGGCTCAAGAGGGCATTCGAGAAGAAGGTCCGTCCTCGAGAATTCAAAGAAGGAAACCTAGTGCTCAAGAAGATATTACCTATCCATAAAGATCCCCGCGGGAAGTGGACTCCCAGCTATGATGGACCGTATGTGGTAAAGAAAGCTTTCTCAGGCGGAGCACTGATCATCACCACTATGGACGGAGAAGAGTTCCCACTCCCAATAAACTCTGATGCAGTCAAGAGATATTATGCCTAAGAATAAAAAGAAGCTCGCTAAATCGAAAACCTGAAAGGTCGGTTTAGGCAATAGAGAGCGTCCTGCTAGATCGAAAACCTGAAAAGGCGGTCTAGGCAAAAATTAAGGACATCAAAAAAAAAAAGGAAATATACCCCGGTGGATTGAAAACTCGAAAGAGCGGTCCAGGCAAAAGTTAGGGGTTAACAAAAGAAGAAAGGCAATGACTGCAGCATCCAAGCTCCGGGCAAGATTCAAGAGGAGAAGAATCGGTCTCATCAGCATCTTCCGAAAAAAACAAAAATCTCGAAGTCATAAGGAAATAGCATGTGTTGTGCCAAAACCAACAATTTTTCTTTTTTCTCTTTCTCTATCTCACTTCTCACTTTGTGTATTTTTTACCCATTTAAGAAGTCAAATTTGCATTGAATAAATTTCCTTTTGTTATTTTATGTTCTCAGTAGCGCATAAAATTTTGTTTTATTCATGATGAAAATGCTTTAAAACATGGGAAATAAACAAAAGAAATTTCTTCCAAAAAAAAAAAGAAAAGAAAAAAGCAAACAAACATTGTTTTATTTGAATTTTCGTAAATTTCGAGGGAATTGCGGTAATTCCCACCAAATATTGCACCAAAGGACTTATGCTCTTCAGCAAAGGCAAGTGCGTAACTCACGGCACGCGGAGCGCAAAAGCCCCAAGGGTTAAGAGGAACAAATTCCCCAGTAAACACCCTAAACATCCAAACACCAAACAAGGCTAGATATCGATCATGTTTCCAAAATGATCCCTATATCCCCATGAGCCAAACCTCATTGACACCCCCAGGGAGTCTCAACCCCAAACAAAAGGTCCAATCATTATTGGCAAACCCACACAAATCCCCAGGACAAGCCCGAACTACACCGGTTTTGATCCCATTCGGGTATGTAGGCAAAGGACTTTGTCCTTCCAAACCAACCAACCAAACAAAGCAAAACAAAAAGAGAGCCCAATCGTCATTGGCACAACCACAACCAAGACCGACCTTGCTCGGCACTCAACCAGCATCCCACATATCATGCATAACATAATTTATGCATCATGTCATTTTCATTCATGCATGCATATACAAGTCATTCACACACATGCATTTCATAAATCATGTCATGCATCCTCAATAAGGATTCTCCAGTGAGTATCACATATTCACCAACATCCATCAACAGTCAAGAAAGCGTTCCCCAGTGAACCTCCTTCCCTAACTGTCACGAGTCCATCTCATATCATATTGCATTGCATATCACTGCATATCATACTACATAACATGCATCATACAATCATGTTTTCCGGTTCAACCAGGGGCACCTATTTAGGGTAAGACCACAGCTCGTTAGGAATCGACCTTCAGTGAAAGTGCCTGAATAAGATTACCTAGCTTAGGTATCAACCTCTAGTGAAAGTGCCTAGATAAGATCACCTCCCCCAGTGTATCGACCTTCAGTGTTAGCGGCTGAATAAGATCACAGCTCGTTAGGAATCGACCTTCAGTGAAAGCGCCTGAATAAGATTACCTAGCTTAGGTATCGACCTCTAGTGAAAGCGCCTAGATAAGATCACCTCCCTCAATGTTCGACCTTCAGTGTTAGCGGCTGAATAAGATCACTTCCCCTGTAGGAATCTACCTTCAGTGTTAGCGGCTGGATACGATTACCTTCATCCCCCAGTGGATCTACCTCCAGTGTTAGCGGCTGGATACGATCAACCTTTTCAAACCTTTGCATTTGCATTCCGCGAAGGACAAAATTCGGGTCTTTCTTTTTACTTAATTGATCTTCGCAAAGAGTTCATGAGATGCCCTCGGCACTCATACACTCTATGCGAAGACACAATTAAGTAGGGGCAGCTGTAGTACCCTAATTTTGTCCTAAGCATTTTAAAACAAAATCAAAAAAAAAAAATCAAAGAGGGGGAAAAAAGTCAAAGTCAACAAAAGTCAACAGAAAAGTCAACATTTCAAAAATGCTGACTTCGCACTGCGAAGCTCACTTCGCACTGCGAAGTCTGCGATTTTTCTGCAGATTTTTGGTTTCTTTGATTTAATTCCAGAATTTGTTGCATATCATTTCCATATTTATTTTAATCAGCATTCATGGCTAATTGGGCCAAGCAAAACCAGAATTGAAGGACTTGCCATTAATGCCAAGGTTGGAAGCTTTTTCTTCCAACCTAGCATGTGACAAGCAAGTGGGCTTGCCCTTGGGCAGCTCTTGTCCCTCCCATGTGACCTGTTAACCACCCCAAGGTTGCCAGCCACCTGCTTGAGACTTTCCTCCTGCTTGCTCCCCCAAAACCAGTCAAACTAGCTGCATTTTCTCACTTGAAAAGCCATGAGTGCCTACCCTGTTTTTGCAGCAGCTTTTCACCCCTCACACCAGCCATAGATAGCCTTTTTCATCCCTCAATCTCTGCACATTACAGTGCACTTTTTCATTGATCAACCATTGGGATTGCAAGGATTGATCCCCAAGCTTGGCCAATTGCAATTCAGCTTTGTTTTTCATCATTACCTTCTAGAATTAGTTGATTTTGTGGCTGAAATCAGTCAAAGACTTAACCCTTGGCACAAGGCAGGGTTGCCTCTATCCATTAGCATTTAATGCAAAGGGATTCAGCCTGATCCTAGCCACAAATCAGCTGGATTTTGGGATTTTCTAATGATGAAATAGATTTGGTTTTGGCCTATAAATAGAAGGCAATGCCCAAGGAAATAAAGACAACTGATAACAGCATTTTCAAGAGCAGAAACTCTACTCATTCCAACTTACAAACACTCACAAACAACCAGAAAAAAACCAATCCAACACAAAGCATCACAAAGTTCAAATTCATCACCAATATCAAAAACCTTTGTGAAAGCCTTCAACCAATTCAAATCCATTGCAGCTGGAGCTTTGCTAAGGAGTTATGTAAGTTTCTAAGCCTTTGTATTGCATTTTCATTTGTGTTTGCATAGCAATTTTGGCTCAAAACTCCTGTTTCTAAAAAAACCCCTTTTGAATTTCAAAGAAATCCCAAGGTTTTCAAAACATCAAAACTGGTTTGACCAGTCCTTTTCATCCCAAAAACTCAAAGCTTTTCACTCACCTAAAAGGTCCTGAGTGTGTTCAGAAGTTGTTTCTGAACAAAAGTTCAGAAACAGCTTCTGAACTCAAAAATTCGCATGCTTCGCAGTGCGAAGTCATGGTCGCAGTGCGACCATGACAGAACTCAGAATCTGAGTTTAGGTGCCCAAATGGGCAATTTTTGAGGTTCTAGCCCAAGAGCTCAGAACCTAAGAGTTTTTAAACCCATGTTTTTCAAACCATAACAAGGATTTTGCACAATCTTGACAAAATCACAAGTTCGTATGACTTTTTGTGGATAACTTGCAAAACAAGTTATGTTCTCAAACTTTCAAAACAGCATGAACTAACAAGCTATGTTCATCATTTCAATCCAAACTTGAACTATAAATATTGTTCATGATGTTCAAAACTCAAACATGAACATACGCCGAATACGTTCGCTTTTCGCAAAATGAGCCGAACTTGCGTGTTTTCTAAGCAAAATTGCTAAATCTTTCCAATTTGGGTTTTCAAACCAAATGTTTTGATATACCTTGGGATTTCTAAAAGAATTCTACCCAAAAACATTAATGAAAAAGGGATGGTGTGACGTATGTCTCTCCATTGCCCCGATTGTACGAATGCGTGACGTATGTCTCGTCGTTCGGACAATCGTCATCCCCTTTTTTTTAATATGTACAACCCTAACCAAACCAAATCTTGGCCCCTTGTGGTCAATCCGAACCTTTTGGTCCCCCGTGACCATTAAATTCGATCCCTCGACTCGTTAGAGTCCACTCGGTCAATGTTCGACTCGTCCGAGTCCATTGTACCCGTTCTTGATCTCAGTGGATCAATCGAACAATCGCCCGACTCTTTGGAGTCCACTCGGTCAATGATTGACTTGTATGAGTCCATTGCACCTCTCTTTTGGTCCCATAGCGACCAATTCGAACCCTTTTACCCTAACGGACGTACCTTTTAACAATTCTAGTGCGATTCACGAACAAACGCTTAATAAGTCTCCCAAGCGCGAGCATACAAGCTACGTTTTAATCGCAAGAATTCGGTTAAAACATCGTCCATTTAAAATTAACCAACACATGTACGTTTTTCTACCAAAGAACTACGTACGCTTTGAGTTCTCCGACTACCGGGAGATACGTAGGAGCAAGATCGACATCTTGTCAAGCGCAATAATAAAAAACTTTTTTTTCTTTTCTTTCGTTTGTTTTTATCTCTTTTTCCCCCCTTTATTATATTTTGACATAAATAAGCATGCGCGCAAAACATTTAAAAACAATTTAAGCTTTAGCCAAATAGAAGGTTCCCGTTGAGTACAACGGACGTGAGGGGTGCTAATACCTTCCCCTTGTGTAATCGACTCCCGAACCCGACAATGGTTGCGATTACCATCCTTTCCTCATCGTCAAAGGGTTTTATTATCGTTTCCCTTTAAACAAAAAAAAAACTTAAGGGTTTATCAACGTTCCCTTTACACAAAAACTTTGGTGGCGGCTTCACAAAGGCCCTCCGAGCGTTTACGAACGACCTCGGAGGATTTGCGCGTCTTTTTCTCAGGAAAAAAACGAGGTGCGCATACAACTGACGGGACATCATTCTTGATCTTATCATACTCGAGACACTGCCACATCAATTGGAAATCTTTTCTTACTCTTAACTCATTTTGTAACATTCGGGATTTGCCTTTCGACTGGCTTGCTAGGTTTGCCCCGCCAATGTTACCCATGTTTAAGTGCCCAAATGGGCAATTTTTGAGGTTCTAGCCCAAGAGCTCAGAACCTAAGAGTTTTTAAACCCATGTTTTTCAAACCATAACAAGGATTTTGCACAATCTTGACAAAATCACAAGTTCGTATGACTTTTTGTGGATAACTTGCAAAACAAGTTATGTTCTCAAACTTTCAAAACAGCATGAACTAACAAGCTATGTTCATCATTTCAATCCAAACTTGAACAATAAATATTGTTCATGATGTTCAAAACTCAAACATGAACATACGCCGAATACGTTCGCTTTTCGCAAAATGAGCCGAACTTGCGTGTTTTCTAAGCAAAATTGCTAAATCTTTCCAATTTGGGTTTTCAAACCAAATGTTTTGATATACCTTGGGATTTCTAAAAGAATTCTACCCAAAAACATGAATGAAAAAGGGATGGTGTGACGTATGTCTCTCCATTGCCCCGATTGTACGAATGCGTGACGTATGTCTCGTCGTTCGGACAATCGTCATCCCCTTTTTTTTAATATGTACAACCCTAACCAAACCAAATCTTGGCCCCTTGTGGTCAATCCGAACCTTTTGGTCCCCCGTGACCATTAAATTCGATCCCTCGACTCGTTAGAGTCCACTCGGTCAATGTTCGACACGTCCGAGTCCATTGTACCCGTTCTTGATCTCAGTGGATCAATCGAACAATCGCCCGACTCTTTGGAGTCCACTCGGTCAATGATTGACTTGTATGAGTCCATTGCACCTCTCTTTTGGTCCCATAGCGACCAATTCGAACCCTTTTACTCTAATGGACGTACCATTTAACAATTCTAGTGCGATTCACGAACAAACGCTTAATAAGTCTCCCAAGCGCGAGCATACAAGCTACGTTTTAATCGCAAGAATTCGGTTAAAACATCGTCCATTTAAAATTAACCAACACATGTACGTTTTTCTACCAAAGAACTACGTACGCTTTGAGTTCTCCGACTACCGGGAGATACGTAGGAGCAAGATCGACATCTTGTCAAGCGCAATAATAAAAAACTTTTTTTTCTTTTCTTTTGTTTGTTTTTATCTCTTTTTCCCCCCTTTATTATATTTTGACATAAATAAGCATGCGCGCAAAACATTTAAAAACAATTTAAGCTTTAGCCAAATAGAAAGTTCCCGTTGAGTACAACGGACGTGAGGGGTGCTAATACCTTCCCCTTGCGTAATCGACTCCCGAACCCGACAATGGTTGCGATGACCATCCTTTCCTCATCGTCAAAGGGTTTTATTATCGTTTCCCTTTAAACAAAAAAAAACTTAAGGGTTTATCAACGTTCCCTTTACACAAAAACTTTGGTGGCGGCTTCACAAAGGCCCTCCGAGCGTTTACGAACGACCTCGGAGGATTTGCGCGTCTTTTTCTCAGGAAAAAAACGAGGTGCGCACACAACTGACGGGACATCATTCTTGATATTATCATACTCGAGACACTGCCACATCAATTGGAAATCTTTTCTTACTCTTAACTCATTTTGTAACATTCGGGATTTGCCTTTCGACTGGCTTGCCAGGTTTGCCCCGCCAATGTTACCCATGTTTAAGTGCCCAAATGGGCAATTTTTGAGGTTCTAGCCCAAGAGCTCAGAACCTAAGAGTTTTTAAACCCATGTTTTTCAAACCATAACAAGGATTTTGCACAATCTTGACAAAATCACAAGTTCGTATGACTTTTTGTGGATAACTTGCAAAACAAGTTATGTTCTCAAACTTTCAAAACAGCATGAACTAACAAGCTATGTTCATCATTTCAATCCAAACTTGAACAATAAATATTGTTCATGATGTTCAAAACTCAAACATGAACATACGCCGAATACGTTCGCTTTTCGCAAAATGAGCCGAACTTGCGTGTTTTCTAAGCAAAATTGCTAAATCTTTCCAATTTGGGTTTTCAAACCAAATGTTTTGATATACCTTGGGATTTCTAAAAGAATTCTACCAAAAAACATGAATGAAAAAGGGATGGTGTGACGTATGTCTCTCCATTGCCCCGATTGTACGAATGCGTGACGTATGTCTCGTCGTTCGGACAATCGTCATCCCCTTTTTTTTAATATGTACAACCCTAACCAAACCAAATCTTGGCCCCTTGTGGTCAATCCGAACCTTTTGGTCCCCCGTGACCATTAAATTCGATCCCTCGACTCGTTAGAGTCCACTCGGTCAATGTTCGACTCGTCCGAGTCCATTGTACCCGTTCTTGATCTCAGTGGATCAATCGAACAATCGCCCGACTCTTTGGAGTCCACTCGGTCAATGATTGACTTGTATGAGTCCATTGCACCTCTCTTTTGGTCCCATAGCGACCAATTCGAACCCTTTTAACCTAACGGACGTACCTTTTAACAATTCTAGTGCGATTCACGAACAAACGCTTAATAAGTCTCCCAAGCGCGAGCATACAAGCTACGTTTTAATCGCAAGAATTCGGTTAAAACATCGTCCATTTAAAATTAACCAACACATGTACGTTTTTCTACCAAAGAACTACGTACGCTTTGAGTTCTCCGACTACCGGGAGATACGTAGGAGCAAGATCGACATCTTGTCAAGCGCAATAATAAAAAACTTTTTTTTCTTTTCTTTCGTTTGTTTTTATCTCTTTTTCCCCCCTTTATTATATCTTGACATAAATAAGCATGCGCGCAAAACATTTAAAAACAATTTAAGCTTTAGCCAAATAGAAGGTTCCCGTTGAGTACAACGGACGTGAGGGGTGCTAATACCTTCCCCTTGCGTAATCGACTCCCGAACCCGACAATGGTTGCGATTACCATCCTTTCCTCATCGTCAAAGGGTTTTATTATCGTTTCCCTTTAAAAAAAAAAAAACTTAAGGGTTTATCAACGTTCCCTTTACACAAAAACTTTGGTGGCGGCTTCACAAAGGCCCTCCGAGCGTTTACGAACGACCTCGGAGGATTTGCGCGTCTTTTTCTCAGGAAAAAAACGAGGTGCGCACACAACTGACGGGACATCATTCTTGATCTTATCATACTCGAGACACTGCCACATCAATTGGAAATCTTTTCTTACTCTTAACTCATTTTGTAACATTCGGGATTTGCCTTTCGACTGGCTTGCCAGGTTTGCCCCGCCAATGTTACCCATGTTTAAGTGCCCAAATGGGCAATTTTTGAGGTTCTAGCCCAAGAGCTCAGAACCTAAGAGTTTTTAAACCCATGTTTTTCAAACCATAACAAGGATTTTGCACAATCTTGACAAAATCACAAGTTCGTATGACTTTTTGTGGATAACTTGCAAAACAAGTTATGTTCTCAAACTTTCAAAACAGCATGAACTAACAAGCTATGTTCATCATTTCAATCCAAACTTGAACAATAAATATTGTTCATGATGTTCAAAACTCAAACATGAACATACGCCGAATACGTTCGCTTTTCGCAAAATGAGCCGAACTTGCGTGTTTTCTAAGCAAAATTGCTAAATCTTTCCAATTTGGGTTTTCAAACCAAATGTTTTGATATACCTTGGGATTTCTAAAAGAATTCTACCCAAAAACATGAATGAAAAAGGGATGGTGTGACGTATGTCTCTCCATTGCCCCGATTGTACGAATGCGTGACGTATGTGTCGTCGTTCGGACAATCGTCATCCCCTTTTTTTTAATATGTACAACCCTAACCAAACCAAATCTTGGCCCCTTGTGGTCAATCCGAACCTTTTGGTCCCCCGTGACCATTAAATTCGATCCCTCGACTCGTTAGAGTCCACTCGGTCAATGTTCGACTCGTCCGAGTCCATTGTACCCGTTCTTGATCTCAGTGGATCAATCGAACAATCGCCCGACTCTTTGGAGTCCACTCGGTCAATGATTGACTTGTATGAGTCCATTGCACCTCTCTTTTGGTCCCATAGCGACCAATTCGAACCCTTTTACCCTAACGGACGTACCTTTTAACAATTCTAGTGCGATTCACGAACAAACGCTTAATAAGTCTCCCAAGCGCGAGCATACAAGCTACGTTTTAATCGCAAGAATTCGGTTAAAACATCGTCCATTTAAAATTAACCAACACATGTACGTTTTTCTACCAAAGAACTACGTACGCTTTGAGTTCTCCGACTACCGGGAGATACGTAGGAGCAAGATCGACATCTTGTCAAGCGCAATAATAAAAAACTTTTTTTTCTTTTCTTTCGTTTGTTTTTATCTCTTTTTCCCCCCTTTATTATATTTTGACATAAATAAGCATGCGCGCAAAACATTTAAAAGCAATTTAAGCTTTAGCCAAATAGAAGGTTCCCGTTGAGTACAACGGACGTGAGGGGTGCTAATACCTTCCCCTTGCGTAATCGACTCCCGAACCCGACAATGGTTGCGATGACCATCCTTTCCTCATCGTCAAAGGGTTTTATTATCGTTTCCCTTTAAACAAAAAAAAAACTTAAGCGTTTATCAACGTTCCCTTTACACAAAAACTTTGGTGGCGGCTTCACAAAGGCCCTCCGAGCGTTTACGAACGACCTCGGAGGATTTGCGCGTCTTTTTCTCAGGAAAAAAACGAGGTGCGCACACAACTGACGGGACATCATTCTTGATCTTATCATACTCGAGACACTGCCACATCAATTGGAAATCTTTTCTTACTCTTAACTCATTTTGTAACATTCGGGATTTGCCTTTCGACTGGCTTGCCAGGTTTGCCCCGCCAATGTTACCCATGTTTAACTCTTGTGTATACAACAACCCATAACATAGATTATGGTTACATTCTCTCAGCATCGTAAACTTATTTCTCATTCTGGACGTCGAGTTCAAGATCCTTGCTTCCAATAGAAAACTCCACTCGATTGCTACCAAAAATAGTACGCTTAATCTTTAATCCTTTAATCAGAACCTGAACTTACGTTGCCCTTTACTGTAGACTATGAGTGACTTTTAAGCTGCATAAAAGTTCTTCTTCCTTTAACATTACTAGTTGCGTACCACCAATGCCAAAACATGTCACATAATTGAAAAACTGATACACTATTATCTGTGTGGTATAAACACTGTCTGATGAGTATACATTACTAATCACAACCTGGTACATACGGCATGTTATCATAACGTGGTTACAACGTGGAATAACTTACATGCCACTGCATAGTCATTTCTGATTAATGCTTCAAACTCACCAATTTCATCTTACGAGTGCAACCTGCACTGGTGCTATCTCATGCTCAATTTCTCTTTAGACTAAACTTATTCTTCAAGTATACTCGATGTTACTGAGCTAAAAATAGCCAAACTACCATTTTAGCGATAACTTCCATTGATCCCGTCTTAGTGCTAGAGTCACATCCTTCTTATTCCTTACCATATATTCCATTTCTCATGGATATCGAGGTTTGAAGTATTCTTTAACTTAGCTTCCCAAAATTTTTCCATTAGGACTTGTGATATATTCAAATCGTCTCTACTTACTGCTATTCCATATTATAAGAAGTATGCACTTAACATTTTCTTGTTCCTTAAGCTTTAACTTAGAATCGTTCATTAACTCATCCTTGAATCACTTTTCCGCTGCGCAACTCTGATTTAAACAAATCACTTCGGAGGTGTAATACACCATTATAAAATTCTCTGGCTGACTTGTTCCTTAATGACCCGTAGCTATCACAGTAGAATTACCTTACATTTGTTTATTCTCTCGTGACTTTAACCACCAGTTTAACTTACCGACTGATCGTCATCTGACTTGGTTTTCCTTTCGGACATAAACCGTATACTTACTTTCTCAAAAATACGTCGAAACCTGTAAACAATTTTCATCAACCACTACGGACCAAGCAGTGATTCCGTCAAAAACAGCTTATACACTGGTTCTAGCTTATTCTCCATGCTCCGATTACTGTGACCATCTCATGGTCAATCCAACATGTATTATCGTTTTATCATACCTCTTAGGTTACCTTCGAATCCCTCCAGTTAACTGATCTCGAGCTTCAGAACCTCATCATTACCTTTTAATTCATTCAACAACTCGTTACTGCATTCACAATTCAAATCTTGATCTTAACATCTGAGTAATTCTGCATATAGTTAAACAGTTAGAAATTTGTACCTTATTACCGCCCTCGGAACTTATCAACACGAGGTGATCTCTTTCAGCTTCTAGTATAACTGTGGAAAGAAACTCATCAGTTGAAAACTTAAAACTCATTAACATTAACCACAATCTTAACCTTTTGTATTTAAGGCGATCCTCCGTATAATAAAGTCTCAAAATAATTTCCCGGCTAAAATTCCGATTATCCTTCAAAACTGGTCTACTATAACCATGTGTCCTCTTAAACTCGTCTTCTTCACCCAATCTTGGGACTTCAACTTATTATTCAATATCCTATTCTGGGAAATCATTACTTGCTGTCGAGCTTGCGTTTCTCGTATAAAACATCTCGATGGCTCATCATAACAAAAATAATCTGATTTACTTCTCTTGGTATAAAACTTTCCATTGAACTTAGCTTATTTCAAATCTGCTTACTCATCCATTTTGGGTCCTAGATTGCATACCATCTTTTCTTCTTAAGGAGTGCTCCACTGCCATTCTCGTGGCACGAGAAGCATGGATCGTGGCATGATAGTTCCAGCAAGTTCAGATCCTGCAGCTTCATCTGTCCCAATTAATCCTCTTAATCAATAATTAAATCTCTTCACTATTTGGATTTAAAATCTCGTCCGATTCGAGTGCGCGAGTCCTTCGATTCCTCACACTCTGTCCTTATTACCACTACTCAACTATGGTTCCCGTCGTGGTTCCATAATTTCTTACTGTTCGTGTCTCCTCCTATGAGACATCTCTTAATGACGCGTCCAACTGTGTTAGAGTTCTTCACCTTATCTTTAATATTTCTGACATTCCTGAAACTCTGCCGTAAATAGGCTTAGTCACTTTACGGTTCGATGGCCACCATTTGGCGTCGATTACTTCTTCGCCAACTCCGTCATACAATTCTACCACCTTAATCTTCGCCCTTCATAAACTTGATTCCTCCTTGGTCATATTCAGCTCTCGGACATTTATCCTAACTGTCATATACTAGACTGAGTTGATCAGGCTCAACTAGATGTGACCTTTAGAATAATATCAGGAACACAATGGTCCCACTACTTTTATTGAATCTTTAATGACCCAAGGCACGGTCTGAATCGACCTGCTCTGATACCAATTGTAACACCCATACTAAATTATCTAGAATATTTAGCATGTGTATTAATCTGATACTGGGTACATTAAAAATTTCAATATTAATAACAATAATACATACAACCGAATGAGTACAAGTTGGCTCGTATTACAATTATCCAAATATCAAAACATACATTTCTATATACATATACAATCTGCAGCCTCTTGAGCGTGTCCTTGACGAGCAACTGCACTCCATCCAGCATCTTCATGAAGATCTTCATCTGAAAACCACGTGGCTACCTGAAAACCTGCACCAGAAGGATAGGGATGAGACATAATGTCTCAGTGAGCTCCTACCCTACCTACTGTTGGCAACCACAGGGAACCTAGGGTCGCCGTGCCTACCTCGGCAATCTTGGGGATACCTATGATCACCAAGTCTTAACCTTACCCATAGAGGGCGACCTGACTGTTCCTGCTCAACTAGTGATCAAGGGGAAACCTAGGATCACTGCCTGAATCTGATACTGAATAGTCATGAGATCTAGACTATATCCTGATAACTGGGTGATCGAGGGGAAACCTAGGATCACCACCTGATAACTGACACCTGATATCTGATACTTGTCTGATAATTATTCTCTGTCTGATAACATGAATAAATATTAACTGTTACATGTCTTTATGTTAGCTGTTAGCGTTGAACAAGCAATATTATCTGGGTTCATTTTACGGAATGCCCCCAGGTGGAGTAACCCCGAAGCACATTCCCCTGATAACCGGTGAAAATTCCTATCATATCAGGCTAACACCGGACTCCTCTTGTCGTCGTGCGGTTATCCTTGCGGAATAACACGTCCCACTGGCGTGAACCTCCTGTGTCCCACTGGCGTGAACAACAGAAGACACGACTTAACATTAGTCTTAACTGATGCGTATACCTCCCGTGTCCCACTGGCGTGAACGACGGAAGACGCGAATTAATAATCTTTAACTTATGCATGAACCTTTCATGTCCCACTGGCGTGAACGATGAAAGTCACGACTTAACAGTATTAATCTTATTCTTAACTTTGCGTGAACCATTCGTGTCCCACTGGCGTGAACGACGAAGGCCACGACTTAATATCTGATTAATTCTTGTTCTTACTCTTCTTATACTTATAACTTATGTTTATTGCATATCTAATGCATTCTTGAATGCTTAACCTATTAAAGGTTCTTAACTATGACTATAGTTCCATTCTTGTGCTTAATACATGATAAATCTCATTCTAAATCTCTTTAACCTATAAAGGTTCTTGACTTATCGTTCTCATAAGCCATTATCTAAAGGTTGGGAACTAAGCTCCTTTCTTACTTAATAACTTAGGGATAATTCTACCCATTGCCATGATTGATTCTTGAATCTTAGTGAGGTTAAACCTCAAAGATATGTTAAGTTTCTAACCCCACTCTCATGCTAATACAAGATATACTATGATCCATTCTTCCATTACTCAAAGCATAAAGGCATACTGGAACTGTGCGGATGGTTTCTGGCTTTAAAACACATTTTAAAATTTGGGGAGGCCTGCTGTGTTTATCGTGGCACGATGTGCCTTGTCGTGGCACGATGGCGTGCTGATCACTATGATCATGGCACGATGCGTGCCATCGTGGCACGATAAATCCAGGGGTGCCAGGCCCTGTAGCTGTTCCAGAAAGTTCAAAAACGAGTATTTAACAACATCACAGTCCAGCAAGCATTTATACATCAAAATCAAGGTTTTTAACACATAAAATCATAGCATAATTGTAATATCCCGCTTATTAGTATCAATTATCAATGTTAGAAGCAATTAATAAGCGTGGCAATTTAGTAATAAGTGGCAATGGCAAATTGGTAATTAATTCAAAAAGTGGGATTATAAGAAAATAGGAATGGCAAGATATTTTCATTTGTGTTTTCTTCTTCTCTTACACTCTCTCAAAATCAGTTTCTCTCCCTCCTTTCTCTCACTCACACGCCACTCCCCCTCACTCTAATCCTTCAAGCTTTCATCCCCAATCCTTGTGAGAAGCTTATGCAAGCAAGCTTGTGTTGGAAGCTAGGGTAATAGGAAGAGATAAGGAAGGAACAAGCTAGGGTTTCCAAGAACAAGAACAACCAGCACCAAACAAGGTTTAGGTGAGCTCATTTCAGATTATAGAACCAATTTAGAGTGTCTTTGACAAGTTTTATAAGTTTTAGAAAGTTTTCAAGTTTACCCTAATTTTCTTGCTTGTTTAATCTTTGCTCATGAGTGTTTATAAATGTTAATTTATGAAGGAAAATCATATTTATCATGTTTAGGAAGCATGGGTATCATTAAATGGGCAAAAATGGTGGAAATCACGTTTTTACACAGGTTTTTACTGATACGGTCGCTGTAGCGACGGACTGTCGCTTGTAGCGACCAGACTGGGTTTTTCCCTGCCTAGCTGCGCTTGTAGCGACCTCACTGGCGCTTGTAGCGACCAGTGGCGCTTGTAGCAAGGAACTGGGTGCTTGTAGCGACCAGGTTCTGTCTACTGGCGCTTGTAGCGACCAGAAGGGCGCTGTAGCGACCAGCCCTGGACAGCCAACCTAGTTGAGCTGTTCTGGGGATCCTGGTTCGCGCGGGCATGGATTTTTGGAAACTGATTTCTTATAACATATTTTAGAAACTTAAACCACCATTTTAGTTCATTCCAGATGCTTCCAAAGATTAAGATATTACTTGAGCAAAGGTTATGCAAAGCTTGGAAATTCATGAATTAAGTTACAGGCTTAAGTAAGCCCTAGGAATGGCTCATGAGAACGATGGGTCAAGAACCTTGATAGGTTAATGATAATGATACCAAGTTTCAAGTTTAGAACCTTATATAGGTTAAGAGTTCAGAATTAGTAAGATTAAGCTGTGGCCTTCGATGTTCACGCCAGTGGGACACGAATGGTACACGTAGAGTAAAGACTAAGATTATTACCTTTAAGTCGTGATTTTCATTGTTCACGCCAGTGGGACATGAAAAGTTCACGCATCAGTTTACAGATTATTTATTCGCGTCTTCCGTCGTTCACGCCAGTGGGACACGGGAGGTATACGCATCAGTTAAGACTATTATTATTAAGTCGTGTCTTCTGTTGTTCACGCCAGTGGGACGCAGGAGGTTCACGCCAGTGGGACGTGTTATTCCGCAAGGATAACCGCACGACGACAAGAGGAGTCCGGTGTTAGCCTGATATGATAGGAATTTTCACCGGTTATCAGGGGAATGTGCTTCGGGGTTACTCCACCCGGGGGCATTCCGTAAAATGAACCCAGATAATAATGTTTGTTCAACGCTAACAGCTAACTTAAAGTATCAGTTATTATTCTATTATATTATCAGTCAGGAAATATTTACTTAGACAATTGTCAGACTTCAGTTAGCAGTTATCAGACGGTGATCCTAGGTCTCCCCTTGATCACCAGATCAGCAGGATCAGTCAGATGACCCTCTATGGGCAAAGTAAGACTTGGCGATCATAGGTATCCCCAAGATCGCCGAGGTAGGCACGGTGACCCTAGGTTCCCTGAGGTTGCCAAACAGTAGGTAGGGTAGGAGCTCACTGAGACATTATGTCTCATCCCTTTCCTTCTGGTGCAGGTTCTTCTCAGGTGGCACGACGCAAAGGTAAAGAGAAAGCTACGGATTGATCGTGCCGTATTATGTTTTATCATGAGGATGTTGTATAAGATTGATGTATATGATGTATATTATAAGGAATCTTATGTAATGGATCTTGAGTTGTAACATAAACTTGTGTATTGTGTAATCAATAAATAACTTTTCTGTATTGTATTTAATGTATCCAGTACGAAATTTTAATACTCGTAAGAGATCCTAGGCAATCTCTATATGGGTGTTACAATAATCATGTATTAACAAAAGGGAACTAACTTATGCAAATCTAGCTTAAAATCATTCATGATTTCCTTTCCTCTCTAAACCACAAAACTACCCAAAAAGAGGGTAAAATTCATAGGGAGCTCACCTTAGTTGTGTTTGATGCTTGACAAGCTCTCAACTTGAAACCCTAGCTTGATCCACTTTCATTTTCTCTTAATTCTTCCTCAAATCTCCTTGTTTCTTTCTCTTGTACTAGCTTTCCACACAAGCTTGCTAGCATGCTCTTCCTCACATGAATTGGAATGAAATCTTGATGAGTGAAGGAAGGAGGGGTGAGGCGTGTGAGTAGAGTGAAGAGAGGGGAGTGAGCTGATTTTCTTTAGAATAGTGTAGAGGAGTGTAGAGAGAATGAGAGAAAGTGGTAAGAAAATCTTGCCTCTCTTTTTTTTATAATCCTCCTCTTTGAGTTAATTACAATAATGCCATTCCTCTTATTAACAAATTTGCCATGCTTGTTCCATAAGTTTCTAACACTGTTAACCGTTACATATAAACGGGATATTACGCTTACCATATAAATACCCATTAACTGACAATTTACCAAATTGTCCTTTGCTCAAACATTTATGATACATCGTCCCAATATTAATAAATATTCGAATCTTAGGCGGGATATTACACTTACATTGATGATAAGGATCAAAATCCACTAAATTTATTGAAGATACAGATTAGAAACTAAAAAAAAATTGTATGTCTAATAATTTATAAAATCATATATTATCAAGAATTAAGAAAGACTCTAAGTCCTTGTCCGATTATTCTAATTTCTATAAATGTTGTTGCATTTGGGTTATCGCTGATTAACAACAAAGTCAATCAGGATTTGTAGAGGGGACTAAGTTATCTAATAAATTACAAAATAAAATTAGAAAATTTAATCGTAGACTAATTTATATATTATGGTTGTTGTAATACCTCGATCCACGAGACTACTATTTAAATAATAATTCATGTAATTCAACAACATCGAGGTATTACGATACATCAAACATCTCATGTTAATTCTTGATAATAAAAATTTCATCAACAATTATTACAACACAACAGAAAATAAACATCTCAACATAATATTCATCTTAAGTCTCATCAAAAATATCTCAAATAAATACATCGTCTTAAAAATTCAACAAGTAAAATAAATCCCGGACTCCTAGATCAGAGCACCTAATCTAGAAATCCTCGAAAACGCAACTTAAAATAGATGACATAATGTCTCAGTGAGCTCCAGCCCAACCTATTGTTGGCAACCACGGGGAAACCTAGGGTCGCCATGCACTAAACTGATGGCAATCTCGGGGTAAACTATGATCGCCGTCAGTCTCTACATATCTTAGCGATCAAGGGAAAACTTGGATCGCTATAAATCTTTATCATATTCTTATCTTTGATAACTGATGTCTAATGACTACTTTGTCATATTTTCCTGTAACATATAAATGTATCTTTCTTTATCATTAAGTTAGAAAGTTAGCGTTGAACATACAATAATTATCTTGATTCATTTTACGAAGTGCATCCGAGTGGAGTAACCCCGGAGTACATCTTATTCATACCGGTGAAATTCCTATCTGAGACTAACACCGGACTCCCCTTGTCGCTGTGCGGGACTTACATAGAAACAATACCTGTCCACTACTAACGGGGAACCTGGACTCCACTACTAACGGGGAGCCTGGGAATCACGACTTAACTTATCTTATTGCCATGTAGGACTTACATCTAAAGAACGCCTAACCACTACTAACGGGGTACCTTAACTCCACTACTAACGGGGAGTCATAGAGTCACGACTTACTTTAATTAGCTTATTCTTTCATATATACATATAACTTGTATTCTTACGTGTGGACAACCCTCTCGAAGAAGTCCCATCCGGCATAATCCGGAGCACGATGGACACGTTTATCTTTATAATTAATTCTTGTTTTAATCCCTCGTAGGCATGTTTGTACAATAATCTATTCATATGCATATCTAATGCATTCATCAAGTAATTAATCTTGTGATTCTTAACCTATAATATAAGGTTTAAGCTTAACGTTCTCACAAGCCATTTAATTAATTGTTGGGAAACTAAACTCTTTACTTACCTGATGCCTATGGATAACTCTACCCATTTGTCACAAAAGACGTCTGAATTCTACTGAGATTAAATCCTTAATGATATTTGAAACACTGATCCCCACTCTCGTGTTAATACAAGATATGTCTATGACCTTTTCTTCCATTACTGAATGTACAAAGACGTTCTGGCACTGTGAGAATGGTTTTCTGGCCATAAAACACATTTCAAACATAGGGTGGCACACTGTCTTTGTCGTGGCACGATGGGTACCTATCGTGGCACGATGGTGCCCAGGTCCATATGATCATGGCACGATGGACGTGCTCGTGGCACGACAAACCCAGTGTTGCCAGGCCCTGTAGCTTTTCCAAAAAGTTCCAATACGAATTTTAACAAATTCTCACAACCAGCAAGTCAATATACATCAAATGATAGGGTTTTTAACTATAATAAATTGTTTTTGATAATGGAGTGGATTTAGAGATTAATCGAAAACAGGGAATAATTACAAATCGAAAGCAAGTTGTTCCTACAGTGAGTTAAAGATCAAAATTAGAAATAGATGGGTTTGAGAGCTCTCCCTCTAAACTGTGGTGAAGTGAAAGAGATGGAGGATTCTACTCATTCTATTCAACAGGCGATGATGGTGGTGAGCTAGTGTATTGTTGATGATTTTTGTTTATTTTTTTGTTGATGGAATGGGGTGGGGGTGATTTTTTTTTACCGTGAATGGTGTTGATGGTAATGGAGTTGTTAATGTACTTTTAATTACTTGACCCAAATAATTTAATGTGATGTATAGTGTTTACAGAAAGAAGCGGGAACATATATGCCTAACAAGATGACACTAGAAAAGAAGAGTTAAATTTTATAAGTAGACAATACATTAATATAAATAATAAGCAAAATAATAGAATATGTATAATAAAAACAGATAATCAAATCACAATAAATGTGATAAAAAAAAATATAAATTGTTATATCATCGTAAAACCTTTTTTTAGACATGTTTTTTTTTGACAAATTTTTTAAGACATTATTATTTATTAGTAACATGCTTTGGGAAAAAAAATAAAGTATATAATAATAGAAAATAAATAAATTATATATTATTAAGATTATAAACAAATATTCATTTTTATAAATATTGATTTTTTTTTTGTATGTTAAACTTATTTGACGCACAATGATTTCTTTTTATAAAAAAAAGGAAATTGAAATTATCATAAATAATTGTTGCACTAACGACCATTAAAGAATAGTCGTATTAAATTTGAAATGTTTTAATTGAGATTAAATTTATTCTATTTAGATATACCTTTCTTATATAATATATTTCACCGTTATCTTAATCTATTACCTTTATGAGCACTTGGAAAAGGATTTAAGTTTAGAAGATGTGTCAACCTAGTTGGAATGTCTTCCATTCTCTTTAATGTCGTTATGCTATTAATTTACCAAAAATAACAATTTTTACAAACATAAAGTATGAACTAATCATTGTTAAGTTCCACATTAGAAATTTTTATTAACTAATTTTCTATTATATGTCACATTCCATATTAGATTTTTGTTTCGTTTTGTGTTTCTAGTACGAAACAATCAAGTAACTTGGGACAACAAGTCCTAATAGTCAAATATGTAGTTTTGTTAAAGAGTTAAAGTATACATAAATGTGCATTTATTGTTATGCTTATAAATTGTGATTGTTTTATTCGACTTTGTTTATCAAATCAAATTGAACTTATACTATCAGAATATTAAGATTAACAAAGTGAAGATTATGGCAAAGTGTGGTATTAAAAAGATTGTTACAATTTTGATGATGATAATGTTGGTTGTTGCACAAGCTGATGATTCTCCTTCACCTTCATCACCACCCCATCAAACAATAGGTGAAATCATTTGCCTTGGCAAGTGTGCTCTTAAATGTAAACGCTTCTTAAGAACAAAACCATTATATGCAGGTTGTGTTGCTGCGTGTGGATTGTTGAATTGTCATAAGGTATCGTCAAAAGTTGCTTATGATTGTGCAACTAATTGTGTCATTTCAAAGTCCAATAACTTCAACACCGGTAAATATATTCTTCTTATTGTCTCGAATGATTTTTTTTATCAAGATTATGTTATAAATTACTGTTGTATTAAGTAATAGAGTTTCTTACAATACTTGACTTACTGCAGATGCTCGTGGTGTAAATCCAATCGTAAATTCATGTATGGAAGCGTGCAAGAACAAATAATTTGTCTAATGTAACACTCAATGTTTCAGCAAAAAGTTGCCATGAAAATTTTATTTAGAATTTGATAAGTAGTGACTGTGAAATTAAGTTTTCTTACACATATAATAAATCATATCTCATTATCATTACCATCTCAATTTGAGATATTTTTCTTAAAATGATGGAAAAAAATAGATGTATTTATATGACAGATATGATTTAACATATGTGTAACCTTCTTAAATATCGGTGCAAACAAATAATGGTTTATATTTGTTTATGATGTACTTAGAAGTCGTATAAGTAAAATCTATATAATTTAAAATAGATACTTTTAAATAATTTCATGATTTTGTCTTATGTTTTACCTTGTGAACGTGAAGAGACTTACATTGATGATAAGGATCAAAATCCACTAAATTTATTGAAGATACAGATTAGAAACTAAAAAAAAAATTGTATGTCTAATAATTTATAAAATCATATATTATCAAGAATTAAGAAAGACTCTAAGTCCTTGTCCGATTATTCTAATTTCTATAAATGTTGTTGCATTTGGGTTATCGCTGATTAACAACAAAGTCAATCAGGATTTGTAGAGGGGACTAAGTTATCTAATAAATTACAAAATAAAATTAGAAAATTTAATCGTAGACTAATTTATATATTATGGTTGTTGTAATACCTCGATCCACGATACTACTATTTAAATAATAATTCATGTAATTCAACAACATCGAGGAATTACGATACATCAAACATCTCATGTTAATTCTTGATAATAAAAATTTCATCAACAATTATCACAACACAACGGAAAATAAACATCTCAACATAATATTCATCTTAAGTCTCATCAAAAATATCTCAAATAAATACATCGTCTTAAAAATTCAACAAGTAAAATAAATCTCGGACTCCTAGATCAGAGCACCTAATCTAGACATCCTCGAAAACGCAACTTAAAATAGATGACATAATGTCTCAGTGAGCTCCAGCCCAACCTATTGTTGGCAACCACGGGGAAACCTAGGGTCGCCATGCACTAAACTGATGGCAATCTCGGGGTAAACTATGATCGCCGTCAGTCTCTACATATCTTAGCGATCAAGGGAAAACTTGGATCGCTATAAATCTTTATCATATTCTTATCTTTGATAACTGATGCCTAATGACTACTTTGTCATATTTTCCTGTAACATATAAATGTATCTTTCTTTATCATTAAGTTAGAAAGTTAGCGTTGAACATACAATAATTATCTTGATTCATTTTACGAAGTGCATCCAAGTGGAGTAACCCCGGAGTACATCTTATTCATACCGGTGAAATTCCTATCTGAGACTAACACCGGACTCCCCTTGTCGCTGTGCGGGACTTACATAGAAACAATACCTGTCCACTACTAACGGGGAACCTGGACTCCACTACTAACGGGGAGCCTGAGAATCACGACTTAACTTATCTTATTGCCGTGTAGGACTTACATCTAAAGAACGCCTAACCACTACTAACGGGGTACCTTAACTCCACTACTAACGGGGAGTCATAGAGTCACGACTTACTTTAATTAGCTTATTCTTTCATATATACATATAACTTGTATTCTTACGTGTGGACAACCCTCTCGAAGAAGTCCCATCCGGCATAATCCGGAGCACGATGGACACGTTTATCTTTATAATTAATTCTTGTTTTAATCCCTCGTAGGCATGTTTGTACAATAATCTATTCATATGCATATCTAATGCATTCATCAAGTAATTAATCTTGTGATTCTTAACCTATAATATAAGGTTTAAGCTTAACGTTCTCACAAGCCATTTAATTAATTGTTGGGAAACTAAACTCTTTACTTACCTGATGCCTATGGATAACTCTACCCATTTGTCACAAATGACGTCTGAATTCTACTGAGATTAAATCCTTAATGATATTTGAAACACTGATCCCCACTCTCGTGTTAATACAAGATATGTCTATGACCTTTTCTTCCATTACTGAATGTACAAAGACGTTCTGGCACTGTGAGAATGGTTTTCTGGCCATAAAACACATTTCAAACATAGGGTGGCACACTGTCTTTGTCGTGGCACGATGGTGCCCAGGTCCATATGATCATGGCACGATGGACGTGCTCGTGGCACGACAAACCCAGTGTTGCCAGGCCCTGTAGCTTTTCCATAAAGTTCCAATACGAATTTTAACAAATTCTCACAACCAGCAAGTCAATATACATCAAATGATAGGGTTTTTAACTATAATAAATTGTTTTTGATAATGGAGTGGATTTAGAGATTAATCGAAAACAGGGAATAATTACAAATCGAAAGCAAGTTGTTCCTACAGTGAGTTAAAGATCAAAATTAGAAATAGATGGGTTTGAGAGCTCTCCCTCTAAACTGTGGTGAAGTGAAAGAGATGGAGGATTCCACTCATTCTATTCAACAGGCGATGATGGTGGTGAGCTAGTGTATTGTTGATGATTTTTGTTTATTTTTTTGTTGATGGAATGGGGTGGGGGTGATTTTTTTTTACCGTGAATGGTGTTGATGGTAATGGAGTTGTTAATGTACTTTTAATTACTTGACCCAAATAATTTAATGTGATGTATAGTGTTTACAGAAAGAAGCGGGAACATATATGCCTAACAAGATGACACTAGAAAAGAAGAGTTAAATTTTATAAGTAGACAATACATTAATATAAATAATAAGCAAAATAATAGAATATGTATAATAAAAACAGATAATCGAATCACAATAAATGACTGATAAAAAAAAATATAAATTGTTATATCATCGTAAAACCTTTTTTTAGACATGTTTTTTTTTTGACAAATTTTTTAAGACATTATTATTTATTAGTAATAAGCTTTGCGAAAAAAAATAAAGTATATAATAATAGAAAATAAATAAATTATATATTATTAAGATTATAAACAAATATTCATTTTTATAAATATTCAATTTTTTTTTGTATGTTAAACTTATTTGACGCACAATGATTTCTTTTTATAAAAAAAAGAAAATTGAAATTATCATAAATAATTGTGGCACTAACGACCATTAAAGAATAGTCGTATTAAATTTGAAATGTTTTAATTGAGATTAAATTTATTCTATTTAGATATACCTTTCTTATATAATATATTTCACCGTTATCTTAATCTATTACCTTTATGAGCACTTGGAAAAGGATTTAAGTTTAGAAGATGTGTCAACCTAGTTGGAATGTCTTCCATTCTCTTTAATGTCGTTATGCTATTAATTTACCAAAAATAACAATTTTTACAAACATAAAGTATGAACTAATCATTGTTAAGTTCCACATTAGAAATTTTTATTAACTAATTTTCTATTATATGTCACATTCCATATTAGATTTTTGTTTCGGTTTGTGTTTCTAGTATGAAACAATCAACTAACTTGGGACAACAAGTCCTAATAGTCAAATATGTAGTTTTGTTAAAGAGTTAAAGTATACATAAATGTGCATTTATTGTTATGCTTATAAATTGTGATTGTTTTATTCAACTTTGTTTATCAAATCAAATTGAACTTATACTATCAGAATATTAAGATTAACAAAGTGAAGAGTTATGGCAAAGTGTGGTATTAAAAAGATTGTTACAATTTTGATGATGATAATGTTGGTTGTTGCACAAGCTGATGATTCTCCTTCACCTTCATCACCACCCCATCAAACAATAGGTGAAATCATTTGCCTTGGCAAGTGTGCTCTTAAATGTAAACGCTTCTTAAGAACAAAACCATTATATGCAGGTTGTGTTGCTGCGTGTGGATTGCTGAATTGTCATAAGGTATCGTCAAAAGTTGCTTATGATTGTGCAACTAATTGTGTCATTTCAAAGTCCAATAACTTCAACACCGGTAAATATATTCTTCTTATTGTCTCGTATGATTTTTTTTATCAAGATAATTTTATAAATTACTGTTGTATTAAGTAATAGAGTTTCTTACAATACTTGACTTACTGCAGATGCTCGTGGTGTAAATCCAATCGTAAATTCATGTATGGAAGCGTGCAAGAACAAATAATTTGTCTAATGTAACACTCAATGTTTCAGCAAAAAGTTGCCATGAAAATTTTATTTAGAATTTGATAAGTAGTGACCGTGAAATTAAGTTTTCTTACACATATAATAAATCATATCTCATTATCATTACCATCTCAATTTGAGATATTTTTCTTAAAATGATGGAAAAAAATAGATGTATTTATATGACAGATATGATTTAACATATGTGTAACCTTCTTAAATATCGGTGCAAACAAATAATGGTTTATATTTGTTTATGATGTACTTAGAAGTCGTATAAGTAAAATCTATATAATTTAAAATAGATACTTTTAAATAATTTCATGATTTTGTCTTATGTTTTACCTTGTGAACGTGAAGAGACTTACATTGATGATAAGGATCAAAATCCACTAAATTTATTGAAGATACAGATTAGAAACTAAAAAAAAATTGTATGTGTAATAATTTATAAAATCATATATTATCAAGAATTAAGAAAGACTCTAAGTCCTTGTCCGATTATTCTAATTTCTATAAATGTTGTTGCATTTGGGTTATCGCTGATTAACAACAAAGTCAATCAGGATTTGTAGAGGGGACTAAGTTATCTAATAAATTACAAAATAAAATTAGAAAATTTAATCGTAGACTAATTTATATATTATGGTTGTTGTAATACCTCGATCCACGAGACTACTATTTAAATAATAATTCATGTAATTCAACAACATCGAGGTATTACGATACATCAAACATCTCATGTTAATTCTTGATAATAAAAATTTCATCAACAATTAACACAGCACAACGGAAAATAAACATCTCAACATAGTATTCATCTCAGGTCTCATCAAAAATATCTCAAATAAATACATCGTCTTAAAAATTCAACAAGTAAAATAAATCTCGGACTCCTAGATCAGAGCACCTAATCTAGACATCCTCGAAAACGCAACTTAAAATAGATGACATAATGTCTCAGTGAGCTCCAGCCCAACCTATTGTTGGCAACCACGGGGAAACCTAGGGTCGCCATGCACTAAACTGATGGCAATCTCGGGGAAAACTATGATCGCCGTCAGTCTCTACATATCTTAGCGATCAAGGGAAAACTGGGATCGCTATAATTCTTTATCATATTCTTATCTTTGATAACTGATGCCTGATGACTACTTTGTCATATTTTCCTGTAACATATAAATGTATCTTTCTTTATCATTAAGTTAGAAAGTTAGCGTTGAACATACAATAATTTTCTTGATTCATTTTACGAAGTGCATCCGAGTGGAGTAACCCCGGAGTACATGTTATTCATACCGGTGAAATTCCTATCTGAGACTAACACCGGACTCCCCTTGTCGCTGTGCTCGACTTACATAGAAACAATACCTGTCCACTACTAATGGGGAACCTCGACTCCACTACTAACGGGGAGCCTGAGAATCACGACTTAACTTATCTTATTGCCGTGTAGGACTTACATCTAAAGAACGCCTAACCACTACTAACGGGGTACCTTAACTCCACTACTAACGGGGAGTCATAGAGTCACGACTTACTTTAATTAGCTTATTCTTTCATATATACATATAACTTGTATTCTTACGTGTGGACAACCCTCTCGAAGAAGTCCCATCCGTCATAATCCGGAGCACGATGGACCGTTTATCTTTATAATTAATTCTTGTTTTAATCCCTCGTAGGCATGTTTGTACAATAATCTATTAATATGCATATCTAATGCTTTCATCAAGTAATTAATCTTGTGATTCTTAACCTATAATATAAGGTTTAAGCTTAACGTTCTCACAAGCCATTTAATTAATTGTTGGGAAACTAAACCCTTTAATTACCTGATGCCTATGGATAATTCTACCCATTTGTCACAAATGACGTCTGAATTCTATTGAGATTAAATCCTTAATGATATTTGAAACACTGATCCCCACTCTCGTGTTAATACAAGATATGTCTATGACCTTTTCTTCCATTACTGAATGTACAAAGACGTTCTGGCGTTGTGAGAATGGTTTTCTGGCCATAAAACACATTTCAAACATAGGGTGGCACACTGTCTTTGTCGTGGCACGATGGGTACCTGTCGTGGCACGATGGTGCCCAGATCCATATGATCATCGCACGATGGACGTGCTCGTGGCACGACAAACCCAGTGTTGCCAGGTCCTGTAGCTTTTCCAAAAAGTTCCAATACGAATTTTAACAAATTCTCACAACCAGCAAGTCAATATACATCAAATGATAGGATTTTTAACTATAATAAATTGTTTTTGATAATGGAGTGGATTTAGAGATTAATCGAAAACAGGGAATAATTACAAATCGAAAGCAAGTTGTTCCTACAGTGAGTTAAAGATCAAAATTAGAAATAGATGGGTTTGAGAGCTCTCCCTCTAAACTGTGGTGAAGTGAAAGAGATGGAGGATTCCACTCATCCTATTCAACAGGCGATGTTGGTGGTGAGCTAGTGTACTGTTGATGATTTTTGTTTATTTTTTTGTTGATGGAATGGGGTGGAGGTGATTTTTTTTTTACCGTGAATGGTGTTGATGGTAATGGAGTTGTTAATGTACTTTTAATTACTTGACCCAAATAATTTAATGTGATGTATAGTGTTTACAGAAAGAAGCGGGAACATATATGCCTAACAAGATGACACTAGAAAAGAAGAGTTAAATTTTATAAGTAGACAATACATTAATATAAATAATAAGCAAAATAATAGAATATGTATAATAAAAACAGATAATCAAATCACAATAAATGACTGATAAAAAAAAATATAAATTGTTATATCATCGTAAAACCTTTTTTTAGACATGTTTTTTTTTTGACAAATTTTTTAAGACATTATTATTTATTAGTAAAAAGCTTTGGGAAAAAAAATAAAGTATATAATAATAGAAAATAAATAAATTATTTATTAAGATTATAAACAAATATTCATTTTTATAAATATTGAATTTTTTTTGTATGTTAAACTTATTTGACGCACAATGATTTCTTTTTATAAAAAAAAGGAAATTGAAATTATCATTAATAATTGTGGCACTAACGAACATTAAAGAATAGTCGTATTAAATTTGAAATGTTTTAATTGAGATTAAATTTATTCTATTTAGATATACCTTTCTTATATAATATATTTCACCGTTATCTTAATCTATTACCTTTATGAGCACTTGGAAAAGGATTTAAGTTTAGAAGATGTGTCAACCTAGTTGGAATGTCTTCCATTCTCTTTAATGTCGTTATGCTATTAATTTACCAAAAATAACAATTTTTACAAACATAAAGTATGAACTAATCATTGTTAAGTTCCACATTAGAAATTTTTATTAACTAATTTTCTATTATATGTCACATTCCATATTAGATTTTTGTTTCGTTTTGTGTTTCTAGTACGAAACAATCAACTAACTTGGGACAACAAGTCCTAATAGTCAAATATGTAGTTTTGTTAAAGAGTTAAAGTATACATAAATGTGCATTTATTGTTATGCTTATAAATTGTGATTGTTTTATTCAACTTTGTTTATCAAATCAAATTGAACTTATACTATCAGAATATTAAGATTAACAAAGTGAAGAGTTATGGCAAAGTGTGGTATTAAAAAGATTGTTACAATTTTGATGATGATAATGTTGGTTGTTGCACAAGCTGATGATTCTCCTTCACCTTCATCACCACCCCATCAAACAATAGGTGAAATCATTTGCCTTGGCAAGTGTGCTCTTAAATGTAAACGCTTCTTAAGAACAAAACCATTATATGCAGGTTGTGTTGCTGCGTGTGGATTGTTGAATTGTCATAAGGTATGGTCAAAAGTTGCTTATGATTGTGCAACTAATTGTGTCATTTCAAAGTCCAATAACTTCAACACCGGTAAATATATTCTTCTTATTGTCTCGTATGATTTTTTTTATCAAGATAATTTTATAAATTACTGTTGTATTAAGTAATAGAGTTTCTTACAATACTTGACTTACTGCAGATGCTCATGGTGTAAATCCAATCGTAAATTCATGTATGGAAGCGTGCAAGAACAAATAATTTGTCTAATGTAACACTCAATGTTTCAGCAAAAAGTTGCCATGAAAATTTTATTTAGAATTTGATAAGTAGTGACCGTGAAATTAAGTTTTCTTACACATATAATAAATCATATCTCATTATCATTACCATATCAATTTAAGATATTTTTCTTAAAATGCTGGAAAAAAATAGATGTATTTATATGACAGATATGATTTAACATATGTGTAACCTTCTTAAATATCGGCGCAAACAAATAATGGTTTATATTTGTTTATGATGTACTTAGAAGTCGTATAAGTAAAATCTATATAATTTAAAATAGATCCTTTTAAATAATTTCATGATTTTGTCTTATGTTTTACCTTGTGAACGTGAAGAGACTTACATTGATGATAAGGATCAAAATCCACTAAATTTATTGAAGATACAGATTAGAAACTAAAAAAAATTGTATGTGTAATAATTTATAAAATCATATATTATCAAGAATTAAGAAAGACTCTAAGTCCTTGTCCGATTATTCTAATTTCTATAAATGTTGTTGCATTTGGGTTATTGCTGATTAACAACAAAGTCAATCAGGATTTGTAGAGGGGACTAAGTTATCTAATAAATTACAAAATAAAATTAGAAAATTTAATCGTAGACTAATTTATATATTATGGTTGTTGTAATACCTCGATCCACGAGACTACTATTTAAATAATAATTCATGTAACTCAACAACATCGAGGTATTACGATACATCAAACATCTCATGTTAATTCTTCATAATAAAAATTTCATCAACAATTATCACAGCACAGCGGAAAATAAACATCTCAACATAGTATTCATCTCAGGTCTCATCAAAAATATCTCAAATAAATACATCATCTTAAAAATTCAACACGTAAAATAAATCCCGGACTCCTATATCAAAGCACCTAATCTAGACATCCTCGAAAACGCAACTTGAACTAGATGACATAATGTCTCAGTGAGCTCCAACCCAATCTATTGTTGGAAACCATGGGGAAACCTAGGGTCGCCACTGATGGCAATCTCGGGGAAAACTATGATCGCCGTCAGTCTCTACATATCTTAGCGATCAAGGGAAAACTGGGATCGCTATAATTCTTTATCATATTCTTATCTTTGATAACTGATGTCTGATGACTACTTTGTCATATTTTCATGTAACATATAAATGTATCTTTCTTTATCATTAAGTTAGAAAGTTAGCGTTGAACATACAATAATTATCTTGATTCATTTTACGGAGTGCATCCGAGTGGAGTAACCCCGGAGTACATCTCATTCATACCGGTGAAATTCCCATCTGAGACTAACACCGGACTCCCCTTGTCGCTGTGCTGGACTTACATAGAAACAATACTTGTCCACTACTAACGGGGAACCTCGACTCCACTACTAACGGGGAGCCTGAGAATCACGACTTAACTTATCTTATTGCCGTGTAGGACTTACATCTAAAGAACGCCTAACCACTACTAACGGGGTACCTTAACTCCACTACTAACGGGGAGTCATAGAGTCACGACTTACTTTAATTAGCTTATTCTTTCATATATACATATAACTTGTATTCTTACGTGTGGACAACCCTCTCAAAGAAGTCCCATCCGGCATAATCCGGAGCACGATGGACACGTTTATCTTTATAATTAATTCTTGTCTTAATCCCTCGTAGGCATGTCTGTACAATAATCTATTCATATGCATATCTAATGCATTCATCAAGTAATTAATCTTGTGATTCTTAACCTATAATATAAGGTTTAAGCTTAACGTTCTCATAAGCCATTTAATTAATTGTTGGGAAACTAAACCCTTTACTTACCTGATGCCTATGGATATTTCTACCCATTTGTCACAAATGACGTCTGAATTCTACTAAGATTATGTAACATCCCGCTTACAAGTATCAGTTATTAGTATTGGTAACTTATGAAGCAAGCATGGCATTATGGTAAATAAGTGGGAATGACAAATTTGTAAATAAATTGAAAGAGAGGTGTAACACCCATATTAAATTATCTAGAATATTTAGCATGTGTATTAATCTGATACTGGGTACATTAAAATTTTCAATAATAAATACAATATAAAACTACTGAATGAGTACAAATAGCTCGTATATACAAATATCCAGATATCATTTACAATTACACTCTCAATACATAGATAATCTGTCAACCTCCTGAGCTTGTTCTTGACGAGCGTCTGCACTCCATCCAGCGTCTTCCTGAAGATCTTCATGAACATCTCTTGCTAACCTGTAAACCTGCACCAGAAGGATTGGGATGAGACATAATGTCTCAGTGAGCTCCAGCCCAACCTACTGTTGGCAACCACGGGGGAAACCTAGGGTCGCCGTGCCTACTCTCGGCAATCTTGGGGATACCTATGATCGCCAAGTCTTACCTTACCCATAGAGGGCTACCTGACTGTCCTGCTAAACTGTGTAGTCATAAACTGGACTACATCCTGCTAAACTAGTGATCAAGGGGAAACCTAGGATCACTGTTTGAATCTGGTATTGAATATCCATGAGTTCTAGACTATAACCTGATAATTGGGTGATCGAGGGGAAACCTAGGATCACCGCCTGATAACTGATAACTGCCTGATAACTATTCTCTGCCTGATAACATAATAAAAAAATAGAATAACTGATACATGTCTTTATGTTAGCTGTTAGCGTTGAACAAGCAATATTATCTGAGTTCATTTTACTGAATGCCCCCGGGTGGAGTAACCCCGAAGCACATTCCCCTGATAACCGGTGAAAATTCCTATCATATCAGGCTAACACCGGACTCCTCTTGCCTAAGTGTGTGGTTATCCTCGCGGAAGATTCCTGCCCGTTCCAGCTGTATCTAGAACCCCCCGTCCTCTCTAACTTGTCGAGAGCACAGGAGACACACTATAACTCTGTGTGGTTATCCTCACGGAAAGTTCCTGCCCGTTTCAGCAATGCTGAAACCCTCTGTTCTCTCTAACTGGTCGAGAGAGCAGAGGACACAAAGTTTGTCCTGATTATCAATTATTATTCCTGTTATATAAATATACATATCCTGATAAAACTGATACGTGTACCCCCCAGTGTCACTCTGACGTGAACACTGAGGCACGTCCTGATATAAAAATATAACTAAGTCTGAACTGAGGGAACTAGATACCACTGACTAAGGTATCCTATAATCTGCCTGATTAAGGGAATCCTGATAAACTACCCTTAACATACCTGAATGTAATTCTAGTCCTGTTAACCTATTCAAGGTTCTAGACATATCGTTCTCAAAAGTCATTATCTAAAGTGGGGAAACTACGTCCCTAACTTACTTAAACATTGTAATGAAGTTCCTGCATTCGTCTAAGCTTTGCCCTTTTAATTCAAACTATTCTTAGTCAATGAACAATCCTTGTTCCATACATATTCATCCCTTTTGGGAGCCTCTTGAATGTGTTAGAATGGTAGTTAATGTTTCTAAAATGTTTACGGAGAAAACGGATGCGAAAAACCATGCCTACGTGCCCCAGAACACTCAAAACAGCGAAGCTGTCAAGTGCTGTCTGGGCCTGCGCACTTGTAGCGACAAGCCTGCGCTTGTAGCGACCAGCCTGCGCTTGAAGCGACCAGCCTGCGCTTGAAGCGACAGTAGGCAGAATAAAATTCTGCCTGGTCGCTGTAGCGAGCTCCAGCTCGCTGTAGCGACCATGACAGGTCCAAAAACCTCAAAATTGATATTTTTCATCATTCCAAACCATTCCAACTCACCCAAGCTTCCCAAATGGCATAAAAAGGATTTTCTTAAGCTTATATATCATTTAAACATGGCTGGAACAAGGAATTAGCAATTTACATAATCTAGGGCACTTTTATAAAAATTGCTCTAAGTAAAAATTACTCTTAAACTTACTCAATAAGGGTTCTAAACCCTAGGGAACTCACCTCAATTGCTGCAAAGACATGAGGAATTGATGAAATGGTGAGACTTCAAGATTTTCCCAATTCTAAGCCAAAACTCTTACTCCAACTCAAGTTCTTGTACCCACTCCAAATTAAAGCTCCCCAAAAGTCCAATTTGATGATGGGAGGTGAAATCTTAGCATATAAGCTTGAATTGGTGACATTGGAAGAAATTAGGGTTAGGGTAAAGAGGGAGAGTTCGGCCAAGTAGACAAAGGAAAGGAAGAATTTGTGCTTGAGCATTGATTAGCCTGCTCTAAGGGCCATAATCCCACTTTTGCATGTTGATTGGTTGAGAATTGTGTGAGGATGATGAGAGGAGATGGGGGCGTGAGAGAAGAGTAGAAGAAGAAGGAAAATGAAATGGGAAAATATCTTCCCCCCTCTAATTTAAATAATCTTCTTGAGCCAAGTAATTACCATATTGCCATCGCTTGCATAAAAAGTTTCTACCACTGATAACTGATACTCGTAAGCGGGATATTACAATTACCATACAAATAAACCCATTAATTGACAATTTACCAAATTGTCCTTTGCTTAAAACATTTCTGATACATCGTCTCAATATTAATAAATATTCGAGTCTTAGGCGGGATATTACAATCTACCCCCCTTAAAGAAATTTCGTCCTCGAAATTTAGAATCCACTATCATATATTACAATCTCTCATACTACTTCCTCTACTAGCCAAAATTCCAGTTCGTCTTGCTTATCGGAATCCATTGATTATATACTCAACAACTTTTCCTTTAACTGAAATGCTCGCGGTGAATTGCATAACTCTTACGTAGTAGGATGTGAGGTTATCTGAACCATCGTATCCAACTCGCTTGACCACGTTCCTGGTTCATACACTTCTACAAATCCAATTCTGGAGTTGTCCAGCTCTGACACTTGTACTAATTCTTATAAATACCTTCGTAGTCCATGTAATCTTACTTTGACGACATTAGATCGTTCTTATCACAACTTATTCTCGTTTTCTTGTCGTAGCATAAATATTTTCTATATTGGTAAATCCAAACTCATAGAAGTTTAGTCCGAGTGATGAGTAGTAATTATCTCACATAATACCACATGGTACACTCCATAGCATATAATTTACATACATAAGCGAGCACGTGTACACTACTGACGGGTACACAATACATCATCTCATCCTTGTCCGACTGACGGGACATCATTCTTGATCTTATCATATTTGAGACACTACCACATCAATTGGGAATCTTTTCTTTAATTTTAATTCATTTTGTAACATCCGGGATTTGCCTTTCAACTGGCTTGCCAGGTTTGCCCCGCCAATGTTACTCGTGTTTATTTCTTAAGTGTACAACAACCCGTATAACATGAATTGTGGTTACATTCTCTCGTCATCATAAACTTATTTCCCCATTCTGGACGTCGAGTCCAAAATCCTTATTTTCAAAAAGAAGCTCTACTTGATTGCTACCAAAATAGCACACTTTAAATCCTTTAATCAAAACCTGAACTTACGTAGCCCTTTACTGTAGACTACGAATGACCTGTAATCTGCATGGAAGTTCTTCTTCTTTTATTGATAAACATAAAATTCAAGAATTTCGGAACACTCTAGCTGAGATATGGTGATATCAACAATTCTATTTTGGTAAAAACCTTCATACTTAAACATTCCTGATTGCGTACCACTATTACCAAAACACGTCACATGGCTGAAATTCTGCTACACTACTATCTGAGTAGTTTAAGTACTGCCTGATAAGTATATATAATACTAACATAACCTGATACATGCGACATGTTGACATAGCGGGGTACAACGTGGATTAAACTCATATGTCACTACATCGTGGTTTCTGATCAATGTTTCAATTTCAAAAAATTTACCGTCTTGCAAGTGCAACTTTTTCGGATGTTGCCTCATGCTTAACCCTTTTGACTAAACTTACTCTTCAAGTCCACTTGAAATTACTGAGCTAAAATAGCTATATTACCGTATTAGTGGTGACTTTCCTTGCTCTAGACTTATTGTGCTAGAAACATATTTCTTCTCATTCTTATCACATAATCTTAAACTGCTTCGATTTCCATTTCTTTTGTATTTCGAGGTTTGAAATATCGCTCGGCTTAACTTTTAAAATTTCCTTCTGGAACTTATAACAAGTTCAAGTTGTCAATGCTCACTGACATTCTGTGGTTCAATAATTGGGCACTCATTGCCCTCCTGTGGTTCACCTGACAAGGACTACATAAGCATCCTTGTTCTCTAAGCTTCAGTTTAGAATTGTTTGTTAACTCATCCTTGAATTACTTTTCCGCTGTGCAACTCTGATCTAACAAAACACTTTGGAGTAGGAGTAATACACCATTATCCAATTCTCTGGCTGACTTGTTCCTTAATGACTTGTAGCTATCACAACAGATTCATCTTACGTTCGTTGATTCTCTTGTGGCTTAAACCACCTGTTTAACTCACTGATTGATCGTCAACTGGCATTGTACTTCCTTTCGGACATGAACCATATACTCACTTACTTTCACGATAAAACGCCAGAACCTGTAAACGGTTTCCAACGACTGTCAAGAATTCAACAATGTTCCTATCAAATAGTTTATACTCTGGTTCTAACTCTACTTTCCATATCCTGAATTCCGTAACCATCTTTTGGCCAGCTCTTTATGTATAATCATTAAAACATTTCGCAACCCGACTGAAAGCTTGCTTGAGACAACTTAAATTCTCACACACAAACCCTTGTGTCAACCTCTAAAACGACTTATGGTTGCTAGAGGTTCACATCTTTTACATATACTGAATCTACTGAGGGTTTGAGTCCCATTACTAATCGTTCTATCTTTATCCATAAGAATTCATACCCATAATCTTTTCAAAACAATTACGGTCGCTATGGTTTTACCATACCTCTTAGGTTACCTGCGAATCCCTCCAGTTAATTGATCTTGAACTTCAATACCCCATCATTACCTTTTTCTTCATTCAACGACTCGTTACGGCATTCTCATTTCAGATCTTGATCTTAACATCTGAGTAATTCTGCATATAGTTGAACAATCCGAAATCTATACCTTATTACCGCCCTCGGAACTTATCAACACGAGGTGACCTCTTTAAGCTTCTAGAATAACTGTGGAAGAAATCTCATCAGTTGAAAACTTAAAACTCACTAGCATTAACCACAATCTTAACCTTTCGTATTTAAGACGATCCTCCGTATAATACAGTCTCAATATAATTTCCCGATTATCCTTCAAAACTGGTCTACTATAATCTTGAACTTGACTTCTTCATCCAATCAAGGAAATTCAACTTTATTCGTCCATCAGTTCACTAAATCCCAATGACTGACCATTCAATATACACCTTTCGTTGAATAAAATTTCAGTTATGCTTAGCTTATTTCCAATCTTCTTACTAATAAAACACATATGAATATCTGATTCAAACCTCGATATGCAACGGGTCTTATTATCAACACTTATTCATCCATCTTAGTTCTTAGGTTGCATACCAACTTCTTTTCTTAATTCCCAAATCTAGCATTTAAGATTCGAGAGGTGCGGCTGATCTGATGGGGTTAAACTTACTTGCGAGTCATGCTCAAAGACCAACCTTGAGTGGTTAGTTTCATTCGTCCAAATAATTCGCTTAGTCCATAATTTTCTCTTAACTGTCTGGACATTAAAATCTCATCCGATTGGAGTTTAGTTCTCAACACTCTATCTTGCTGGGAATCCAGAGGTTTCATAACCGACCGATAATTCCTCATTCTAGTCTCTAGGTTTAGCACCGCAATTCCTTAACTCTGTACTCAGAATTGATACTTAATCCACACTTCACTTTAACTTCTCGAACTGCGGTTCCCGTTAAGGTTCCATGTCATTCCTTAGAGTATTCCATAATTTCTTAATCCGTATGTCTTCTGCAGATGAGGTATCGTCCAACGTCGTGTCCAACTGGGTTGAGGTACTTCACCTCACAGATAATTATCCCTTATGTCTCTGAGACCTTGCCACTATCAGGCTTCGTTACTTTACAGTTTGATGTCCACCATTTGGCATGAATACTTCTTCGCCAATTCCGTCTTAAAATTCTATCACCTTAATCTTCGCTCTTCTTAAACTTCATTCCTCCTTGGTCACATTCAGCTCTCAGACATTTATCCTAACTGTCATATACTAGATTGAGTTGATCAGGCTCAACTAGATGTGACCTTTAGAACAACATCCGGAACCCAATGGTCCCACTTACTTTTATTGAATTTTTAATGACCCAAGGCACGGTCTGAATCTACCTGCTCTGATACCAATTGTAACACCCATACTAAATTATCTAGAATATTTAGCATGTGTATTAATTTTAATTACTGGGTACATTAAAATTTTCAATAATAAATACAATATAAAACTACTGAATGAGTACAAATAGCTCGTATATACAAATATCCAGATATCATTTACAATTACACTCTCAATACATAGATAATTTGTCAACCTCCTGAGCTTGTTCTTGACGAGCGTCTGCACTCCATCCAGCGTCTTCCTGAAGATCTTCATGAACATCTCTTGCTAACCTGTAAACCTGCACCAGAAGGATTGGGATGAGACATAATGTCTCAGTGAGCTCCAGCCCAACCTACTGTTGGCAACCACGGGGGAAACCTAGGGTCGCCGTGCCTACTCTCGGCAATCTTGGGGATACCTATGATCGCCAAGTCTTACCTTACCCATAGAGGGCTACCTGACTGTCCTGCTAAAATGTGTAGTCATAAACTGGACTACATCCTACTAAACTAGTGATCAAGAGGAAACCTAGGATCACTGTTTGAATCTGGTATTGAATATCCATGAGTTCTAGACTATAACCTGATAATTGGGTGATCGAGGGGAAACCTAGGATCACCGCCTGATAACTGATAACTGCCTGATAACTATTCTCTGCCTGATAACATAATAAAAAAATAGAATAACTGATACATGTCTTTATGTTAGCTGTTAGCGTTGAACAAGCAATATTATCTGAGTTCATTTTACGGAATGCCCCCGGGTGGAGTAACCCCGAAGCACATTCCCCTGATAACCGGTGAAAATTCCTATCATATCAGGCTAACACCGGACTCCTCTTGCCTAAGTGTGTGGTTATCCTCGCGGAAGATTCCTGCCCATTCCAGCTGTATCTGGAACCCCCCGTCCTCTCTAACTGGTCGAGAGCACAGGAGACACACTATAACTCTGTGTGGTTATCCTCACGGAAAGTTCCTGCCCATTTCAGCAATGATGAAACCCTCTGTTCTCTCTAACTGGTCGAGAGAGCAGAGGACACAAAGTTTGTCCTGATTTTCAATTATTATTCCTGTTATATAAATATACATATCCTGATAAAACTGATACGTGTACCCCCCCAGTGTCACTCTGACGTGAACACTGAGGCACGTCCTGATATAAAAATATAACTAAGTCTGAACTGAGGGAACTAGATACCACTGACTAAGGTATCCTATAATCTGCCTGATTAAGGGAATCCTGATAAACTACCCTTAACATACCTGAATGTAATTCTAGTCATGTTAACCTATTCAAGGTTCTAGACATATCGTTCTCATATGTCATTATATAAAGTGGGGAAACTACGTCCCTAACTTACTTAAACATTGTAATGAAGTTCCTGCATTCGTCTAAGCTTTGCCCTTTTAATTCAAACTATTCTTAGTCAATGCACAATCCTTGTTCCATACATATTCATCCTTTTTGGGAGCCTCTTGAATGTGTTAGAATGGTAGTTAATGTTTCTAAAATGTTTACGGAGAAAACGGATGCGAAAAACCATGCCTATGCGCCCCAAAACACTCAAAACAGCAAAGTTGTCAAGTGCTGTCTGGGCCTGCGCGCTTGTAGCGACAAGCCTGCGCTTGTAGCGACCAGCCTGCGCTTGAAGCGACCAGCCTGCGCTTGAAGCGACAGCAGGCAGAATAAAATTCTGCCTGGTCGCTGTAGCGAGCTCCAGCTCGCTGTAGCGACCATGACAGGTCCAAAAACCTCAAAATTGATATTTTTCATCATTCCAAACCATTCCAACTCACCCAAGCTTCCCAAATGGCATAAAAAAGATTTTCTTAAGCTTATATATCATTTAAACATGGCTGGAACAAGGAATTAGCAATTTACATAATCTAGGGCACTTTTATAAAAATTGCTCTAAGTAAAAATTACTCTTAAACTTACTCAATAAGGGTTCTAAACCCTAGGGAACTCACCTCAATTGCTGCAAAGACATGAGGAATTGATGAAATGGTGAGACTTCAAGATTTTCCCAATTCCAAGCCAAAACTCTTACTCTAACTCAAGTTCTTGTACCCACTCCAAATTAAAGCTCCCCAAAAGTCCAATTTGATGATGGGAGGTGAAATCTTAGCATATAAGCTTGAATTGGTGACATTGGAAGAAATTAGGGTTAGGGTAAAGAGGGAGAGTTCGGCCAAGTATACAAAGGAAAGGAAGAATTTGTGCTTGAGCGTTGATTAGCTTGCTCTAAGGGCCATAATCCCACTTTTGCATGTTGATTGGTTGAGAATTGTGTGAGGATGATGAGAGGAGATGGGGGCGTGAGAGAAGAGTAGAAGAAGAAGGAAAATGAAATGGGAAAATATCTTCCCCCCTCTAATTTAAATAATCTTCTTGAGCCAAGTAATTACCATATTGCCATCGCTTGCATAATAAGTTTCTACCACTGATAACTGATACTCGTAAGCGGGATATTACAATTACCATACAAATAAACCCATTAATTGACAATTTACCAAATTGTCCTTTGCTTAAAACATTTCTGATACATCGTCTCAATATTAATAAATATTCGAGTCTTAGGCGGGATATTACAAGAGGATTATAAGAGAAAAGAGGTAAGATATTTCTTACCATCTTTCTCTCATTTTCTACACTCTTCCATATTCATCATCCTCTCCCTCCTTCCCTCAATCTCACACGCCTCCTCTCCCTCTCCATCAACCCATCAAACTTCATTCCAATTCAAGTGAGCAAGTGTATGCTAGCAAGCTTGTGTAGAAAGTTAGAGCAAGAGAAGGAAATAAGAAGAATCAAGAGAAGAGGTATATTCAAGCTTGGGTTTGGTGATTAGAAGCTTGGCAAGGAAGCAATCTATGATAGAGGTGAGCTCCCTAGGGTTTTATAACCCATTTGAGAGTTGTTTACTCTTAGAGTAATTTTTATAAAAGTGCCCTAGATTATGTAAATTGCTAATTCCTTGTTCCAGCCATGTTTAAATGATTTATAAGCTTAAGAAAATCCTTTTTATGCCATTTGGGAAGCTTGGGTGTGTTGGGATGGTTTGGAATGATGAAAAATATCATTTTTGAGATTTTTGGACCTGTCATGGTCGCTACAGCGAGCTGGAGCTCGCTACAGCGACCAGGCAGAATTTTATTCTGCCTACTGTCGCTTCAAGCTCCCATCTGGTCGCTACAAGCGCCACTGGTCGCTACAAGCGCCAGGCTGGTCGCTACAAGCGCCCAAGCCCAGACAGCACTTGACAACTTTGCTGTTTTGAGTGTTCTGGGGCGTGTAGGCATGGTTTTCCACATCCGTTTTCTCCACAAACATTTTAGAAACATTCACCACCATTTTAACACATTCAAGAGGCTCCCAAAAAGGATGAAAATGTATGGAACAAGGATTGTGCATTGACCTAGAATAGTTTGAATTAAGAGGGTAAAGTCTAGACGAATATGCAAATGATCTAGCAACTATGTAGTGGCTTATGATAACGATAAGCCTATGATCCTATACATATAGGTTATGGTTTGGAAGATTAGTTCCCTCAAGAAATGCATTTCATATGCAAAGCTTATGGTAGATTATTAGACGTACTTTCAAGTACAATAGTTAAGAATTAATGAGGAATAAGAATGATCCAATGATCAAAGTTAAGAACCTCTTTATAGGTAAAGCTTTAAGAATGAATTATTCAAGAATGCATCAGATATGCATAAGACATAAGCTATAAGTTATATATATATATATATATATATATATATATATATATATATATATATATATATATAAGAAGAATAAGAATAAGAGATATTAAGATATTAAGCCGTGGCCTTCGTCGTTCACGCTAGTGGGACACGAATGGTTCATCCAAAGTAAAGACTAAGTTTAATATTATTAAGTCGTGACTTTCATCGTTCACGCTAGTGGGACATGAAAGGTTCATGCATAAGTTTAAAGAATATTAATTCGCGTCTTCCGTCGTTCACGCTAGTGGGACACGGGAGGTATACGCGTAAGTTAAGATTATTAAGTCGTGTCTTCTGTTGTTCACGCTAGTGGGACACAGGAGGTTCACGCTCGTGGGACGTGTTTCACCGGTAGAGGGGAGATGTATTCTGGGGTTACTCCACCTGGATGCACTCCGTAAAATGAACCAAGATAATTACTGTCTGTTCAACGCTGACTTACTAACTTTATAATTAAGAATGATGTATATTAATACTTATGAAATTATTAAGAGAATATGACAATAGTCAGCAGAGAAAGAAAGTGATCATAGGATGTCCCCAGATCACTAAGTATAAGTTTAGGTTTAAAGTTAGAATATGATAAGACATGATTAAGACAAGTAGCGATCCTAAGTTTCCCCCTTGATCGCGAAATATGTAGAGAAAGACGGCGATCGTAGGAATCCCCAAGATTGCCGAGAGTAGGCACGACGACCCTAGGTTTCCCCCGTGGTTGCCAACAGTAGGTTGGGCTGGAGCTCACTGAGACATTATGTCTCATCCCAATCCTTCTGGTGCAGGTTTTCAGGTGATCAAGAGATGTTCATGTTGATATTCTCCAAGAAGACGCTGGATGGAGTGCAGTTGCTCGATGAGGACAAGCTTAGGAGGTTTTCAGATTATGTATATATGTATATGAAAGTGTAATTTATGATATTTGGATAACTGTATTAACGAGCCAACTTGTACTCATTCAGATGTTTGTATTATTATTATTGAAAATTTTAATGTACCCAGTATCAGATTAATACACATGCTAAATATTCTAGATAATTTAGTATAGGTGTTACAATTGGTATCAGAGCAGGTCGATTCAGACCGTGCCTTGGGTCATTAAAAATTCAATAAAAGTAAGTGGGACCATTGGGTTCCGGATGTTGTTCTAAAGGTCACATCTAGTTGAGCCTGATCAACTCAATCTAGTATATGACAGTTAGGATAAATGTCCGAGAGCTGAATGTGACCAAGGAGGAATGAAGTTTAAGAAGAGCGAAGATTAAGGTGATAGAATTTTGAGACGGAATAGGCGAAGAAGTATTCACGCCAAATGGTGGCCATCGAACCGTAAGTGACTAAGCCTGTTTATGGCAGAGTTTCAGAAATGTCAGAAATATTTGAGGATAAGGTGAAGAACCTTAACACGGTTGGACACGTCATTAAGAGAAGTCTCATAGGATGAGACATGAACAGTAAGAAATTATGGAACCATAACTGGAACCGTAGTTGAGAAGTGGTAATAAGGATAGAGTGTGAGGAATCGAAGGACTCGCGTACTCAAATCGGATGAGATTTTAAGTCCAAACAGTAAAGAGATTTAATTATTGATTAAGAGGATTAATTGGGACAAATGAAGCTGCAGAGTCTGAACTTGCTGGAATTATCGTGCCACGAGAATGACAGTGGAGCACTCCTTAAGAAGAGAAGATGGTATGAAATCTAGGACCCAAAATGGATGAGTAAGCAGTAATGATAATACCTGTTGCACATCGAAGCGTGTTTCAGGATATGTTCTGTTTGGTAAGCAGATTTGAAATAAGCTAGGTCCAATGGAAAGTTTTATACCAAGAGAAGTGAATCGGATTATTTTGTTATGATGAGCCATCGAGATGTTTTATACGAGAAACGCAAGCTCAGCAGCAAGTAATGATTTCTCCGAACAGGATATTGAATAATGAGTTGAAGTCCCTTGATTGGATGAAGAAGACGAATTTAAGAGGTCATATGGTTATAGTAGACCAGTTTGAAGGATAATCGGAATTTTAGCCGGGAAATTATTTTGAGACTTTAATATACGGAGGATCGTCTTAAATACGAAAGGTTAAGATTGTGGTTAATGCTAATAAGTTTTAAGTTTTCAACCGATGAGTTTCCTTCCACAGTTATTCTAGAAGCTAAAAGAGATCACCTCATGTTGATAAGTTCAGAGGGCGGTAATAAGGTATAGATTTCGGATTGTTCAACTATATGCAGAATTACTCAGATGTTAAGATCAAGATCTGAAATGAGAATGCCGTAACGAGTCGTTGAATGAAACAAAAGGTAATGATGAGGTATTGAAGTTCAAGATTAATTAATTGGAGGGATTCGAAGGTAACCTAAGAAATGTGGTAAGACCTCAGAGACTGTAGTTGTCTCGGAAAGATTATGGGTATGAAATCCTCATGGATAAAGATAGAACGATTGGTGATGTTACTTAAACCCTCAGTGGATTTAGTATATGGAACCTGTGAACCTCCAGAAACTATAGGTTGTTTTGGAAGTTGACACAAGTGATTTAAGTGTGAAATTTTAGTTGCTTCAGGTATACTTTTAGTAAAGTTTCTACAGTGTTTATATTTATGCTAAACTGACCGATAGATGGTTACTGGATTCAGGATATGGAAAGTAAAGTTAGAACCAGAGTATAAACTATTTGACAGGAACATTGTTGAACTCTTGACAGTTGTTGGAAACCGTTTACAGGTTCTGGCGTTTTATCGTGAAAGTAAGTGAGTATATGGTTCATGTCCGAAAGGAAGTACAGTGTCAGATGACGATCAATCAGTAAGTTAAACAGGTGGTTTAAGCCACAAGAGAATCAACGAACGTAAGATGAATCTACTGTGATAGCTACAAGTCATTAAGGAACAAGTCGGCCAGAGAATTTGATAATGGTGTATTACTCCTACTCCAAAGTGTTTTATTAGATCAGAGTTGCGCAGCGGAAAAGTAATTCCAGGATGAGTTAACAAACAATTCTAAACTGAAGCTTAGAGAGCAAGGATGCTTGTGTAGTCCTTGTCAGGTGAACCACAGAATATCAGTGAGCAGTGACGACTCGAACTTGTTATAAGTTCTAGAAGGAAATTTTAAAAGTTAAGCCGAGGGATATTTCAAACCTCGAAATACAAGGGAAATGGAAATCGAAGCAGTTTAAGATTATGTGATAAGAACGAGAAGAATAAGTTTCTAGCACAATAAGTCTAGAACAAGAAAGTCACCGCTAATACGGTAATTTAGTTATTTTAGCCCAGTAACTTTAGGTGGACTTGAAGAGTAATGTTTAGTCAAAAGGATCAAGCATAAGGCAACATCAAAAAAAGGTTGCACTTGCAAGATGATACTTTGAAATTGAAGCGTTGATCAGAAACGTCAATGCAGTGACATATGAGTTTAAACCACGTTGTACCCCGCTATGTCAACATGTCACCTGTATCAGGAATGTTTAAGTATGAAGGTTTTTACCAGAACAGAATTGTTGATATCACCATATCTTAGCTGGAGTGTTCATAAATTCTTAAATTTAATGTTCATCAGTAAAGGAAGAAGGACTTATATGCAGATTAAAAGTCACTCGTAGTCCACAGTAAAGGGCTACGTAAGTTCAGGTTTTGATTAAAGAATTAAAGATTAAGCTTACTATTTTTGGTAGCAATCGAGTGGAGTTTTCTATTGAAAACAAGGATCTTGGACTCGACGTCCAGAATGAGAAAATAAGTTTATGATGCCGAGAGAATGTAACCACAATTCATGTTATATGGGTTGTTGTATACTCAAGAGATAAACATGGGTAACATTGGCGGGGCAAACCTGGCAAGCCAGTCGAAAGGCAAATCCCGAATGTTACAAAATGAGTTAAGAGTAAGAAAAGATTCTCAATTGATGTGGTAGTGTCTCAAATATGATAAGATCAAGAATGATGTCCCGTCAGTCGGACAAGGATGAGATGATGTATTGTGTACCCATCAGTAGTCTACACGTGCTCGCTTATGTATGTAAATTATATGCTATGAAATGTACCATGTGGTGTTATGTGAGATGATTACTACTCATCACTCGGACTAAACTTCTATGAGTTTGGATTTACCAATATAGAAAATATTTATGCTACGGCCAGAATTCGAGAGTAGTAGTGACAAGAAAGATAGGAGATTAGTAAACTCCAAGTAATGAAGAATGATTTCTAAGTTATTAAGATAAGTGATGTCGTCGTATGAGACGAAAGATAAAGATAATAATTCATGGGAAATAAATGCAGTGCAATGAACCCCTTGAAGAGTGGGAATATTTGAGAAAGATGAGGATAACCAGTAAAAGTATCTAAGGTTTAATAACCATAAGATGGATTCACACCAAGTGTGTGGACAAGAGGCGTAGTTAGTAAGTCGGGTAGATTGGTTCTGATAACCATATCCCACTACGTAAGGAATATGTAATGCAAACCAAGCCTATCAGTTAAGGAAAAGAATGTCGAGTATTTTCGACCTTCGGAGTTGGAAAACCATGGGATTCCGATAAGCAAGTTGAGTAGATAATTGACTAATAGGAAAAGAAGTATTAAGGATCTTTTAAAATGTGATTTCAAGGGAATTCTAAATTTCGAGGACGAAATTTCTTTAAGGGGGGTAGATTGTAACATCCCGCTTACAAGTATCAGTTATTAGTATTGGTAACTTATGAAGCAAGCATGTCATTATGGTAAATAAGTGGGAATGGCAAATTTGTAAATAAATTGAAAGAGAGGATTTTAAGAGAAAAGAGGTAAGATATTTCTTACCATCTTTCTCTCATTTTCTACACTCTTCCATATTCATCATCCTCTCCCTCCTTCCCTCAATCTCACACGCCTCCTCTCCCTCTCCATCAACCCATCAAACGTCATTCCAATTCAAGTGAGCAAGTGTATGCTAGTAAGCTTGTGTAGAAAGTTAGAGCAAGAGAAGGAAATAAGAAGAATCAAGAGAAGAGGTATATTCAAGCTTGGGTTTGGTGATTAGAAGCTTGGCAAGGAAGCAATCTATGATAGAGGTGAGCTCCCTAGGGTTTTATAACCCATTTGAGAGTTGTTTACTCTTAGAGTAATTTTTATAAAAGTGCCCTAGATTATGTAAATTGCTAATTCCTTGTTCCAGCCATGTTTAAATGATTTATAAGCTTAAGAAAATCCTTTTTATGCCATTTGGGAAGCTTGGGTGTGTTGGGATGGTTTGGAATGATGAAAAATATCATTTTTGAGATTTTTGGACCTGTCATGGTCGCTACAGCGAGCTGGAGCTCGCTACAGCGACCAGGCAGAATTTTATTCTGCCTACTATCGCTTCAAGCGCCCAGCTGGTCGCTACAAGCGCCACTGGTCGCTACAAGCGCGAGGCTGGTCGCTACAAGCGCCCAAGCCCAGACAACACTTGACAGCTTTGCTGTTTTGAGTGTTCTGGGGCGTGTAGGCATGGTTTTCCACATCCGTTTTCTCCACAAACATTTTAGAAACATTCACCACCATTTTAACACATTCAAGAGGCTCCCAAAAAGGATGAAAATGTATGGAACAAGGATTGTGCATTGACCTAGAATAGTTTGAATTAAGAGGGTAAAGTCTAGACGAATATGCAAATGATCTAGCAACTATGTAGTGGCTTATGATAACGATAAGCCTATGATCCTATACATATAGGTTATGATTTGGAAGATTAGTTCCCTCAAGAAATGCATTTAACATGCAAAGCTTATGGCAGATTATTAGACGTACTTTCAAGTACAATAGTTAAGAATTAATGAGGAATAAGAATGATCCAATGATCAAAGTTAAGAACCTCTTTAAAGGTAAAGCTTTAAGAATGAATTATTCAAGAAGGCATCAGATATGCATAAGACATAAGCTATAAGTTATATATATATATATAAGAAGAATAAGAATAAGAGATATTAAGATATTAAGTCGTGGCCTTCGTCGTTCACGCTAGTGGGACACGAATGGTTCATGCAAAGTAAAGACTAAGATTAATATTATTAAGTCGTGACTTTCATCGTTCACGCTAGTGGGACATGAAAGGTTCATGCATAAGTTTAAAGAATATTAATTCGCGTCTTCCGTCGTTCACGCTAGTGGGACACGTGAGGTATACGCGTAAGTTAAGATTATTAAGTCGTGTCTTCTGTTGTTCACGCTAGTGGGACACAGGAGGTTCACGCTAGTGGGACGAGTTATTCCGCAAGAATGACCGCACGACGACAAGAGGAGTCCGGTGTTAGCCTGATATGATAGGAATTTTCACCGGTAGAGGGGAGATGTATTCTGGGGTTACTCCACCTGGATGCACTCCGTAAAATGAACCAAGATAATTATTGTCTGTTCAACGCTGACTTACTAACTTTATAATTAAGAATGATGTATATTAATACTTATGAAATTATTAAGAGAATATGACAATAGTCAGCAGAGAAAGAAAGTGATCATAGGATGTCCCCAGATCACTAAGTATAAGTTTAGGTTTAAAGTTAGAATATGATAAGACATGATTAAGACAAGTAGCGATCCTAAGTTTCCCCCTTGATCGCGAAATATGTAGAGAAAGACGGCGATCGTAGGAATCCCCAAGATTGCCGAGAGTAGGCACAACGACCCTAGGTTTCCCCCGTGGTTGCCAACAGTAGGTTGGGCTGGAGCTCACTGAGACATTATGTCTCATCCCAATCCTTCTGGTGCAGGTTTTCAGGTGATCAAGTGATGTTCATGTTGATATTCTCCAAGAAGACGCTGGATGGAGTGCAGTTGCTCGATGAGGACAAGCTCAGGAGGTTTTCAGATTATGTATATATGTATATGAAAGTGTAATTTATGATATTTGGATAACTGTATTAACGAGCCAACTTGTACTCATTCAGATGTTTGTATTATTATTATTGAAAATTTTAATGTACCCAGTATCAGATTAATACACATGCTAAATATTCTAGATAATTTAGTATGGGTGTTACAGATTAAATCCTTAATGATATTTGAAACACTGATCCCCACTCTCGTGTTAATACAAGATATGTCTATGACCTTTTCTTCCATTACTGAATGTACAAAGACGTTCTGGCGCTGCGAGAATGGTTTTCTGGCCATAAAACACATTTCAAACATAGGGTGGCACACTGTCTTTGTCGTGCCACGATGGGTACCTGTCGAGGCACGATGGTGCCCAGGTCCATATGATCATGGCACGATGGACGTGCTCGTGGCACAACAAACCCAGTGTTGCCAGGGCCTGTAGCTTTTCGAAAGAGTTCCAATACGAATTTTAACAAATTCTCACAACCAGCAAGTCAATATACATCAAATGATAAGGTTTTTAACTAGGAAAATCATAACATATCAAGTATTAACAAAGGGAAACTAACAAACAAGAATTTAAACTTAATCAATCCAGTTTTCCTTTCCTCACTAAACCTCAAAACTACCCCTAAAAGGGTACTAATATAAGGGAGCTCACCTTGATCCTTTATTAATGCTTTGTTTAGCTTTTAACTCCAAAACCCTAGCTTTGAATCCTTCCTGCTTACTTGATTCTCCTTAACTTTTCTTGCTCCAAGTTTTTGCCCAAAAAGAGCTTGCTTGAGATACAAGAGTTTAGAAAGCAAAATTGATGAATTATGGGTTGGTGAGGGTGAAGGGCGAAAATCTAGAGAGAGAAGGAGAGAAAATTCTGATTTTAGAGAGAGAATGGAGTTGAGGAAATGAAGAGAAATGGTTTGGTCCTCCTACATATATATCCCTTATAACGCGAATTTACGCTTACGCCCTTACTGCTCAAAACTTATCTGATAGTGATAAAAGTTACGTCTAAGTGGGATATTACACTCTACCTCCCTTAAAGAAATTTTGTCCTCAAAATTTTAGAATTTACCTGAAAATAGATGCGGATAACTTTTCTGCATCTCTGTTTCTAGCTCCCATGTAGCTTCACCATCGGGAGAACCTTTCCACACCACCTTGACAATCGAAATCTCTTTGTTCCTCAAGGACTTGACATCACGATCAACGATCTGTTCTGGTTCAGGCTGAAATGTTAAATCTGATCTCAAGTCGATAGTATCCAATTCTATTGGCTGAAAAGGATCGGGAATAAATTTCCTCAACTGAGAGACATGGAAAACATCATGCAATCCTGACATAGTTGGTGGCAGAGCCAACTGATAAGCTGCCGGTCTGACACGTTTGAGTATCTAAAATGGCCCAATAAACCTCGGGCAAAGCTTCTTTGTTCTGAAAACTCCTCGTAGACCCAACTTAAGTGTAACCTTCAGGAATACGTGATCTCCCACTTCGAACTCTAAAGGCCTTCGCCTCTTATCTGCATAACTTTTCTGACGACTCTGAGCAATCTCCTGAATAATCTCGGGTCTCAAAATACCTTTATCTCCGACTTCAGTCCAACATAGTTGTGTCCTACACTTCCTGCCATACAAGGCTTCATAAGGTGCCATCCCGATACTAGAATGCTAACTATTGTTGTAAGAGAACTCAATCGAAGGAAAATGATTATTCCAACTTCCTCCATCTTCCAAGATGCACGCACGTAGCATATCCTGCAACGTCTGAATAATTCTTTCGGATTGACCATCTGTCTGAGGATGATGGGACGTACTCATCTTTAGTCTCGTTCCTAAAGCCTTCTGAAAAGCTTTCCAAAAATGAGAAGTAAAAATTGGATCTCTATCTGAGACAATGCTAGTTGGAACACAGTGCAGTTTCACAATCTCTGCAATAAACAATTCTACATACTGAGAGGCTCTGTATGCGGTCTTAGCCAGCAAGAAATGAGCAAACTTGGTTAACCGATCCACAATTACCCAAATTGAGTCATGTCCTCGCTGGGTACGAGGTAATCCACTCACAAAATCCATAGTTATTTCTTCCCATTTCCACTGAGGAATCTCCAATGGTACAAGCATCCCTGCAGGCCTCTGGTGTTCAATCTTTACTTGTTGACACACAATACACCGTGATACAAATTCCGCAATGTCGGTTTTCATACCAGGCCACCAATAATCTCTTTTCAAATCTTGGTACATCTTAGTGGCTTCCGGATGAATACTGAAACTACTCTTATGTGCCTTTTCCAAAATTAGTCTCTTCAATTCTGCATCGTTTGGAACACAAATTCTTCCTTCAAACAATAGTGTGCCATCTAATGCCATAGAAAACTCTGATTGACCAATCCTCCTCTGAAGGTCCATGTAACACCCATACTAAATTATCTAGAATATTTAGCATGTGTATTAATCTAATACTGGGTACATTAAATTTTTCAATAATAATATATATACAAAACTACTGAATGAGTACAAATAGCTCGTTTATACAAATATCCAAATATCATAACATACACGTCTATATACATATACAATCTGTCAGCCTCCTGAGCATGTCCATGACGAGCAATTGCACTCCATCCAGCGTCTTCCTGAAGATCTTCATCTGAAAACCACTTGCTTACCTGTAAACCTGCACCAGAAGGATTGGGATGAGACATAATGTCTCAGTGAGCTCCAACCCATCCTACTGTTGGTAACCACGGGGGAAACCTAGGGTCGCCGTGCCTACTCTTAGCGATCTTGGGGATACCTACGACCGCCGTCATTCTCTACATATTTCGCAATCAAGGGAAACCTAGGATCGCTACATGTCTTTACCTTATCTTATACTTTTCATGTGCATAATCTTATGCTTAGTGATCGAGGGGAAGTCTATGATCACTTGCTGATGTCTAATGACTACTTTGTCTTAACTCTTAGCACATAGCACGTATACATATTCATATTCGTATTCATAATCATCTTTTCATAACATAAATTTAGAAGTTAGCGTTGAACAAACATTACATTATCTTGGTTCATTTTACGGAGTGCATCCGGGTGGAGTAACCCCGAAGTAAATCTCCCATCATACCGGTGAAAATTCCTATCATATCAGGCTAACACCGGACTCCTCTTATCATTGTGTGGACAACTCTCTTGATGAAGTCCCATCCGGCGAATCCCGGAGTCTGCTGAACACAATTTAACTTTGCATGTAGACAACCCTCTCGGAGAAGTCCCATCCAGCGTATCCCGGAGTCTGCTGAACATGCTTAAATCTTTTAACATGCGTGTGGACAATCCTCTCGGAGAAGTCCCATCCGGCGAATCCCGGAGCCTGCTGGACACGTTTAACATAATCTTATAACTTACGTGTGGATAGCCCTTTCGGAGAAATCCCATCCAGCATAATCCCGAGTCTGATGAACACGTTTAGTCTTTATCATTAAATTCTTAACTTAAGTTCATATGTATATCTTATTCGTTCATATTCTTGTGCATATCTAATGCATTTCTTATGTAATCATTCTTAAATATCTAACCTATAAATAGGTTCTTAACCTTGATCATTGGATCCTTCTTATCCTCATTAATTCTTAACTTTTGTACTTGAAAGTACGTCTAATAACTTGCTATAAGCTTTTGCATACTTAATGCATTTCTTAAGGGAACTAATCTCCCAATACATAACCTATGAGTATAGGGTCATAGGCTTATCGTTATCATAAGCCACTACTTAATTGCTAGAACATTTGCATAATCATCTAGACTTTGCCCTCTTAATTCAAACTAATCTAAGTCAATGCACAATCCTTGTTCCATACATTTCCATCCCTTTTGGGAGCCTCTTGAATGTGTTAGAATGGTGGTGAATGTTTCTAAAATGTTTGTGGAGAAAACGGATGCGGAAAACCATGCCTACACGCCCCAGAACACCCAAAACAGCTAAGCTGTCATGGCTGTTCTGGGCCTGGGCGCTTGTAGCGACCAGCCTAGCGCTTGTAGCGACCAGGGGCGCTTGAAGCGACCAGCTGGGCGCTTGAAGCGACAGTAGGCAGAATAAAATTCTGCCTGGTCGCTGTAGCGAGCTCCAGCTCGCTGTAGCGACCATGACAGGTCCAAAAATCTCAAAAATGGTATTTTTCATCATTCCAAGCCATCCCAACACACCCAAGCTTCCCCAAAGGTATAAAAAGGATTTTCTTAAGCATATAAACAGTTTAAACATAATTGGAACAAGGAATTAGCAATTTACATAATCTAGGGCACTTTATAAAAATTGCTCTAAGAGTAAACAACTCTCAAACGGGTTATAAAACCCTAGGGAGCTCACCTAAGCCTTGATTGGTGCTTGTTGGTTTCTGAACTTCAAGCTCTAACTTGCTCCTTTGATCCTTCCTTGTTTCTCTTCATGTTTTTCTTATTCCAAACTTCCAAAACCTAAGCCTTCTTACATGAATCTCACAAGATTGAGGATGGAGGCTTGATGGATGCTAGCAAGGATGGTGTGGGCGTGACAGTGAGAGGAAGAGGGAGATGAATCAGATTTTTGAGAGAGAAGGGTGAGAAGGAATGAATGAAAAATATCTTCCCCTTTCTTTTTAAATAATCTTCCTTGTACCAAGTATTTACCATAATGCCATTGCCACTTATTTACAAAAATGCCATGCTTGCTTAGCAAGTTTCTAACACTGATAACTGTTACATTAAGCGGGATATTACAATCTACCCCCCTTAAAGAAATTTCGTCCTCGAAATTTAGAATCCTCTATCATATATAAATGAATCTCTCATACTACTTCCTCTACTAGCCAAAATTCCAGTTCGTCTTGCTTATCGGAATCCATTGATTATATACTCGACAACTTTTTCTTTAACTGAAATGCTCGCGGTGAATTGCATAACTCTTACGTAGTAGGATGTGAGGTTATCTGAACCATCGTATCCAACTCGCTTGACCACGTTCCTGGTTCATACACTCCTGCAAATCCAATCTGGAGTTGTCCAGCTCTGACACTTGTACTAATTCTTATAAATACCTTCATAGTCCATGTAATCTTACTTTGACGACATTAGATCGTTCTCATTATCCTCAAATATTCTCACTCTTCAGTGGATTTCTTGCACTGCATTTATTTCCCATGAATTATTATCTTTATCTTTCGTCTCATATGACGACATCACTTATCTTAATAACTTAGAAATCATTCTTCATTACTTGGAGTTTACTAATCTCCTATCATTCTTGTCACTACTATTCTCGAATTCTGGCCGTAGCATAAATATTTTCTATATTGGTAAATCCAAACTCATAGAAGTTTAGCCCGAGTGATGAGTAGTAATCATCTCACATAACACCACATGGTACATTTCATAGCATATAATTTACATACATATAATGTACAAAATACATGTCCGACTGACGGGACATCATTCTTGATCTTATCATATTTGAGACACTACCACATCAATTGGGAATCTTTTCTTACTCTTAACTCATTTTGTAACATTCGGGATTTGCCTTTCGACTGGCTTGCCAGGTTTGCCCCGCCAATGTTACCCATGTTTATCTCTTGAGTATACAACAACCCGTATAACATGAATTGTGGTTACATTCTCTCGGCATCGTAAACTTATTTTCTCATTCTGGACGTCGAGTCCAAGATCCTTGTTTTCAATAGAAAACTCTACTCGATTGCCACCAAAAATAGTACGCTTAATCTTTAATCCTTTAATCAAAACCTGAACTTACGTAGCCCTTTACTGTGGACTACGAGTGACTTTTAATCTGCATATAAGTCCTTCTTCCTTTACTGATGAACATTAAATTCAAGAATTTCTGAACACTCCAGCTAAGATATGGTGATATCAACAATTCTGTTCTGGTAAAAACCTTCATACTTAAACATTCCTGATACAGGTGACATGTTGACATAGCGGGGTACAACGTGGTTTAAACTCATATGTCACTGCATTGACGTTTCTGATCAACGCTTCAATTTCAAAGTATCATCTTGCAAGTACAACCTTTTCTGATGTTGCCTTGTAATTGATCCTTTTGACTAAACATTACTCTTCAAGTCCACCTAAAGTTACTGGGCTAAAATAACTAAATTACCGTATTAGCGGTGACTTTCCTTGTTCTAGACTTATTGTGCTAGAAACATATTCTTCTCATTCTTATCACATAATCTTAAACTGCTTCGATTTCTATTTCCCTTGTATTTCGAGGTTTGAAATATCCCTTGGCTTAACTTTTAAAATTTCCTTCTAGGACTTATAACAAGTTCGAGTCGTCACTGCTCACTGATATTCTGTGGTTCACCTGACAAGGACTACACAAGCATCCTTGTTCTCTAAGCTTCAATTTAGAATTGTTCGTTAACTCATCTTGGAATTACTTTTCCGCTGCGCAACTCTGTTCTAACAAAACACTTTGGAGTAGGAGTAATACACCATTATCAAATTCTCTGGCTGACTTGTTCCATAACGACTTGTAGCTATCACAGCAGATTCATCTTACGTTCGTTGATTCTCTTGTGGCTTAAACCACCTGTTTAACTTACTGATTGATCGTTATCTGACACTGTACTTCCTTTCGGACATAAACCATATACTCACTTACTTTCACGATAAAACGCCAGAACCTGTAAACGGTTTCCAACAACTGTCAAGAGTTCAACAATGTTCATGTCAAACAGTTTATACTCTGGTTCTAACTTTACTTTCCATATCCTGAATTCCGTAACCATCTCTTGGCCAGTTCTTTATGTATAATCACTAAAACATTGCACAACCCGACTGAAAGCTTGCTTGAGACAACTTAAATTCACACACACAAACACTTGTGTCAACTTCTAAAACGACTTATGGTTTCCGGAGGTTCACATCTTTTACATATACTGAAGCTACTGAGGGTTTGAGTCCCATTACTAATCGTTCTATCTTTATTCATAAGAATTCATACCCATAATCTTTTCGAAACAATTACGGTCTCTATGGTTTTACCATACCTCTTAGGTTACCTTCGAATCCCTCCAGTTAATTAATCTTGAACTTCAGTACCTCATCATTACCTTTTTTTTCATTCAACGACTCGTTACGGCATTCTCATTTCAGATCTTGATCTTAACATCTGAGTAATTCTGCATATAGTTGAACAATCCGAAATCTATACCTTATTACCGCCCTCGGAACTTATCAACACGAGGTGACCTCTTTAAGCTTCTAGAATAACTGTGGAAGAAAAACTCATCAGTTGAAAACTTAAAACTCACTAGCATTAACCACAATCTTAACCATTCGTATAATGCAGTCTCCATATAATTTCTCGGCTAAAATTTCCGATTATCCTTCAAAACTGGTCTACTATAATCTTGTGTCATCTTGAACTTGCCTTCTTCATCCAATCAAGGAAATTCAACTTTATACGTCCATCGGTTCACTAAATCCCAATGACTGACCATTTAATATACACCTTTCATTGAATAAAATTTCAGTTAAGCTTAGCTTATTTCCAATCTTCTTACTAATAAAACACATATGAATATCTGATTCACGCCTCGATATGCAACAGGTCTTATTATCAACACTTATTCATCCATCTTAGTTCTTAGGTTGCATACCAACTTCTTTTCTTAATTCCCAAATCTAGCATTTATGGTTCGGGAGGTGCGGCTGATCTGATGGGGTTAAACTTACTTGCGAGTCATGCTCAAAGACCACCCTTGAGTGGTTAGTTTCATTCGTCCAAATAATTCGCTTAATCCATAATCTCTTAACTGTCTGGACATTAAAATCTCATCCGATTGGAGTTTGGTTCTCAGCACTCTATCTTTGCTGGGAGTCTAGAGGTTTCAAAAACCGACTATAATTCCTCATTTTGAGTCTCTAGGTTTGGTACCACAATTCCTTAACTCTGTACTCAGAATTGATACTTAATCCACACTTCACTTTAACTTCTCGAACTGTGGTTCCCGTTAAGGTTCCACATCATTCCTTAGAGTATTCCATAATTTCTTAATCCGTATGTCTTCCGCAGATGAGGTATCTTCCGCAGATGAGGTATCGTCCAACGTCGTGTCCAACTGGGTTGAGGTACTTCACCTCACAGATAAATATCCCTCATGTGTCTGAGACCTTGCCTGTAACGCCCGGAAATTTAATTAATTATTTAATTAAATATTTCTGAGTATTTTCGGAATTAACTGTTGAAAGTATTGAGGTTGGAATTTAATCGGTGTATTTCTATGAAGTATTATTTAATTGGTGGATCGACGAAGTTGTAGAAATAATATTGGATTAATATGTTGTTTGAGTTGTTCAGTGGATAGTCGAGTAATTGAGTTGGTTAAGATGGAGAAATAATATTAGCAATAATATTGATAAAGAAATTATAATAAAAATTAGTTTATTGGTTGGGTTTAATATTTGGTTGCATGAAGTAAAAGTGGGGGGGTGTGAAAGTGAAGCCCAATGGATTACATAAAGGTATTATTATTATTATTTGGTTATGAAAAAGAAAGAAATTAGGTTATTATGAGAAGAAAAGAATAAGGGTTTTGGAGAAGAGAAACTCATTCCCGTTTTTCTTGCAGCAGTCTCACTAAACCGACGATCCCCGATTCGTTAACCGTTGGATCGTTCTCAAATTTTGAGGGTAGGTTCGCAACACCTATATCTAACTTTTGACCGTTGGGATCTTCAAAATAAGGTGTGAGTTGAGAGATATCATCATCGCACTATAGCTGCATATTTGGGAAAATTTTCAGCTTTTGATTCTGATTTAGAAGAGGCAAAGGTTGAAGCCATGGATGAAGCTTGGATGCAACCGGATAATTATAGAGAGACCGTCATTCCAAGGTAAGGGTGGGGTTCTTACATTCTAAGGGATTGCATAATGATGGGGTATGGTAGACTCTAGGTATATGTGATTGTATGGATTTTGACTCTTTTGTTCAATTCATGAGGTCTGTGATTTTGATGATGAAATTGGCATGATACATGCCGTTGTTGTGCATTATAATTGTGGTTTGTGATGTATGTTGATGTGTGTGATTCCATGAATTCGCATTCTGTGATAAATGGCTTTTGGGATGATTTGGGATGGGTTGAAATTGGGTATGAATTAATTATGATAGTAGAAGTTATAGTGATGATTATTAGTGAAGAGATATGAGGTTGATGAATTAAGTTGCATAACAATGGAATTAATGCGTAGAAGAAATAGCAGTAGTAATAACGATGATATATGTAGCAGGCTGAATTAGTAGCATAATTGGAAATAGAATGATAGAAATTGTTTAGTAGCGGCTTGATTAATAAATTGAAGGAATTAGTACCTAGATGTTTAGGGGCTGTTTTATAATTATTAATCCGTTGTGTTTTCTTTTGTGATGTGTATGTGATGTTATGATGTGCGAGTATGTTGTTGATGTTGTGATGTTGCGATGATTTTGTTGATAATGCGAAGTTGCAGGAATTATAGTGACGATGAAAGTACCTATATTAATTGGTACAGTGACGAGATAGGCTTATGCCTTGGCGACGATGATTGTTGTTGATTGTGATGATTTTGAATGAATGAGAAGTTATAATAATATAAGTTGCTTTTCCTGAGTTTTCTTATCTCTGCCCCGAATTTTGAAATAAAAACTGGTATTGATCGGTACAGAATTGGTCTTAGGTGTAAACACAAAAGTTGTAGGTATGGATGTTAGTTTTCTAATGCCGTTGGTCTGACGTCAAAACGATTTATAGAACTTGAGTTATGGTCAAATTACTGCACGTAGGTCACAGTGAATTTTTATGGACTTTCTGCACAACTTTTCCGAATTTGAAACGAAAACTGGTATTGATCGGTACAGAATTGGCCTTGGGTGTAAACAAGAAGGTTTTAGATAATTTTGTTAGCTTTCCAGTGGCTTTGGTTTGACGTGAAAATGGCTTTTAGTTTTTGAGTTATGAAGAAAATACTCCAAAGAGGTCTTAGTGAAATTGTACGGTGACAGCATTCTCTGTTTCATGTTTTTGCGTCTTTTTCACACGTCTCTGTTTTAAATTGGTCTTTGGTATAAACATGAAAGTTGTTGATAATTGTGATATCTTTCTAGTATCCTTGGTTTGACATGGAAATATGTTATGTATAATTTGTTATGGTTTTACAAAATTGTATGATGAATTGTTGATGTTTGAATACGATGTTATATGATGAATTGTTGATGTTTGAATACGATGTTATATGACGTTGTTTATGATTGATCGGTTTGCGATGATGACGTGAAAGCAGTGCTACTGCTGTAATTGTTAATTTGAATGACAGTGACAGTGATGTAGCCTTATATGGCAGTGATGTGGTTTATGTATGATGCTTGCATGTGTTTTGTTGTTTCATTTTAGAAGTCTCATTCATTGCATCTTGTGACGATGGCCTGAAATTATGGTAAAGCGACGTAGCCTTGTTTGGCAAAGTGACGTGGGGCTCCGGCCTGACATGCCCTATTTGGCATTATTTTGCGACGTTTGGTACCACATGCATATAGGTGAAGTCGGGTCTCATTGCATTATGTGTCGATGATAAATTGTTATAACCGTGACGTGTGGCGATGTTCATGATGTGCTTGATGTGATGATGTTTGAATATTGGTGATGATGATTGTTTATGAAAATGATGTGTGAACATGAATAAAATGATTGGTGAGATAATGAAGTATGATCCTGTGCTTATGTTTTTACTTGCTCATTATTATGCTTTCGTTTAGATTGTTTGATATCTCACCCCTTCTGCTGATGTTTCCCCTACCATGGGAAATGGGCAGGTACTTAAGAATAGCTATGGAAGTTGAAGTAACTTTATGAAGTCTCTAGTTGCTGTTAGTTCAAGTTGGTGTCTTGCTCTGATACGTAGCACTCGGGGAAATAGTTGTTATTATTTCAGTTGTTGTATTCTAAGTTAAAATTTATTTCAGTTGAAGAAAAATATTAAGTGGAATTTTGTTAAGTACTTTGTCGTTTAACAGATGTTTCTAAGTTGATTCTAAATCATAAGATGAAGTTTGAATTCATGCTGAATAAAGTTGTGATTTCGAATGCTATGTATCAATGTTAAATGAAATACAGGTTGTTTTGTTGTTTCATGTTGAAATGTGACATCCCATGTTTGTTGGAAGTTTTTAAAATACTCTGATTTTCGTTTATATTTACCGGGTAGATTTGGGGTGTTACAATTGGTATCAGAGCGGGTCGGTCTGTCCGGCCAATGTTGTCTAATGTTGTTTGTCCCTTAGTACTCGACATGTGTGTGAAACACTGTCGGTACTTGTTTGTTAGCTCATAGTCGTTGTCTGCAAGAGTTGGTTTGGAATAAGTGGGGGAGAAGCTTGCCTCCCGGACGTGTTGATAGTATGTAGAAGTTGGTTCGAGGTGATGTTGATTGTAAGAGTGCAAACGTTATTGAAGCGATGTTGTTGGGAACCGGCGAGAGTATGGACTCATGAATTCGTATCAGTCGAGTTTGAGATGTGTGTAGATTATGGATGGTGAATTAATTGAGAATGAGGAATTATTCCAATGGAAGTGATAGTTGATGGATTAATTCGGTAGATGGTATGTCTTGAGTGTAGTTGGATTAAATTCGGGTGATTTTCGTAGTTGGATGAAAAGAAAGGATGTTGGTAGATCTTGGAAGCGAGAGGGAGAGATGGAACTTATGTTCATCAACCTCAAATTCTGATTTTTACAATTATGGAGCAGCTGTCAGTAAAAGGGGCATAGCTTTTTACTCGTGTTTCTGATGGAAGCGATTCTGGACTTTTTGGAAAGCTCAAGAAATTCCCTACAGTTTGCATATAAGATTTGTCTTCAGGAAGTTTGTGAAGAGGAAGAAAAGTGCATTTTAATGTTTGGGTCTGATGCTGATTTTGGAAAATTCTGCATACGGGAATTCTGGACCAGTCCCATTGCAAGGATGATAACTTTTTACTCGTAACTCGGATTTGGGAGATTCTTGAAGTTCTGGAATCTACACGAAATTCCCTTCAGTTTGGAATATAATTTTGTGCTTGGGAGGTCTGTATTGGAAGATATAATTGTGTTTGAAGTTGAAAAAGTGAAGAAGGGTGTAAGATATGGATAAGGAATGAAACATTGGTATTTGTAAGAATGCGAAGGTATCGGAAAATGCATGGAGATGCAATTTATGTTGAATAAGAATGATTATAGTGACGGATTGTGGTAGACTTCATTGTGGAATATTAGTGAGTAATTATAATGAGTTGCTGAAGTTGTTGGAAATGCGAAGAATGAGATTTCAAGGATAGGAAGTGTTGGTAATGACCTAAAAGAAATTATGTCTGATGTTATCGTCAGAGGTGTATTAGTATGTAGCTGCAAGACGTCGGTGTTAGCATGTTCAGATGATTTTGGGAATTGTTGAAGTATGGTGCTTTTGGGTGACGTGAGTATAAGTTGGAAAAGAACTCTATTGTAGTTAGTAACGATAGTTTATGCTCCATTACGGTTGTCGGATATCTCTTGACAAATTGAGGACTTGATCACCCTCAATCTCTTGTTGATAGTAGACGAGATCGTGTTGGATGGTGTAGATTTGACTTGCTATCTTGATAGTGCATGAAGTGAATAATGTTATATCGTGTTTGTGTGAATTAATAAGGGAGTGGATAGGAAAGAGTCGAGAAGTATTGAACGATTCAGAGTAGAGGATTTATATGCGAGCTAACGTCGCAAAGTGAAGGATTGAGGATATTAAGTTAACGATGATGTTATGATGGATGTTAAAGAAAGTCCGAACTTAAATTAAGACTTGTAACCCATGTAGTTGATGGAAATTTTAATGAGTACGATGACTTAAGATAGATTATCAGAGTTGCGCAGCAGAAGTGTATGTAGCGCAGTTGCTATAAGTATACGACTCTACATGTTTGATTTGGTGAGTTATGGATGTGAGAATTATGTGTCAAGGTGTTTTGATGTCGAAGATGTTGTTAAGATAATAATGTGACGTTGTATGTCGAAGTATAAGAGTGTGATGGATGTTGCTCCTTAAATGATGGTGTGTTGGAATATAGTTGAAGATGGTTGTGTCGGATAGATTTTCGAGGACGAAAATATCCTAAGTGGGGGAGAGTTGTAACGCCCGGAAATTTAATTAATTATTTAATTAAATATTTCTGAGTATTTTCGGAATTAACTGTTGAAAGTATTGAGGTTGGAATTTAATCGGTGTATTTCTATGAAGTATTATTTAATTGGTGGATCGACGAAGTTGTAGAAATAATATTGGATTAATATGTTGTTTGAGTTGTTCAGTGGATAGTCGAGTAATTGAGTTGGTTAAGATGGAGAAATAATATTAGCAATAATATTGATAAAGAAATTATAATAAAAATTAGTTTATTGGTTGGGTTTAATATTTGGTTGCATGAAGTAAAAGTGGGGGGGTGTGAAAGTGAAGCCCAATGGATTACATAAAGGTATTATTATTATTATTTGGTTATGAAAAAGAAAGAAATTAGGTTATTATGAGAAGAAAAGAATAAGGGTTTTGGAGAAGAGAAACTCATTCCCGTTTTTCTTGCAGCAGTCTCACTAAACCGACGATCCCCGATTTGTTAACCGTTGGATCGTTCTCAAATTTTGAGGGTAGGTTCGCAACACCTATATCTAACTTTTGACCGTTGGGATCTTCAAAATAAGGTGTGAGTTGAGAGATATCATCATCGCACTATAGCTGCATATTTGGGAAAATTTTCAGCTTTTGATTCTGATTTAGAAGAGGCAAAGGTTGAAGCCATGGATGAAGCTTGGATGCAACCGGATAATTATAGAGAGACCGTCATTCCAAGGTAAGGGTGGGGTTCTTACATTCTAAGGGATTGCATAATGATGGGGTATGGTAGACTCTAGGTATATGTGATTGTATGGATTTTGACTCTTTTGTTCAATTCATGAGGTCTGTGATTTTGATGATGAAATTGGCATGATACATGCCGTTGTTGTGCATTATAATTGTGGTTTGTGATGTATGTTGATGTGTGTGATTCCATGAATTCGCATTCTGTGATAAATGGCTTTTGGGATGATTTGGGATGGGTTGAAATTGGGTATGAATTAATTATGATAGTAGAAGTTATAGTGATGACTATTAGTGAAGAGATATGAGGTTGATGAATTAAGTTGCATAACAATGGAATTAATGCGTAGAAGAAATAGCAGTAGTAATAACGATGATATATGTAGCAGGCTGAATTAGTAGCATAATTGGAAATAGAATGATAGAAATTGTTTAGTAGCGGCTTGATTAATAAATTGAAGGAATTAGTACCTAGATGTTTAGCGGCTGTTTTATAATTATTAATCCGTTGTGTTTTCTTTTGTGATGTGTATGTGATGTTATGATGTGCGAGTATGTTGTTGATGTTGTGATGTTGCGATGATTTTGTTGATAATGCGAAGTTGCAGGAATTATAGTGACGATGAAAGTACCTATATTAATTGGTACAGTGACGAGATAGGCTTATGCCTTGGCGACGATGATTGTTGTTGATTGTGATGATTTTGAATGAATGAGAAGTTATAATAATATAAGTTGCTTTTCCTGAGTTTTCTTATCTCTGCCCCGAATTTTGAAATAAAAACTGGTATTGATCGGTACAGAATTGGTCTTAGGTGTAAACACAAAAGTTGTAGGTATGGATGTTAGTTTTCTAATGCCGTTGGTCTGACGTCAAAACGATTTATAGAACTTGAGTTATGGTCAAATTACTGCACGTAGGTCACAGTGAATTTTTATGGACTTTCTGCACAACTTTTCCGAATTTGAAACGAAAACTGGTATTGATCGGTACAGAATTGGCCTTGGGTGTAAACATGAAGGTTTTAGATAATTTTGTTAGCTTTCCAGTGGCTTTGGTTTGACGTGAAAATGGCTTTTAGTTTTTGAGTTATGAAGAAAATACTCCAAAGAGGTCTTAGTGAAATTGTACGGTGACAGCATTCTCTGTTTCATGTTTTTGCGTCTTTTTCACACGTCTCTGTTTTAAATTGGTCTTTGGTATAAACATGAAAGTTGTTGATAATTGTGATATCTTTCTAGTATCCTTGGTTTGACATGGAAATATGTTATGTATAATTTGTTATGGTTTTACAAAATTGTATGATGAATTGTTGATGTTTGAATACGATGTTATATGATGAATTGTTGATGTTTGAATACGATGTTATATGACGTTGTTTATGATTGATCGGTTTGCGATGATGACGTGAAAGCAGTGCTACTGCTGTAATTGTTAATTTGAATGACAGTGACAGTGATGTAGCCTTATATGGCAGTGATGTGGTTTATGTATGATGCTTGCATGTGTTTTGTTGTTTCATTTTAGAAGTCTCATTCATTGCATCTTGTGACGATGGCCTGAAATTATGGTAAAGCGACGTAGCCTTGTTTGGCAAAGTGACGTGGGGCTCCGGCCTGACATGCCCTATTTGGCATTATTTTGCGACGTTTGGTACCACATGCATATAGGTGAAGTCGGGTCTCATTGCATTATGTGTCGATGATAAATTGTTATAACCGTGACGTGTGGCGATGTTCATGATGTGCTTGATGTGATGATGTTTGAATATTGGTGATGATGATTGTTTATGAAAATGATGTGTGAACATGAATAAAATGATTGGTGAGATAATGAAGTATGATCCTGTGCTTATGTTTTTACTTGCTCATTATTATGCTTTCGTTTAGATTGTTTGATATCTCACCCCTTCTGCTGATGTTTCCCCTACCATGGGAAATGGGCAGGTACTTAAGAATAGCTATGGAAGTTGAAGTAACTTTATGAAGTCTCTAGTTGCTGTTAGTTCAAGTTGGTGTCTTGCTCTGATACGTAGCACTCGGGGAAATAGTTGTTATTATTTCAGTTGTTGTATTCTAAGTTAAAATTTATTTCAGTTGAAGAAAAATATTAAGTGGAATTTTGTTAAGTACTTTGTCGTTTAACAGATGTTTCTAAGTTGATTCTAAATCATAAGATGAAGTTTGAATTCATGCTGAATAAAGTTGTGATTTCGAATGCTATGTATCAATGTTAAATGAAATACAGGTTGTTTTGTTGTTTCATGTTGAAATGTGACATCCCATGTTTGTTGGAAGTTTTTAAAATACTCTGATTTTCGTTTATATTTACCGGGTAGATTTGGGGTGTTACAATTGGTATCAGAGCGGGTCGGTCTGTCCGGCCAATGTTGTCTAATGTTGTTTGTCCCTTAGTACTCGACATGTGTGTGAAACACTGTCGGTACTTGTTTGTTAGCTCATAGTCGTTGTCTGCAAGAGTTGGTTTGGAATAAGTGGGGGAGAAGCTTGCCTCCCGGACGTGTTGATAGTATGTAGAAGTTGGTTCGAGGTGATGTTGATTGTAAGAGTGCAAACGTTATTGAAGCGATGTTGTTGGGAACCGGCGAGAGTATGGACTCATGAATTCGTATCAGTCGAGTTTGAGATGTGTGTAGATTATGGATGGTGAATTAATTGAGAATGAGGAATTATTCCAATGGAAGTGATAGTTGATGGATTAATTCGGTAGATGGTATGTCTTGAGTGTAGTTGGATTAAATTCGGGTGATTTTCGTAGTTGGATGAAAAGAAAGGATGTTGGTAGATCTTGGAAGCGAGAGGGAGAGATGGAACTTATGTTCATCAACCTCAAATTCTGATTTTTACAATTATGGAGCAGCTGTCAGTAAAAGGGGCATAGCTTTTTACTCGTGTTTCTGATGGAAGCGATTCTGGACTTTTTGGAAAGCTCAAGAAATTCCCTACAGTTTGCATATAAGATTTGTCTTCAGGAAGTTTGTGAAGAGGAAGAAAAGTGCATTTTAATGTTTGGGTCTGATGCTGATTTTGGAAAATTCTGCATACGGGAATTCTGGACCAGTCCCATTGCAAGGATGATAACTTTTTACTCGTAACTCGGATTTGGGAGATTCTTGAAGTTCTGGAATCTACACGAAATTCCCTTCAGTTTGGAATATAATTTTGTGCTTGGGAGGTCTGTATTGGAAGATATAATTGTGTTTGAAGTTGAAAAAGTGAAGAAGGGTGTAAGATATGGATAAGGAATGAAACATTGGTATTTGTAAGAATGCGAAGGTATCGGAAAATGCATGGAGATGCAATTTATGTTGAATAAGAATGATTATAGTGACGGATTGTGGTAGACTTCATTGTGGAATATTAGTGAGTAATTATAATGAGTTGCTGAAGTTGTTGGAAATGCGAAGAATGAGATTTCAAGGATAGGAAGTGTTGGTAATGACCTAAAAGAAATTATGTCTGATGTTATCGTCAGAGGTGTATTAGTATGTAGCTGCAAGACGTCGGTGTTAGCATGTTCAGATGATTTTGGGAATTGTTGAAGTATGGTGCTTTTGGGTGACGTGAGTATAAGTTGGAAAAGAACTCTATTGTAGTTAGTAACGATAGTTTATGCTCCATTACGGTTGTCGGATATCTCTTGACAAATTGAGGACTTGATCACCCTCAATCTCTTGTTGATAGTAGACGAGATCGTGTTGGATGGTGTAGATTTGACTTGCTATCTTGATAGTGCATGAAGTGAATAATGTTATATCGTGTTTGTGTGAATTAATAAGGGAGTGGATAGGAAAGAGTCGAGAAGTATTGAACGATTCAGAGTAGAGGATTTATATGCGAGCTAACGTCGCAAAGTGAAGGATTGAGGATATTAAGTTAACGATGATGTTATGATGGATGTTAAAGAAAGTCCGAACTTAAATTAAGACTTGTAACCCATGTAGTTGATGGAAATTTTAATGAGTACGATGACTTAAGATAGATTATCAGAGTTGCGCAGCAGAAGTGTATGTAGCGCAGTTGCTATAAGTATACGACTCTACATGTTTGATTTGGTGAGTTATGGATGTGAGAATTATGTGTCAAGGTGTTTTGATGTCGAAGATGTTGTTAAGATAATAATGTGACGTTGTATGTCGAAGTATAAGAGTGTGATGGATGTTGCTCCTTAAATGATGGTGTGTTGGAATATAGTTGAAGATGGTTGTGTCGGATAGATTTTCGAGGACGAAAATATCCTAAGTGGGGGAGAGTTGTAACGCCCGGAAATTTAATTAATTATTTAATTAAATATTTCTGAGTATTTTCGGAATTAACTGTTGAAAGTATTGAGGTTGGAATTTAATCGGTGTATTTCTATGAAGTATTATTTAATTGGTGGATCGACGAAGTTGTAGAAATAATATTGGATTAATATGTTGTTTGAGTTGTTCAGTGGATAGTCGAGTAATTGAGTTGGTTAAGATGGAGAAATAATATTAGCAATAATATTGATAAAGAAATTATAATAAAAATTAGTTTATTGGTTGGGTTTAATATTTGGTTGCATGAAGTAAAAGTGGGGGGGGTGTGAAAGTGAAGCCCAATGGATTACATAAAGGTATTATTATTATTATTTGGTTATGAAAAAGAAAGAAATTAGGTTATTATGAGAAGAAAAGAATAAGGGTTTTGGAGAAGAGAAACTCATTCCCGTTTTTCTTGCAGCAGTCTCACTAAACCGACGATCCCCGATTCGTTAACCGTTGGATCGTTCTCAAATTTTGAGGGTAGGTTCGCAACACCTATATCTAACTTTTGACCGTTGGGATCTTCAAAATAAGGTGTGAGTTGAGAGATATCATCATCGCACTATAGCTGCATATTTGGGAAAATTTTCAGCTTTTGATTCTGATTTAGAAGAGGCAAAGGTTGAAGCCATGGATGAAGCTTGGATGCAACCGGATAATTATAGAGAGACCGTCATTCCAAGGTAAGGGTGGGGTTCTTACATTCTAAGGGATTGCATAATGATGGGGTATGGTAGACTCTAGGTATATGTGATTGTATGGATTTTGACTCTTTTGTTCAATTCATGAGGTCTGTGATTTTGATGATGAAATTGGCATGATACATGCCGTTGTTGTGCATTATAATTGTGGTTTGTGATGTATGTTGATGTGTGTGATTCCATGAATTCGCATTCTGTGATAAATGGCTTTTGGGATGATTTGGGATGGGTTGAAATTGGGTATGAATTAATTATGATAGTAGAAGTTATAGTGATGATTATTAGTGAAGAGATATGAGGTTGATGAATTAAGTTGCATAACAATGGAATTAATGCGTAGAAGAAATAGCAGTTGTAATAACGATGATATATGTAGCAGGCTGAATTAGTAGCATAATTGGAAATAGAATGATAGAAATTGTTTAGTAGCGGCTTGATTAATAAATTGAAGGAATTAGTACCTAGATGTTTAGGGGTTGTTTTATAATTATTAATCCGTTGTGTTTTCTTTTGTGATGTGTATGTGATGTTATGATGTGCGAGTATGTTGTTGATGTTGTGATGTTGCGATGATTTTGTTGATAATGCGAAGTTGCAGGAATTATAGTGACGATGAAAGTACCTATATTAATTGGTACAGTGACGAGATAGGCTTATGCCTTGGCGACGATGATTGTTGTTGATTGTGATGATTTTGAATGAATGAGAAGTTATAATAATATAAGTTGCTTTTCCTGAGTTTTCTTATCTCTGCCCCGAATTTTGAAATAAAAACTGGTATTGATCGGTACAGAATTGGTCTTAGGTGTAAACACAAAAGTTGTAGGTATGGATGTTAGTTTTCTAATGCCGTTGGTCTGACGTCAAAACGATTTATAGAACTTGAGTTATGGTCAAATTACTGCACGTAGGTCACAGTGAATTTTTATGGACTTTCTGCACAACTTTTCCGAATTTGAAACGAAAACTGGTATTGATCGGTACAGAATTGGCCTTGGGTGTAAACATGAAGGTTTTAGATAATTTTGTTAGCTTTCCAGTGGCTTTGGTTTGACGTGAAAATGGCTTTTAGTTTTTGAGTTATGAAGAAAATACTCCAAAGAGGTCTTAGTGAAATTGTACGGTGACAGCATTCTCTGTTTCATGTTTTTGCGTCTTTTTCACACGTCTCTGTTTTAAATTGGTCTTTGGTATAAACATGAAAGTTGTTGATAATTGTGATATCTTTCTAGTATCCTTGGTTTGACATGGAAATATGTTATTTATAATTTGTTATGGTTTTACAAAATTGTATGATGAATTGTTGATGTTTGAATACGATGTTATATGATGAATTGTTGATGTTTGAATACGATGTTATATGACGTTGTTTATGATTGATCGGTTTGCGATGATGACGTGAAAGCAGTGCTACTGCTGTAATTGTTAATTTGAATGACAGTGACAGTGATGTAGCCTTATATGGCAGTGATGTGGTTTATGTATGATGCTTGCATGTGTTTTGTTGTTTCATTTTAGAAGTCTCATTCATTGCATCTTGTGACGATGGCCTGAAATTATGGTAAAGCGACGTAGCCTTGTTTGGCAAAGTGACGTGGGGCTCCGGCCTGACATGCCCTATTTGGCATTATTTTGCGACGTTTGGTACCACATGCATATAGGTGAAGTCGGGTCTCATTGCATTATGTGTCGATGATAAATTGTTATAACCGTGACGTGTGGCGATGTTCATGATGTGCTTGATGTGATGATGTTTGAATATTGGTGATGATGATTGTTTATGAAAATGATGTGTGAACATGAATAAAATGATTGGTGAGATAATGAAGTATGATCCTGTGCTTATGTTTTTACTTGCTCATTATTATGCTTTCGTTTAGATTGTTTGATATCTCACCCCTTCTGCTGATGTTTCCCCTACCATGGGAAATGGGCAGGTACTTAAGAATAGCTATGGAAGTTGAAGTAACTTTATGAAGTCTCTAGTTGCTGTTAGTTCAAGTTGGTGTCTTGCTCTGATACGTAGCACTCGGGGAAATAGTTGTTATTATTTCAGTTGTTGTATTCTAAGTTAAAATTTATTTCAGTTGAAGAAAAATATTAAGTGGAATTTTGTTAAGTACTTTGTCGTTTAACAGATGTTTCTAAGTTGATTCTAAATCATAAGATGAAGTTTGAATTCATGCTGAATAAAGTTGTGATTTCGAATGCTATGTATCAATGTTAAATGAAATACAGGTTGTTTTGTTGTTTCATGTTGAAATGTGACATCCCATGTTTGTTGGAAGTTTTTAAAATACTCTGATTTTCGTTTATATTTACCGGGTAGATTTGGGGTGTTACATTGCCACCATCAGGCTTCATTACTTTACAGTTTGATGACCACCATTTGGCATGAATACTTCTTCGCCAATTCCGTCTTAAATTCTATCACCTTAATCTTCGCCCTTCACACACTTCATTCCTCCTTGGTCACATTCAGCTCTCGGACATTTATCCTAACTGTCATATACTAGATTGAGTTGATCAGGCTCAACTAGATGTGACATTTAGAACAACATCCGGAACCCAATGGTTCCACTACTTTTATTGAAACTTTAATGACCCAAGGCACGGTCTGAATCGACCTGCTCTGATACCAATTGTAACACCCATACTAAATTATCTAGAATATTTAGCATGTGTATTAATCTGATACTGGGTACATTAAATTTTTCAATAATAATATATATACAAAACTACTGAATGAGTACAAATAGCTCGTTTATACAAATATCCAAATATCATAACATACACGTCTATATACATATACAATCTGTCAGCCTCCTGAGCATGTCCATGACGAGCAATTGCACTCCATCCAGCGTCTTCCTGAAGATCTTCATATGAAAACCACTTGCTTACCTGTAAACCTGCACCAGAAGGATTGGGATGAGACATAATGTCTCAGTGAGCTCCAGCCCATCCTACTGTTGGCAACCACGGGGGAAACCTAGGGTCGCCGTGCCTACACATAGCGATCTTGGGGATACCTACGACCGCCGTCATTCTCTACATATTTCGCGATCAAGGGAAACCTAGGATCGCTACATGTCTTTACCTTATCTTATACTTTTCATGTGCATAATCTTATGCATAGTGATCGAGGGGAAGTCTATGATCACTTGCTGATGTCTAATGACTACTTTGTCTTAACTCTTAGCACATAGCATGTATACATATTCATATTCGTATTCATAATCATCTTTTCATAACATAAAGTTAGAAGTTAGCGTTGAACAAACATTACATTATCTTGGTTCATTTTACGGAGTGCATCCGGGTGGAGTAACCCCGAAGTACATCTCCCATCATACCGGTGAAAATTCCTATCATATCAGGCTAACACCGAACTCCTCTTATCATTGTGTGGACAACTCTCTCGATGAAGACCCATCCGGCGAATCCCGGAGTCTGCTGAACACAATTTAACTTTGCATGTAGACAACCCTCTCAGAGAAGTCCCATCCGGCGTATCCCGGAGTCTGCTGAACAAGCTTAAATCTTTTAACATGCGTGTGGACAATCCTCTCGGAGAAGTCCCATCCGGCGAATCACGGAGCCTGCTGGACACGTTTAACATAATCTTATAACTTACGTGTGGATAGCCCTTTCGGAGAAATCCCATCCGGCATAATCCGGAGTCTGATGAACACGTTTAGTTTTTATCATTAAATTCTTAACTTAAGTTCATATGTATATCTTATTCGTTCATATTCTTGTGCATATCTAATGCATTTCTTATGTAATCATTCTTAAATATCTAACCTATAAATAGGTTCTTAACCTTGATCATTGGATCCTTCTTATCCTCATTAATTCTTAACTTTTGTACTTGAAAGTACGTCTAATAACTTGCTATAAGCTTTTGCATACTTAATGCATTTCTTAAGGGAACTAATCTCCCAATACATAACCTATGAGTATAGGGTCATAGGCTTATCGTTATCATAAGCCACTACTTAATTGCTAGAACATTTGCATAATCATCTAGACTTTGCCCTCTTAATTCAAACTAATCTAAGTCAATGCACAATCCTTGTTCCATACATTTCCATCCCTTTTGGGAGCCTCTTGAATGTGTTAGAATGGTGGTGAATGTTTCTAAAATGTTTGTGGAGAAAACGGATGCGGAAAACCATGCCTACACGCCCCAGAACACTCAAAACAGCAAAGCTGTCAAGTGTTGTCTGGGCTTGGGCGCTTGTAGCGACCAGCCTGGCGCTTGTAGCGACCAGTGGCGCTTGTAGCGACTAGCTGGGCGCTTGAAGCGACAGTAGGCAGAATAAAATTCTGCCTAGTCGCTGTAGCGAGCTCCAGCTCGCTGTAGCGACCATGACAGGTCCAGAAATCTCAAAAATGGTATTTTTCATCATTCCAAGCCATCCCAACACACCCAAGCTTCCCCAAAGGTATAAAAAGGATTTTCTTAAGCATATAAACAGTTTAAACATAATTGGAACAAGGAATTAGCAATTTACATAATCTAGGGCACTTTATAAAAATTGCTCTAAGAGTAAACAACTCTCAAACGGGTTATAAAACCCTAGGGAGCTCACCTAAGCCTTGATTGGTGCTTGTTGGTTTCTGAACTTCAAGCTCTAACTTGCTCCTTTAATCCTTCCTTGTTTCTCTTCATGTTTTTCTTATTCCAAACTTCCAAAACCTAAGCCTTCTTACATGAATCTCACAAGATTGAGGATGGAGGCTTGATGGATGCTAGCAAGGATGGTGTGGGCGTGAGAGTGAGAGGAAGAGGGAGAGGAATCAGATTTTTGAGAGAGAAGGGTGAGAAGGAATGAATGAAAAATATCTTCCCCCTTCTTTTTAAATAATCTTCCTTGTACCAAGTATTTACCATAACGCCATTGCCACTTATTTACAAAATTGCCATGCTTGCTTAGCAAGTTTCTAACACTGATAACTGTTACATTTAAGCGGGATATTACAGTCTATTTCCATACCCTAAGCTTATGCAATCCTGGACCGTAGGTCGCACAATATCTCCAACTTGTGCAACAAAGTGCCTCCTTCTACCTCAATGTCATTGAGATTAAGATCCCTAAACTTCTCATATAGACCACACGTATGCATCATCACTTTTGCCTTAACTAAGGCCTTTCGACTTAAAGTGTCTGCCACTACGTTCGCCTTTCCTGGGTGGTGTTTCATATCAAAATTGAAATATTTCAGATATTCCATCCACCTTCTCTGCCTCATGTTCAGTTCCCGTTGATCAAACAAATATTTCAAGCTCTTATGGTCACTGAATAGGTCAAACTGCGCACCATGCAAATGATGCCTCCACACTTTTAATGCAAAAACTATGGCCGCAAACTCAAGATCATGAGTGGGGTAATTCTCCTCATTAGTCTTAAGCTGTCTAGACGCATATGTTATCAAATTCTCTCCTTGCATGAGTACACTACCCAGGCCCTTAGAGGATGCATCGCAGAAAATGGTGTATCTCTTGTCAGGATCTGGTATCGCCAACGCGGGTGCTTTAGTCGATTTTCTCTTCAAAATTATGAAACTCTCTTTGCATTCCTCGTCCCAAATAAAGGGCAAATCTTTCCTAGTAAGGCGTGTTAGAGGTAAGGCAATATGGGAAAACTTCATAATGAATCTTCGATAGTAACCTGCTAAGCCCAAGAAACTTCTAACTTCGACAACATTCTTGGTTCTGGCCCAACGGAGGACGGTTTCAACTTTGGACGGATCTACGGCCACTCCTCCTTGAGAGATGACATGACCCAAAAACTTAACTTCAGACAACCAAAATTTACACTTACTGAATTTGGGCATATAACTACTTCTCCTTGAGAATATTCAAAACGATCCTCAAGTGTTGGGCGTGCTCTTGAGAGTCTTTGGAATAGATCAAGATATCATCGATGAAAATGACTACAAATTGATCCAGATAAGGTTGAAAAATCATGTTCATATAAACCATAAACACAGCAGGGGCATTAGTTACACCGAAGGGCATAACCAAAAACTCATAATTTCCATAACGTGTTCTGAACGCCGTCTTGGACACATCCGAGGACTTAATGCGAATCTGGTGGTAACCGGATCTAAGATCAATTTTAGAGAATACTGCCGCTCCCTTAAGTTGATCTAAGAGATCATCAATCCTTATAAGAGGATACTTATTCTTGATGGTCACTTTGTTCAGTTGACGGTAGTCTATACACAACCTCATACTTCCATCATTTTTCTTAACTAACAAGATCGGTGCACCCCAAGGAGACACACTAGGTCTAATGAAATGCTTCTAAATTAACTCTTCTAGCTGAGATTTCAGTTCCTTAAGCTCTAAATGTGACATCCTATACGGTGCCACATACACTAGTTCCGCTCCCGGAATAAGATCAATGGAGAATTCCACTTCACGCTCCGGCGGTAAACTGGTTATATCGGAAGGAAAAACATCTGGGTATTCATTCACAATCGGAATGTCACTGGGACTTAGCTCTGGTTCTGAAGTTAGAGTGAGCATAACATAGAAACCCCTATCCTTAGCACAAATAAACTAAATCAACTGATGAGTATGATTAATCAATTCAGATAAAGCCACACCTTCGGCTGTGTCGCTTCTTGGCATATAGATACTCTTCTCAAAACATTCAATATACACATGGTTAGCGGAGAGCCAATCCATGCCTATGATTACATCAAGTTGCTCCATAGGGAGACACACTAAGTCTATATAGTAGGTCTTGCTGGACAAAGTAATAGAACAGTTTTCACAAACATAACTTGCCACTATTCCGCCATCTGTAGCGGTAGACACCGTCATTGGAGGAATCAATGGGGACAAAGGTAACTGCAGTGTTTCTACACACTTATATGAAGTAAATGAGCAAGTTGTGCCATAATCAAAAAGAACTTTAATTGGGTTCTGGCCAAGATAACACATTCCAGCAATCAAATCTTCATTAGCCAGAGCCTTCCTGTTGTCTAGGGAGTACACTCTGCCCTTGCTAGTAGTAGTATTTTCTGTTACATCATTACCCCTCCTCTCGGGACAATGAGAGATCAAATGCCCTGGTTGCTTGCATCTGTAACATACCCCGACTCCTTTCAAGCATTCTCCTGGATGAGATCTTCCACATTTACCACAAATAGGACCAGCCTTTGGAGAATAGGGTTGCTTCCCTCTTTGTGGAGAACCTTTCGGCTTCAGCTTGTCATGATACTTATCTTGAAATTTACCCTTCCTCTTTTCAAATGCTGCAGCTTTCTCCCTAGCGGTCTTGGCAAAACCCGCTTCAGCCACTAAACTGTCATGCACCAATTCGTCGTAACTTGTGGTTTTTTGGAGACTCATTGAAGTATCAATTTCACCCCTTAAACCACGCTTATACTGGTTCATCTTCCAATTCTCATTTCCCGCATATTCATTGTGGGTGGAGTAATACGATAACTCTTTAAATTTCTTAGTAAACTCCGTAACCGACATGCCGCCTTGCTTCAATTCCAGAAATTCTTGCTCTTTCGTCACTTTGTATGATAGTGGCAAATACTTCTCTAGCATCACCTCCTTAAAGTTCACCCAATTCACTTCCACATCATTTGCTAACATTCTACGTTGGGTAGATTCCCACCAGTCTTCTGCTGCGCCTCTGAATTGGTTGGTGGCATATACCACCTTATCAACAACCGAACACTCAGCCATCTGGAAGATCTTTTCCATTTGCTTTAGCCACCTCTTGGCTTCCTGAGGACCGCCCTCTCCATTAAACTCGGGAGGGTGACTCCGGTTAAATTCCCGGAAGTCTGGATTACCAACAACTGGAGGTGGTGGGGGCTGATGGAAATCTTGCCCCGGATGCATCATTTTCATCCACTGATGTTGAGATTGGGCTTGCTGTTGTACTTGTTGTTGCATTATTTGCATCATTTGCTGATGCTGCAATGCGTTCTGAGCCTGCTGCTCTGATACTACTGCTGCAATGCTTGCTGCTGCATCATCTGAGCCCATAAATTCACATTAGGGTCTCCTTCTTCCTCATTGGCCTAATTTACTCTAGGCCTTCCGGGTCATCTTCGTCTTCCAAACATCTTACCCTAGCTGTCATATACAAGTTAAAGTGATCAGTTTTAACCAAATATAACATTTAGAATAATGTCATGGATCCAAATGGTCCACATACTTGGATTGTAATTTTAATGACCCAAGGCACGATCTGAATCAACATGCTCTGATACCAAATTGTAACACCCATATAAAGATTGCCTAGGATCTTATACAAGTGTTAAAATTTCATACTAGATTCATTAATTTACAATATAGAAAGTTTAACTTATAATGATGCATAACATAAAGTATCAATACATCTGTCTCTTAATACAAACATCTCTGATAGGATACAACATAATACAACATCTGAATACATAATAACCAGCACGATCAGTCCAAAGCCTTCTCATTACCCTTGCAGCATGCAACCTGCGAACTTGCATCAGAAGGAATGGGATGAGACATAATGTCTCAGTGAGCTCTAGCCCAACCTACTGTTGGCAACCACAGGGAAACCTAGGGTCGCCACGCACTAAACTAATGGCAATCTCGGGGAAAACTATGATCGCCGTCAGTCTGTACATATCTTAGCAATCAAGGGAAAACTGGTATCACTATAATTCTTTATCATATTATTATCTTTCATAACTGATGCCTGATGACTACTTTGTCATATTCTTCTGTAACATATAAATGTATATTTCTTTATCATTAAGTTAGAAAGTTAGCACTGAACATACAATAATTCTCTTGATTCATTTTATGGAGTGCATCAGAGTGGAGTAACCCCGGAGTACATCTCCCTCATATCGGTGAAATTCCAATCTGAGACTAACACCGGACTCCTCTTGTCGCCGTGCAGGACTTACATAGAAACAATGCCTGCCCACTACTAACGGGGAACCTTGACTCCACTACTAACGGGGAGCCTGAGAATCAAGACTTAACTTATCTTATTGCCGTGTAGGACTTACATCTAAAGAACGCCTAACCACTACTAACGGGGTACCTTAACTCCACTACTAACGAGGAGTCATAAAGTAACGACTTACTTTAATTAGCTTATTCTTTCATATATACATATAACTTGTATTCTTACGTGTGGACAACCCTCTCGAAGAAGTCCCATCAGGCATAATCCGGAGCCTGATGGACACATTTATCTTTATAATTTAATTCTTGTCTTAATCCCTCGTAGGCATGTCTGTACAATAGTATATTCATATGCATATCTAATGCATTCATCAAGTAATTAATCTTGTGATTCTTAACCTATAATATAAGGTTTAAGCTTAACGTTCTCATAATCCATTTAATTAATTTGTGGGAAACTAAACCCTTTTACTTACATGATGCCTATGGATAACTTGTAATATCCCGCTTATAAGTATCAGTTATATGTGTTAGAAGCTTATTAAGCAAGCATGGCAAATTTGTGAATATGTGGCATGGCATTTTCGTAATTATAGGGAAGGAGGAGTTTATTTAAAATAGAGGGGGGAAGATATTTTCCTTCCATTTCTCTCCTCACCCTTCTCTCTCAAATCTGGTTTCTCTCCTCTTTCTCCCACTCTCACGCCCTCACCATCACTCTAGCCTTCACCCATCAAACTTCATGCAATCCTTGTGTGATTTATGCAAGCAAGCTTAAGCTTTGGAGGTTTAGAACAAGAGGAATAAGAAGAATCAAGGAGAAATCAAGCTAGGGTTTTGGAATGAGCTTAATAAGCACCAATCAAGGTTCAAGGTGAGCTCCCTAGGGTGTTAGAACCCGTATTGAGTAAGTTTAAGAGTAATTTATACTTAGAGCAATTTTATGAAAAGTGCCCTAAATCATGTTGTATGCTAATTCCTTGTCCCAGCCATGTTTAAATGATTTATAAGCTTAAGAAAATCCTTTTTATACCTTTGGGGAAGCTTGGGTGTGTTGGGATGGCTTGGAATGATGAAAAATACCATTTTTGAGATTTCTGGACCTGTCATGGTCGCTACAGCGAGCTGGAGCTCGCTACAGCGACCAGGCAGAATTTTATTCTGCCTACCGTCGCTACAAGCGACCAGGCAGTCGCTTCAAGCGACCAAGCCCAGAACAGCCATGACAGCTTAGCTGTTTTGGGTGTTCTGGGGGCGCGTAGGCATGGTTTTCCACATCCGTTTTCTCCATAAACATTTTAGAAACATTTACCACCATTCTAACACATTCAAGAGGCTCCCAAAAAGGATGGAAATGTAAGGAACAAGGATTGAGCAATGATTTAGAATAGTTCAGAATAAAGGGCAAAGTCTAGACGAATACAGGAATTTTATTACAATACTTAAGTAAGCCCTAGGAATGACATATGAGAACGATATGTCAAGAACCTTGATAGGTTAATGAGATTATAGAAGATACTCTTCCCGTATTAAGCATAAGAATGTTACCATATTCAAAGTCTAGAACCTTTTATAGGTTAAGTGAACAAGAGTTAGTAAGATATTAAGTCGTGGCCTTCGTCGTTCACTTAGTGGGACACGAATGGTTCATGCAAAGTAAAGATTAAGATTAATATTATTAAGTCGTGACTTTCATCGTTCACGCTAGTGGGACATGAAAGGTTCGTGCATAAGTTTAAATAATATTAATTCGCGTCTTCCGACGTTCACGCCAGTGGGACACGGGAGGTATACGCATAAGTTAAGACTATTATTAAGTCGTGTCTTCTGTTGTTCACGCCAGTGGGACACGGGAGGTATACGCATAAGTTAAGACTATTATTAAGTCGTGTCTTCTGTTGTTCACGCCAGTGGGACTGTAACACCCATACTAATTTTAACTAGTATATTAGCAGGAGTGTTAAACTGATACTGGATACATTTAAATACAATACAGAAAATTGTTTGATAATTATACAAAACATAAGTCTTTGATACAATCCATAATCTGATACTAAGTATTTCCCATAATATTCATATACATCATGGTACAATAATATACAACACCAATAAAACATGAACAGCACGATCAGTCCGTAGCTTTCTCTTTACCTTTTCGTCGTGCTACCTGCGAAGAACCTGCACCAGAAGGAAAGGGATGAGACATAACGTCTCAGTGAGCTCCTACCCTACCTACTGTTTGGCAACCTCGGGGAACCTAGGGTTGCCGTGCCTACCTCGGCGAACTCGGGAATACCTATGATCGCCAAGTCTCAAACTCACCCATAGAGGGCTAACTGTCTGTTTCTGATAATCTGGTGATCAAGGGGAAACCTAGGATCACCGTCTGATAGCTGCTAACTGATATCTGATAACTATCTGATTAAATATTTTCTGACTGATAAAGTAATAAATTATTAACTGATCTTTATGTTAGCGGTTAGCGTTGAACAAACAATGTTATCTGAGTTCATTTTACGGAATGCCCCCGGGTGGAGTAACCCCGAAGCACATTCCCCTGATAACCGGTGAAAATTCCTATCATATCAGGCTAACACCGGACTCCTCTTGTCGTCGTGCGGTCATCCTTGCGGAATAACGCGTCCCACTGGCGTGAACCTCCTGTGTCCCACTGGCGTGAACAACAGGAGACACGACTTAATATTAATAGTTTTAACTGATGCGTATACCTCCCGTGTCCCACTGGCGTGAACGACGGAAGACGCGAGTAAATAATCTGTAAACTGATGCATGAACATTTCATGTCCCACTGGCGTGAACGATGAAAGTCACGACTTAATAGTATAAAGCTTAATCTTAACTTTGCATGAACCATTCGAGTTCCACTGGCGTGAACGTCGAAGGCCACGGCTTAATATCTGAATAATGCATGATTACTTAACCTATGATAGGTCCTAAGCTTGGGTTCTGAAAATAATCTTGGCTTATATGTGCTTATAGGAGTGTAGGGATTTAAGTTTGTAGAGAGATAATTCCATTCCAATCCCTTTTCACATCTATATAACTTAGAAGTATGAGTGTTCATCTCTTATCATCATACCTATCCTTTATCCTATCCTTTACTATTACATTGCTACATAGCATAAAATTGGGTGGGTTCAAAATCGGTGGCCGATTTCCCAACTTCGGGGGCCGAATTTTGTCGTGAGTCCCATGGCCAACCATGCTGCAAATCGGTGGCCGAAGGTCTAAAATCGGTGGCCGATTTTAGCAATAGCAGGGGACGAATTTCAGCTTCCTAAACCATACCAATCCCAACCAAAACCTCATAACAGCTCATGAACAAGAATTACAAGGCATAGGGTAGATAAAAGCATGAATTAAGCAAGGAATTGGTTCACAAAGGATTAGGGTACAAATTATAAACATTGATTCAACTTGTAAAAAGACATTAAAACTACTCAAAGGGGTTATATCACCCCATGGAGCTCACCTTAACCTCCTAATGGTGCTTGGTAATTCTGATTCTCAAAGCTTTAGTTTCAATCTATCTACTTCTCTCACTTTCTTCCTTGATTCTCCTTGTTTTCTTTCACTTGTTCTAGCTTACTAATCAAACCTTGCTTGTGAAGTTCCTCTCAAGAACTTAGATTGGGGAAAGATGAGTTTAGGGAGAGGGAGAGAGAGGGCGTGTAGGTTGGTACAAGGGGAGAGGAGAGCTGAAAATTTTGGAAGGAAAATGGGAATGGAAGAATAAGTTGGTAAGAAGATATTTCTACCACTTATTTTAAGAAAACAAACTTCATTCTCCTCTAATTTACAATCATGCCATTCAAACATTATTAATTTGTCTTGCTTCTCAATTGCGTCTAACACTGATAATAATTGCATCTAGGCGGGATGTTACAATCTACCCCCCTTAAAGAAATTTCGTCCTCGAAATTTAGAAGTTACCTGAAAATAAATGAGGATAGGTTGCTTGCATATCTGACTCTAACTCCCACGTTGCTTCACCGTCCGGAGAACCTTTCCATACAACCTTAACTATAGGAATCTCTTTGTTCCGCAAAGTCTTAATATCACGATCGATTATCTGTTCTGGCTCAGGTTGAAAGGTTAAGTCCGATCTCAAATCAATACTATCAAGCTCCACCGGTTGGAAAGGATCAGGAATGAATTTCCTTAGTTGCGAGACATGAAAGACATCATGTAACCCTGACATGGCTGGTGGCAACGCCAACTGATAAGCTGCCGGACCAACACGTCGAAGTATCTGGAACGGTCCAACATACCTTGGACAAAGCTTCTTAGTTCTGAAAGCTCCTCTTAAACCCAACTTAGGAGTAACTTTAAGAAATACATGGTCTCCTTCATCAAACTCTAAGGGTCTTCTTCTCCTATCAGCATAACTTTTCTGGCGACTCTGTGCTGTTCTCATCTTATCTTGAATAGACTTAATCTTTAGAGTCGTCTCCTGAATGATCTCTGGACCCAAAATACTCTTATCTCCAACTTCAGCCCAACAAAGCGGGGTTCTGCATTTTCTACCATATAGAGCTTCATAAGGTGCCATTCCAATGCTAGAATGGTAACTGTTGTTGTAAGAGAATTCAATCAATGGTAGGTGATTGTTCCAACTTCCTCCATCTTCTAGAATACATGCACGTAACATATCCTCTAACGTCTGGATAGTCCTCTCTGATTGCCCGTCTGTTTGAGGATGATGGGACGTGCTCATCTTTAATCTTGTCCCTAAAGCCTTCTGAAAAGCTTTCCAAAAGTGGGATGTGAAAATGGGATCTCTATCAGACACTATACTAGCTGGCACACCATGGAGTTTCACTATTTCAGAAATAAACAATTCAGCATACTGTGAGGCTCGGTACGTAGTCTTAACCGGCAAGAAATGAGCTGACTTGGTTAATCGGTCCACTATTACCCATATGGAGTCATGTCCTCGCTGTGTTCGAGGTAATCCACTCACAAAATCCATGGTTATATCTTCCCATTTCCATTGTGGAATTTCCAAAGGCACTAACATCCCCGCAGGCCTTTGGTGCTCAATCTTCACTTGCTGACAAACAATGCATCTCGACACAAATTCCGCCACATCTCTTTTCATGCTAGGCCACCAATAATCTCTTTTCAAATCTTGGTACATCTTGGTGGTACCTGGGTGAATGCTGAAACTGCTCTTATGCGCTTCTTCTAGTATCAACCTTTTTAACTCCTCATCATTCGGAACAAAAATCCTTCCTTCGAACAATAACACACCATCTGGTGCCCATGAATACTCTGCTTGGCCAACTTTTCTCTGAAGGTCCATATCCATGCTTTGCGCTTGTGCAATTCTAGACCGTATGTCGCACAAAATATCTAACTTGTTTAACAAAACGCCACCTTCCATCTCGGTCATATGGAGATTAAGATCTCTAAACTTTTCATATAGTCCACACGTGTGCATCATCACTTCAGCTTTGACTAAAGCCTTCCGACTCAAGGCGTCTGCTACCACATTAGCCTTTCCTGGATGGTACTTCAGATCAAAATCAAAGTCCTTCAAATATTCCATCCATCGTCTTTGTCTCATGTTAAGATCTCTTTGGTCAAACAGGTATTTCAAACTCTTATGGTCACTAAACAAATCGAATTGTGCACCATACAAATGATGTCTCCAGATCTTCAATGCGAAAACTATTGCTGCTAACTCAAGATCATGGGTAGGATAATTCTCTTCATGTGTCTTGAGTTGTCTGGACGCATATGCTATGACATTTTCCCCTTGCATAAGAACACTTCCCAGTCCTTTAGAAGATGCATCGCAGAAAACGGTGTACCTCTTTTCAGGATCTGGTATTGCCAACACTGGCGCCTTAGTTAACTTCCTCTTTAAAACTCTGAAACTCCTTTCACATTCTTCGTCCCAAATAAAGGGTACGTCCTTCCTGGTGAGACGTGAGAGGGGTAAAGCAATCTGAGAAAACTTCATGATAAACCTTCGATAATAACCTGCTAAGCCGAGAAAACTCCTGACTTCAGCTACATTTTTGGGTCTTTCCCAACTGAGTACGGCTTCAACTTTAGATGGATCAACAGCTACTCCTCCTTGAGAAATAACGTGACCCAAAAACTTAATCTCGGATAACCAGAATTCACACTTGCTAAACTTAGCATACAGCTGCTTGTCTCTAAGGACATCCAATACAATTCTTAAGTGCTGAGCATGCTCTTGAGGACCTTTAGAATAGATCAGAATGTCATCAATGAAAATCACCACAAATTGATCAAGGTAAGGCTGAAATATTCTGTTCATATAAACCATGAATACTGCTGGGGCATTAGTTACACCAAATGGCATAACCAGAAATTCGTAGTGCCCATAACGCGTTCGAAACGCCGTTTTAGACACATCTGAAGACTTTATACGAATTTGATGATAACCTGACCGAAGATCAATTTTGGAAAATACTGTCGCTCCTTTAAGCTGGTCTAGTAGGTCGTCAATCCTGGGGAGTGGATACTTATTCTTGATAGTCACCTTATTAAGTTGACGATAATCAATACACAACCTCATGCTACCATCTTTCTTCTTGACCAACAAGACTGGAGCACCCCAAGGTGATACACTGGGTCTGATAAAATGCTTCTGAATCAATTCTTCTAACTGAGATTTCAGTTCTTTCAGCTCTGTTGGTGACATTCTGTACGGTGCCACAGATACTGGCTCCGCTCCTGGAATCAGATCAATTGAAAACTCTACCTCACGCTCTGGAGGCAGACTAGACACTTCTGAAGGGAAGACATCTAAGTATTCATTTACAATAGGAATATCACTGGGGCTTAACTCTGATTCTGAAGCCACAGTGAGCATCACATAGAATCCCTTATCTTGAGCACAAATGAATTGAATTAACTGATGGGTGCGGTTAATCAATTCAGACAGAGCCACACCTTCCGCCGTATCACTGGTCGGCATATAAATACTTTTCTCTGAACAACCAATATACACATGGTTAGCAGAGAGCCAATCCATGCCTAGAATCACATCCAATTGCTCCATCGGGAGACAAACTAAATCAACGTAGTAGGTCTTACTAGACACAGTGATAGGACAACTTTCACAAACATACTTTGCCTCAATTCCGCCTTCAGTAGCGGTAGTCACTAACATTGGAGGGTTCAACGGAGACAAAGGTAATTGCAGCGTCTCCACACATTTATATGAAATAAAAGAACATGAAGCGCCGCAATCAAAAAGAACTTTTACTGGATTAGTACCCAAATAACACATACCAGCAATTAAATCTTCATTGGCTACAGCCTTTGCACCGTCAAGAGAGTACACTCTGCCCCTACTAGTAGTTGTTCCTTCAGCTGATCCTTTACCACGTCTGTTGGGACACTCTGATATGAAATGCCCTGGCTGTTTACATCCATAACAAATACCAGCACCTATCAAACACTCTCCTTTATGCATCCTACCACATGTCTTGCAAGTAGGATTAGTCCGCAAAGGATTATGTTGTGGAGAGTATGTCTGCTTCCCTCTCTGTGGAGATCCTTTTGGCTTAAGTTTATCGTGATACTTATCTGACATTCTGCTCTTCTTCTTCTCATAAGCTGCTGATCTTTCTTTAGAGGTCTTAGCAAGTCCTGCTTCAACCACCAGACTGTCATGTACTAGCTCATCATAACTTGCAGTTCTTTGGAGACTCACTGCAGTGTCAATCTCGCCTCTTAAACCTCGCTTATACTGGTTCATCTTCCACACTTCATTCTCAGCATACTCGTTGTGTGTGGAATAGTAGGACAACTCTTCAAACTTCTTTGTAAACTCAGCAACCGACATACTACCTTGCTTCAATTCCAAGAACTCTTGCTCCTTCTTTACCTTGTAAGACAAAGGTAAATACTTCTCCAACATTACTCCTTTGAAATTCTCCCAATTCACTTCTACACCGTTGGCTTCCATCCTGCGCTGAGCAGATTCCCACCAGTCTTCTGCTGCGCCTCTGAGTTGGTTCGTGGCATAGACCACTTTATCTTCCTCCGAACAATCAGCCATTCTAAAGATCTTCTCCATTTGTTTAATCCACTTCCTGGCTTCTTGCGGTTCACCTTCTCCATTGAATTCCGGAGGGTGATGTCTGTTATACTCCCGGAACACAGGGTTACCAATTACTGGGGGAGGTGGTGGCTGTGGATGGAAACCTTGTCCCTGCTGCATCATCTCCATCCACTGCTGTTGAGCTTGGGCCTGTTGCTGAGACTGCTGTTGCATCATCAGCATCATTTGCTGATACTGTAATGCATTCTGAGCTTGTTGCTCTTGGTATTGTTGCTGCCAGGCCTGCTGTTGTTGCATCATCTGTTCCCATGAATTCTGACTGGGTCCTCCACTTTCATCACTAGCTTGATTAGTACGAGGTCTACCTCTTCTTCTCCCAGACATCTTATCCTAGCTGTCATATACAAGTCAAAGTGATCAGTTTTAACTGAACATAACATCTAGAATAATGTCCTGGATCCAAGAGGTCCTGAAACTTGGATTGTACTTTAATGACCCAAGGCACGGTCTGAATCGACCAGCTCTGATACCAATTGTAACACCCATACTAATTTTAACTAGTATATTAGCAGGAGTATTAAACTGATACTGGATACATTTAAATACAATACAGAAAATTGTTTGATAATTATACAAAACATAAGTCTTTGATACAATCCATAATCTGATACTAAGTATTTCCCATAATATTCATATACATCATGGTACAATAATATACAACACCAATAAAACATGAACAGCACGATCAGTCCGTAGCTTTCTCTTTACCTTTTCGTCGTGCTACCTGCGAAGAACCTGCACCAGAAGGAAAGGGATGAGACATAACGTCTCAGTGAGCTCCTACCCTACCTACTGTTTGGCAACCTCGGGGAACCTAGGGTTGCCGTGCCTACCTCGGCGAACTCGGGAATACCTATGATCGCCAAGTCTCAAACTCACCCATAGAGGGCTAACTGTCTGTTTCTGATAATCTGGTGATCAAGGGGAAACCTAGGATCACCGTCTGATAGCTGCTAACTGATATCTGATAACTATCTGATTAAATATTTTCTGACTGATAAAGTAATAAATTATTAACTGATCTTTATGTTAGCGGTTAGCGTTGAACAAACAATGTTATCTGAGTTCATTTTACGGAATGCCCCCGGGTGGAGTAACCCCGAAGCACATTCCCCTGATAACCGGTGAAAATTCCTATCATATCAGGCTAACACCGGACTCCTCTTGTCGTCGTGCGGTCATCCTTGCGGAATAACGCGTCCCACTGGCGTGAACCTCCTGTGTCCCACTGGCGTGAACAACAGGAGACACGACTTAATATTAATAGTTTTAACTGATGCGTATACCTCCCGTGTCCCACTGGCGTGAACGACGGAAGACGCGAGTAAATAATCTGTAAACTGATGCATGAACATTTCATGTCCCACTGGCGTGAACGATGAAAGTCACGACTTAATAGTATAAAGCTTAATCTTAACTTTGCATGAACCATTCGAGTTCCACTGGCGTGAACGTCGAAGGCCACGGCTTAATATCTGAATAATGCATGATTACTTAACCTATGATAGGTCCTAAGCTTGGGTTCTGAAAATAATCTTGGCTTATATGTGCTTATAGGAGTGTAGGGATTTAAGTTTGTAGAGAGATAATTCCATTCCAATCCCTTTTCACATCTATATAACTTAGAAGTATGAGTGTTCATCTCTTATCATCATACCTATCTTTTATCCTATCCTTTACTATTACATTGCTACATAGCATAAAATTGGGTGGGTTCAAAATCGGTGGCCGATTTCCCAACTTCGGGGGCCGAATTTTGTCGTGAGTCCCATGGCCAACCATGCTGCAAATCGGTGGCCGAAGGTCTAAAATCGGTGGCCGATTTTAGCAATAGCAGGGGACGAATTTCAGCTTCCTAAACCATACCAATCCCAACCAAAACCTCATAACAGCTCATGAACAAGAATTACAAGGCATAGGGTAGATAAAAGCATGAATTAAGCAAGGAATTGGTTCACAAAGGATTAGGGTACAAATTATAAACATTGATTCAACTTGTAAAAAGACATTAAAACTACTCAAAGGGGTTATATCACCCCATGGAGCTCACCTTAACCTCCTAATGGTGCTTGGTAATTCTGATTCTCAAAGCTTTAGTTTCAATCTATCTACTTCTCTCACTTTCTTCCTTGATTCTCCTTGTTTTCTTTCACTTGTTCTAGCTTACTAATCAAACCTTGCTTGTGAAGTTCCTCTCAAGAACTTAGATTGGGGAAAGATGAGTTTAGGGAGAGGGAGAGAGAGGGCGTGTAGGTTGGTACAAGGGGAGAGGAGAGCTGAAAATTTTGGAAGGAAAATGGGAATGGAAGAATAAGTTGGTAAGAAGATATTTCTACCACTTATTTTAAGAAAACAAACTTCATTCTCCTCTAATTTACAATCATGCCATTCAAACATTATTAATTTGTCTTGCTTCTCAATTGCGTCTAACACTGATAATAATTGCATCTAGGCGGGATGTTACAGGGACACAGGAGGTTCACGCCAGTGGGACGCGTTATTCCGCAAGGATGACCGCACGACAACAAGAGGAGTCCGGTGTTAGCCTGATAAGATAGGAATTTTCACCGGTTATCAGGGGAATGTGCTTCGGGGTTACTCCACCCGGGGGCATTCCGTAAAATGAACTCAGATAATAATGTTTGTTCAATGCTAACATCTAACATAAGACATGTATCAGTTAATAATTTATTATGTTATCAGGCAGAGAATAGTTATCAGGCAGGTATCAGATATCAGGTATCAGTTATCAGGCGGTGATCCTAGGTTTCCCCTCGATCACCCAATTATCAGGTTATAGCCTAGAACTCATGAATATTCAGTATTAGGCTCAGGCAGTGATCCTAGGTTTCCCCTTGATCACTAGTTTAGCAGGAAGTAGTCCAGTTTATGACTACACAGTTTAGCAGGAACAGTCAGGTAGCCCTCTATGGGTAAGGTTAAGACTTGGCGATCATAGGTATCCCCAAGATTTCCGAGAGTAGGCACGGCGACCCTAGGTTTTCCCCGTGGTTGCCAACAGTAGGTTGGGCTGGAACTCACTGAGACATTATGTCTCATCCCAATCCTTCTGGTGCAGGTTTTCAGGTTAGCAAGAGATGTTCATGATGATATTTTCCAAGAAGACGCTGGATGGAGTGCAGTTGCTCGATGTGGACAAGCTCAGGAGGTTGCCAGATTTTATATGTATATGAAAGTGTATTTTATGATATTTGGATAATTGTTTAAACGAGCCAATTGTACTCATTCAGTTGTATTGTTTGTAATATTATTATTGAAAATTTTAATGTACCCAGTATCAGATTAATACACATGCTAAATATTCTAGATAATTTAGTATGGGTGTTACATAACTCTACCCATTTGTCACAAATGACGTCTGAATTCTGCTGAGATTAAATCGTTAATGATATTTGAAACACTGATCCCCACTCTCGTGTTAATACAAGATATGTCTATGACCTTTTCTTCCATCACTGAATGTACAAAGACGTTCTGGCGTTTTGATAATGGTTTTCTGGCCATAAAACACATTTCAAACATAGGGTGGCAGACTGTCACTGTCGTGGCACGATGGGTACCTGTCATGGCACGATGGTGCCCAGGTCCATATGATCATGCCACGATGGACGTGGTTGTGGCACGACAAACCCAGTGTTGCAAGGCCCTGTAGCTTTTCCAGAAAGTTCCAATACGAATTTTAACAAATTCTCACAACCAGCAAGTCTATATACTTCAAATGATAGGGTTTTTAAATAGGAAAATCAAAACATATCAAGTATTAACAAAGGGAAACTAACAAACAAGAATTTAAACTTAATCAATCAAGTTTTCCTTTCCTCACTAAACCTCAAAACTACCCCTAAAAGGGTACTAATCTAAGGGAGCTCGCCTTGATCCTTGATTAATGCTTTGTTAAGCTTTTAACTCCAAAACCCTAGCTTTGAATCCTTCCTACTTACTTGATTCTCCTTAACTTTTCTTGCTCCAAGTTTTTCCCCAAAAAGAGCATGCTTGAGATACAAGAGTTTAGAAAGGAAAATTGATAAATTATTGGTTGGTGAGGGTGAAGGGCGAAAATCTAGAGAGAGAGAGGTAGAGAAAATTTTGATTTTAGAGAGAGAATGGAGTTGAGGAAATGAAGAAAAATGGTTTGATCCTCCTATATATATAAATATATATATATCCCTTATAACATGAATTTACGCTTACGCCCTTACTGCTCGAAACTTATCTGATACTGATAAAAGTTACGTCTAAGCGGGATATTACAAATATACATTCAAATAAGGATAAAATAAACGCATGTAAGTTTCAGGCAAAACTTCACTTAATATATAAGTATTCATTAATACATAAATCCTGGTTAATACTCATTCATAATTCATAAATCATAGTATGCCCTCATCATTATATAGTTACCAACTTAATTATACATCATCAATAATTAAATCCTATTCGTAACTGTAAATCATCAACGAATAATCATCAATTCATCTATAAGTCATCAACAGATAAATATCTCTCATATTTAAGTCATCAACAAATAAATATAAACTCAATTTTACATCGTTCAAATCTCATCATCAATTCAAGCATAAAACATTCACCACATCATCAATATCATCAAGTATACACTTACCACATAATTGCACAAGTTCGCACCAAAACATTTCCACATACGACTCATCATATTCATTCAATGTGCCTAACACGACACTAAATGCATGTGGTACCAAAGTTAGGATATCGGATCCCTCGGCATGTTGGATTATCAAAACCCTCGACATGTTGGGTTATCAAAACCCTCGGCATTTTATCATCAATTCACAACTCGATTGACTATGTATGCATGGACACCATGTATAGACTCGACAATGCACTCATCAAGCTGTTATATAATTCACTCCATCTTATAACGTATCTTCACATCGCCACTATTGCATTATCAAATCAATACATCCATACAATACAAATCATGTTATCATCACAACATCATTTCATCACATTCATCATGCTTAATCATCACAACATCATTTAATCACATTCATCATGCTTAATCATCATAACATCATTTCATCACATCTTTAATGCATTAAGCCACAACATTCATCAACACATCATGTGCACTGTAGATCTTACCATTTAGGCCTGTAAGCCCTAGAGACAAGGGCTTGGACCCTTAGAGTCAGGCTGGGCGCCCTCCAGAAGGGCACAAGGCCCACTTGACATTCACCAGAGAACCTTAGGGAACTTTCCTAAAAAGATATCCTCTGGGGGAGCCCTCAGCAGCCTATGAGGGCGCCCTAGTCATAGTTTTAGCCCTATACGATTTGTGTAACACCCATACTAATTTTATCTAGAATATTAGCATGTGCATTAAACTGATACTGGATACATCAATTGTTTTCAATAATAATAATACAACACAAACTGAAAGAATACAAATTGCTCATTTATAAAAACCATCAAGTACCATAATATATACATATACGAAAGTCCAAAAAGCTCCTGAGGTTGTACATGACGAGCAACTGCACTCCATCCAGCACTCCCTGATGATCCTCAATACGATCCTCGTGCTAACCTGAAAACCTGCACCAGAAGGAATGGGATGAGACATAATGTCTCAGTGAGCTCCACCCAACCTACTTTTGGCAACCTCGGGGAACCAAGGGTTGCCATGCCTACTTTTGGCAATCTCGGGGATTCCTATGATCGCCAAGCTCAAACCTTTCCCATATAGGGTATACCTGCCTGTTCCTGCTATCATGTGTAGTCATAATATCTAAACTACATCCTGTTAAACTAGTGATCAAGGGAAAACCTAGGATCACTGCCTGAGCCTGATAACTGAATAGTCATGAAATCTAGACAATAACCTGATAACTTGGTGATCGAGGGGACTCCTAAGATCACCACCTGATACCTGCCTGATAGGTAATTCTGCCTGATAACATAATCTCATACCTAGTCATTTGGGGATATCCTATGATCACTTTCTAGTAACTGTTATCTGAATAGTACTTGTCATAAACTTATGTAATAAATACATATACATCTTACTTTAAGATAAAGTTAGAAAGTTAGTGTTGAACATACAATAATTGTCTGAGTTCATTTTTATGAAATTCCCCCGAGTGGAGTTCATTTTATGAGGCTAATCACCGGACTCCTCTTATCGTTGTATGGACAACTCTCTCGAAGAAGTCCCATCCGGCATAATCCGGAGTCTGCTGAACACAACATATCTTGCATGTAGACAACCCTCTCGGAGAAGTCCCATCCGGTATAATTCGGAGTCTGTTGAACATGCTTCAACCTTACATGTGGACAACCCTCTCGGAGAAGTCCCATCCCGCATAATCCGGAGCCTGCTGGACATGTTTAAACTTTAACATACATGTGGATAGCCCTTTTGGAGAAATCCCATCTGGCATAATTCGGAGTCTGATGAACACGTTAACATAATCTTATAATATAATCTTAACTTGACATATGTATATCTGATACAACATCTGAACATATGCATATCTGATGCACTCATCACATAAATAATCATGTGATACTTAACCTATAATATAAGTTTCTAAGCTTATCGTTCTCATAAGCCACTTAATCATTGTTGGGAAACTGAACCCCTTAAGCTTATCTGAAGCTTTGAATGTTGTAACATTCCTAGTACTCTTGTACCCTTACCTGGATACAACTCTATTCCTGATAACCTATCATAGGTCCCAGACATATCGTTGTCATATGCCTTCCTTAAGAGTTTACCAACTCACATGTAATGGATTTTTCATCTAATCCTTTGTTCTTGCACTTCCTATACTTTGCCTATCCCTTGCTCACTTATAAAATTGCCCGTTAAAGGCCTTTAGGATGAGTTAAAATGATGTCCTTTGATTCCTTAAAGTTTTTGTAGAAAACGGTTGTGGAAAACCTCGCTTACACGCGCCGGATCACCCGAAACAGCTCAGCTGACAATGCTGTTTCTGGTGAGCACGCTGTAGCGACGGGCTGGTCGCTATAGCGACCCTGTGCCATGACCAAAATGGTTCTTCTTGCTGTAGCGAGCTTATCAGTACAGGAATTGTCCAGAAATTGCATTTTTCACCATTTTAACTCCATCCAAGTTACCCAAGCATCCCAAAGATGTTAGGTATGATTTTCCATTGAAATTAAACGGTTTTAAACATGATTGAGCAAGGAATTGACAAGTAATTGGAATTAGGGCACCAAAACCTTAACTTAGCATAAAATGAGATATACACTCAAACTCAAATAGAGTGGGTTCTAAAACCATAAGGAGCTCACCTAGCAATTGCTTCTGATCTTGCCAAGCTTCCCTCTTCAAACCCTAGCTTCAATCCTTTCCTTTCTTTCTTGCTTCCTCAAGCTACTCTTGTCTCAAAGTTCCCAAAATTAGTGATTGCTTGCATGAGAGATGAGAGATTGGAGTAGAGGTTGAAGATTAGTGGAGGGGAGGAGGATGGCGTGAGAGAGAGGGAGAGGAGAGAAAGGAATAGAAATTATGAAAGAAAATGGGTTTTGTCCCTTTTATAAAAATCCTTGCATGGCAATTACCAAATTGCCCTTCCTTAAATATCTCTGATACATCGTCTTTCTACTGATAAATACCTGAGTCTGAAGCGGGATATTACACTCTACCCCCCTTAAAGAAATTTTGTCCTCGAAATTTAGAATCCTCTTGAGATCATAAATGAATGGATCCAGATATTCTTTCATTCAATTTGCTTATCGTGATTCCATGGTTACTCTGGGGTCTGACATGTAGATTATTTTATGCACTTCGATTAAACCTGACTGGTTAAAACTGTTTTGTAATCATGGTTTCCAACTCTGTAAGTCGAAAACATTCAACATCCTCTTTCGCAACTAAAAGGCTTGGTGTACATAGCATAATTCTTACATAGTAGGGCGTGTGGTTATCTGAACCAATTTACCCGACTCACCTGACAATGTCCCTTGTCCACACACTTCGTGTGAACCTAGCTTAAAGTCATTAAGCATTAGATATCCTTACTGAATTCATAATTTTCCTTCATTGTCTGCGTAATCTTACTCTGACGACATTGGGTCAATCTCATCTTCCTCAACATTCCAACTTTTCGAGAGATTTATTACATTACAATTTAATTCCAAAGAATTCTTGTCTTAGACTTTCGCCTCGTAAGACGGCATCTTACAGTTACAATTGTACCATTCTTCAAAGCTTATAGGATTTAGTCCAAGTGATAAGTGGTATACATCGTCTCCCACATCATCATATGATACAATTCATAGCACATTAATTACATACATGATCGAGTACATGTACACTACTAACGGGTACACAGTACATCGTATCATCCTTGTCCAACTAACGGGACATCCTCCTTAATCAAAATATCCTTGAGACAATACCACGTCAACTGGAGACCCTCTTTTAATCTTAACTCATGTTTATTCCTTGGGCATACATTATCACATAACATTGATCATGGTTACACTTGTCGATATTGTGAACTCATTTCTCATTTCTGAACATCGAGTTCAAGATCCTTGTTTTCAAAAGAAAGCTCTACTCTAATTGCTACCAAAAATATCACACTTAATCTTTAATCCTTTAATCATAACCTGAACTTACGTAGCCCTTTACTGTAAACTACGAGTAACTTTTAATCTGCATAGAAAGTTCTTCTTCCTTTACTGGTGAACATTAAGTTCAAGAATTCCGAACTCTTCAGCTAAGATATGTTTGATATCAACAAACCTGTTCTGGTCAAAACCTTCCTACTTAAACATTCCTGATTGCGTACCACGGTTACTACTACATGCCACATAACTGTAAATCTGTTACACTACTATCTGAGTAGTATAAACACTACCTGATATGTATACATAATACAAAACATAACCTGGTACATGTGACATGTTGGCATAACATGGGTACAACGTGGATTAAACTCATATGCCATGCATTGTCGTTTTTTATTAATGCTTCAAATTCAAAAATATCATCTTGCAAGTGCAATCTTTACTAATGTTGCCTTATGCTTAATCCTTTTGACAAAACTTACTCTTCGAGTCCACTTGAAGTTACTGAGCTAAAATAGCTAAATTACCGTATTAGCGGTGACTTCCCTGTCCTCACGAGTTTCGAGGTTTGAAGTATCCCTCAACTTAACCTTTAAAATTTCCTGGTAGAACTTATAATAAGTTCGAGTCGTCACTGCCCACTGATATTCCGTGGTTCAAAAATTTGGTACTTACTGCCTTTCCTGCGATACATCTGATAAGGACTTCACATGCATCCTTGTTCCCTAAGCTTCAGCTTAGAATTGTTCGTTAACCCATCCTTGGATTACTTCTCCGTTGCGCAACTCTGATTTAAAATGATACACCTTAGAATAGGAGTAATACACCACTATTACATTTCCTGGCTAACCACGTTCCTTAATGACTTGCAGCTATCATAGGGGAACCATCTTATGTTTGTTGATTCTCTTGTGGCTTAAACCATCTGCTTAACCTACTGATTGATCATCACCTGACTTTGTGTTTCCTTTTGGACATAAACCACATACTTACTTTCGAGAAAATACGCCAAAACCTGTAAACAATTTTCCACAACTGTTACGAGCCCAACAACGCTTCTGTCAAAACATCTTATACACTGGTTCTAACTTTACTCTCCATATTCTGAATTCTGTAACCATCTCATGGTCAGCTCAACATGTATAATCATTAAAACATTGCAGAAACCCTACTGAAAGCATACCTGGAGCAGCTTAAGTTCATACCTTATTCACTTGTGGTAACTTCTAAAAACAATTTATGGCTTCTAGAGATTCACATCTTTCGTACACTGAAACCACTGATAATTCGAGTCTCGTTCTATTATTATCCGTAAGGGTTTCACATCCATAACCTTCTCCAAGACAACTTAGGTCCACATAACTTTACCATATCTCTTAGGTCACTCCTCGAGTTTCTTCGGAAACAATCCGTCTGGATTAGATTCAAACTTTTATCGGCTCTCCTGTAAGCCCAAACATAGGATACGCCTCTTCGAGTACCCGATTAATTGATCTTAAACGTCAACACTTATCATTTCCTATTGGATCCTTCCAGTAACTTGTTATTGTATCCACAATTCAAATCTAATCTTATTATCTGAATAATTCTCCATAGGTCTTCTCGACCGTTGTCTCCTTCATATGGTTTCAAACAATCCAAGGTCTGTATATTCTACCACCTTTGAAAGCATACCAACGTAAGTGATCTCTGTCGGCTTTCCAGAATACTTGTGTAAGGAACCCATCAAATGAAAACATAGAACTCCTTAATAATAACCACAATCTTAACTTTAACTTGTACGTTAGTGACGATCTTCCTGATGTTAGAGCCTCACAATAGTTCTTGGCTAATTCCTGATTATTCCTCAGAACCGGTCTACTATAATCCGACTACATACGATTCAATCTTTACTCATGCCCTTACCAGGGGTTTCCTTCACTTATCGTGTTGTGTTTCTCTTACAAAGCATCTTGATGACTCATAATAAAGGAAGGTAATCTGTTTCGTCTGTCCAATAATTCGCTTAATCGATAAATAAGTCTCTTAACTGTTTGGGTAATAAAATCTCATCCCGTTCAAGTGTGCAAGTCCTTTGATTCTTACACACCCTATCTTTGCTGGCAGTCTAGAGGTTCCAGTAATCGATTGATAATTCTCATTCTGAGTTCCTGGGTCTGAAGGGTGAATCTGTAGCCTGTTTCTGAGTCTGAAGCTTCGCAGAGCAAAGTCCTGATCGCTATGCGATCATAGCAGAACTCAGAATTCTGAAACTTGCGTTTTAACCTCAAATTCTTGGTTCTTAGGTTTCAAATCATTCCTCAGAGTATTCCATATGGAGTCTTACTCATAGTCTTTCCCAAGACAACTTCGGTCTCTAAAGTCTCACCATAATTCCTTACTTCTTATGTCTCTTCTGACGAGACATTTCTCAATGACGTGTCCATCTGTTTTAAGGTACTTCACCTTATTCTTAAATATCTTTAATATTCCTGAAACTTGACGGTTTGATAGCCACCACTTGGCATTGAATACTTCTTCGCCAATTCCTATCTTAAACAATATGACATCTTAAACATCGCTCTTCATGCGCTTCATTCCTCCACGGTCACATTCAGCTCTCAGATATTTATCTTAACTGTCACATACTAGAACGAGTTGATCAGGCTCAACTAGATGTGACCCTTAGAACAATATCCGGAACCCAATGGACCCACTACTTTTATTGAATCTTTAATTACCCAAGGCACGATCTGAATCGACCTGCTCTAATACCAATTGTAACACCCATACTAATTTTATCTAGAATATTAGCATGTGCATTAAACTGATATTGCATACATCAATTGTTTTCAATAATAATAATACAACACAAACTGAAAGAATACAAATTGCTCGTTTATAAAAACCATCAAGTACCATAATATATACATATACAAAAGTCCAAAAAGCTCCTGAGCTGGTACATGACGAGCAACTACACTCCATCCAGCACTCCCTGATGATCCTCAACACGATCCTCGTGCTAACCTGAAAACCTGCACCAGAAGGAATGGGATGAGACATAATGTCTCAGTGAGCTCCACCCAACCTACTGTTGGCAACCTCAGGGAACCTAGGGTTGCCAAGCCTACTTTTGGCAATCTCGGGGATTCCTATGATCGCCAAGCTCAAACCTTTCCCATATAGGGTATACCTGCCTGTTCCTGCTATCCTGTGTAGTCATAATATATAAACTACATCCTGCTAAACTAGTGATCAAGGGAAAACCTAGGATCATTGCCTGAGCCTGATAACTGAATAGTCATGAAATCTAGACAATAACCTGATAACTTGGTGATCGAGGGGACTCCTAAGATCACCACCTGATACCTGCCTGATAGGTAATTCTGCCTGATAACATAATCTCATACCTAGTGATTTGGTGACATCCTATGATCACTTTCTGGTAACTGTTATCTGAATAGTACTTGTCATAAACTTATGTAATAAATACATATACATCTTACTATAACATAAAGTTAGAAAGTTAGCGTTGAACATACAATAATTATCTGAGTTCATTTTATGAAATGCCCCCGAGTGGAGTAACCCCGAAGGCTAATCACCGGACTCCTCTTATCGTTGTATGGACAACTCCTCTTATCACCGGACTCCTCTTATCGTTGTATGGACAACTCTCTCGAAGAAGTCCCATCCGGCATAATCCGGAGTCTGCTGAACACAACATATCTTGCATGTAGACAACCCTCTCGGAGAAGTCCCATCCGGCATAATCCGGAGTCTACTGAACATGCTTAAACCTTACATGTGGACAACCCTCTAGGAGAAGTCCCATCCGGCATAATCCGGAGCCTGCCGGACATGTTTAAATTTTAACATACATGTGGATAGCTGTTGATTATTTTGGTGTTGGCTGCATATTTTGGCAAATCCAATGTGTTGAATAGAAGCATCTCCATGTTTAGAACAAGTCTTCAGTTGCAAGAATTTTGATTTGAAGATGTTCAGAAGCACTTTTGCCCTTCAGAAGCTGAATGCATCTTCAGACGCACTGTAGCACTTCAGAAGCTGAAATGTGAGTCTGATGCCCGCGTTGACTTTCGTTGACCTCATCAGAAGTTGGTTTTTCTGAATTGTTTTGGCGCGAATCTTGGCGAGATTTTACAAGGATATATCTTCGCCTATTGCTTCTAGATTGCTGGTTGATTTGGAGAAGATTTAATGAAGATTTGGTTCAGTTTTATGCAAGTTCGTATTTTCCTGATACAATCTTTTGAAGATACCTTGCAGAATTATTCTAGCCTTTGGTAATTCAGAAACAAATCAATTGCAGAAGATTGAGTTAAAATTTATGTGAATTACTGAAGACTATATAAGGAGTGCTTTGCTGTTATTCAAGGGACACGAATTTAGAGAGTTTTATATTCAAAAATTGAGTCTTAGTGTGTAAGCTTTTTAGCTTTGTCTGTGCACCACTCTATTTGAGTTGGTTTAGGTATTTTGAGTTGTAATTCATTCAGAGCTTTTAAGAAAGAATGAAGTTTTTGTTTTGAAGTGTGTTCTTCAAAAACTGGGTTGGTTTGTTTCAGAACTGGGTTTAGTTCAAGGGTTGTTCAAGTGGCTGAGTTGCAGTTGCTTGAATAGGAAGTTAGTGGATTCTAATACTCATGCGTGGGTAGAAATCTGACTAGGTGGAGATTGATTGCTTGGGATAGGAACTGGGAGTCAGTGTCTGTGTCTTAAGGATTAATTCCAATAGTGGATTTCCTTCCTGGATTGGTATCCCCCAGAGTAGGAGGTGTTTACTCCGAACTGGGTTAACAAACCTGTGTGTTCTGTTTATTTCTGCTGCATAACTGTTTTTAATTGTGCTAAGTATTTGTTCAGAACCTGTTGGTTCAGAACCAGTTTATTCAGAACCTGTTTACTCCTCATTATTGCTAAGCCAGAAATTTCAATTGGCATCAGAGCAGGCACCATGCCTGTGTTTTGGGTGAGATCCAGAGGAGTTTATTTCTGGCAAGCATGGATAGAGAAGGAGGTTTTGTCAACAGACCACCCCTACTTGATGGCACCAATTATGAGTACTGGAAATCAAGGATGTGTGCATTCCTGAAATCCATTGACAGCAGAACTTGGAAGGCTGTGATTAAAGGCTGGGATCATCCTGTGGTTTTGGACAAAGATGGTAACAAAACTGAGATTCTGAAGCCTGAAGAGGAGTGGACCAAAGCTGAAGATGATCTGTCACATGGAAACTCAAAGGCCTTGAATGCAATTTTCAGTGGTGTTGACATGAACATGTTCAGACTCATCAAGCAATGTACTGTGGCAAAGGATGCTTGGGAAATTCTGAAAACCACTCATGAAGGAACCTCTAAGGTTAAGCTATCCAGACTTCAGTTGCTCACAACAAAATTTGAAAACTTGAAGATGTTGGAGGATGAAGCTGTTCAGGAGTCTTACATGAATGTGCTGGACATGGCAAATTCCTTTGATTCTCTTGGGGAAAAGATGACAGATGAGAAGTTAGTCAGAAAAATCCTCAGGTCCCTGCCCAGAAGATTTGATATGAAGGTTACAGCCATAGAAGAAGCTCATGACATCACCACCATGAAGGTTGAGGAGCTGATTGGGTCCTTGCTCAATTTTGAGACTGCTTTATGCAAACAGCCTGATAAGAAAGGGAAAGGAATAGCTTTTGCAGTTAATTCTGAAGCTGATAATCAACAAGAGCTTGATGAATATGAAGATGATCTATCAGAAGCACTTGTGTTAGTAGGAAAACAGTTCAAAAAGATTCTGAAACAGGTGGACAAGAAGTCCAAATACAAAGGTCAGAATCTCAGACTCAACAATAATAAGCAACAATCTGAAGAGAATAGCAAACAAGCAAGAGGTGTGCAGTGCTATGAGTGTGAAGGCTATGGACATATCAAAACTGAATGTCCTAATTTTCTCAAGAAGCAGAAGAAAAGCCTTGTTGTATCTTGGTATGATGAGGATAGCTCAGAAGGAGAGGTTGAGAGTAAATCAGCCAAACATGTTGCTGCTCTTGTGGTCTCAGAAGCTTGCTCAAAGTCTGTGCCTGTAGTCTATTCAGAGTCTGAAACTTCATCAGAAACTGAAACTTCATCAGAATCTGAAGCCTGTGATGAAGAATTGATTTTTGAGGAACCAGCTGTTTCTTATGAAGAATTGTATCTCAGAAATCAAGAATTGATCAAGTTATTAGAGACTGAGAAGGAAACTGTGTGTCAGCTGCAGTCTGAAAGATGTGCTCATATAGGACAGATTGCTGATCTTAATGATGAAGTAACACATTTGAATTCTCAACTTGATCAGATGAAGAAGCAAGTTAGGATGATGAACTCTGGTACTGATAAGTTGGAGGAGATTCTGGATGTTTAGAAACAAGGGAAACATAAGGGTTTAGGATTTGTGGATGAGAGTCTGAACCTCAAGAAGAAAAATCCTGTTAAACAATTTGTACCTGCTTCTGAATCTTATGATTCTATGATTGGGACATCAAAGATGAGATCTCAGATGCAATCTCAGAAGAAAGCTCAGAAGCAAACTCAAATGCAACCTCAGAAGCAGCCTCAGAAGCAAACTTAGATGAGACCTCAGAAGCAAATTCAGATGCTGCCTCAGAAGCAACCCTAGAAATTTTTCAGAAACAAAAGAGGAAATCATACTTGGGTTTGTCATCACTGTGGAAAAAAGGGGCATATCAAACCATTTTGTTTCAAACTATATGGTTATCCTGAGCACTTTAATCACAGAAGAGTGCAACCAGCTGCAACCAGGAACAATGTTCAGAAGGTGTGGAGGCCTAAAGCTCAGAATGTTGGTCTAATGGCTAATACTTCTCAGAAAGCTTCATCTAAGAAAAAATGGTACTTTGACAGTGGCTGCTCTAGACATATGACTGAAGTTAGTAAATTCCTGGAAAATATAAGACCTTACACCAAGAAAATGTATGTAACTTTTGGTGGTGGAGCAAAAGGAGAAATTATGGGAATTGGTGACTTGGCCTGTGATGGTTTACCAAAATTGAAGGATGTGTACTTAGTTAAAGGGCTAACTTCAAACCTGATCAGTATCAGTCAATTATGTGATCAAGACTTGAAAGTAAATTTCAATAAGAAAGAATGTTTGGTAACTGATCAAGAGGGTAATGTTCAGATGAGGGGCTGCAGATCAGAAGATAATTGTTATCTGTGGAAATCTGAGGAAGAGGACAAGATCTGTCAAATGCTTGGTCATTTACACATGAAAGTTTTGAAGAATATCAAGTCTGTGCAACCCAAAGTCAAGGTTGATGAACCAGGAATAGCAAAGAAACTGGATGATAGTGAATCTGAGGAATTTGCTGCCATCAGACTCTCTGTGCAGAAGAGAATTGATAGACTTCAGAAGAAGATTAATGAGAGGAATAAGTCTGGTTTGAATTCTTCAAATGTTTTCCTGTACAAGGACTTATAGCAATTACAGCAAGCTGGATGTGAGGAAGAAAGAGTACCTGCCAGTTTTGCTAAGGCTGAGAGTGTTCCTATGTCTAAATCTGAAAATGGGATTATTTTTGCAGATTTTTGTGCAGTTGCTTATTTGATTTCTGTCCCCAATGTGAAATCAGTGCTTTGTCATAATTTTGTGGCTAAAAAGGGGGAGAAAAACTTATGTTTAAGATCAGACATGAGCTGTTTAGAGTGTGTGCTGTCAGATTTTAGTGTGGTTCAGAAGTTGCATGTTTTGCTCAGAATTCATAACCAATGCAACATGAGATGTGTTGGTGATATTGAGGGGGAGTGTGTGTCTCAGGGGGAGTACAAGGGTATTATATTCCTGAGTGTTTGTGATCCTGAAGTGTTTTACAAGTTACTGCAGTTCAGAATTGAGGGGGAGTTTTTATGGAGTAATGTTGAATGCTGAGTTGCAGGGGGAGTATTGTGAAGCTTCAGGAGTGTTTGTGATGATCAGAAGTTGGTCAGTAACTATGTTTTGTGTGCTTCAAGTGTATCAGAAGCTGCAATGTGTGCTTCAGTTGTTTAGAAGCTGAAGTTGATGGTTTATCATAGCAAACAGATTATGTTTGTCCGCTGCTTAGCTCTGTGTTATATATTTGTGGAGTTCTTCATTGCTGAGATAGTCTGATGGGAGATTGAAGAACTTGAGTGTGTGAACATTGGTTTTAGCCAAAAATTTGCCAAAGGGGGAGATTGTTGAGTATTTTGGTGTTGGCTGCATATTTTGGCAAATCCAATGTGTTGAATAGAAGCATCTCCATGTTTAGAACAAGTCTTCAGTTGCAAGAATTTTGATTTGAAGCTGTTCAGAAGCACTTTTGCCCTTCAGAAGCTGAATGCATCTTCAGACGCACTGTAGCACTTCAGAAGCTGAAATGTGAGTCTGATGCCCGCGTTGACTTTCGTTGACCTCATCAAAAGCTGGTTTTTCTGAATTGTTTTGGCGCGAATCTTAGCGAGATTTTACAAGGATATATCTTCGCCTATTGCTTCTAGATTGCTGGTTGATTTGGAGAAGATTTAATGAAGATTTGGTTCAGTTTTATGCAAGTTCGTATCTTCCTGATACAATCTTTTGAAGATACCTTGCAGAATTATTCTAGCCTTTGGTAATTCATAAACAAATCAATTGCAGAAGATTGAGTTAAAATTTATGTGAATTACTGAAGACTATATAAGGAGTGCTTTGCTGTTATTCAAGGGACACGAATTTAGAGAGTTTTATATTCAGAAATCGAGTCTTAGTGTGTAAGCTTTTTAGCTTTGTCTGTGCACCACTCTGTTTGAGTTGGTTTAGGTATTTTGAGTTGTAATTCATTCAGAGCTTTTAAGCAAGAATGAAGTTTTTGTTTTGAAGTGTGTTCTTCAAAAACTGGGTTGTTTTGTTTCAGAACTGGGTTTAGTTCAAGGGTTGTTCAAGTGCTGAGTTGGAGTTGCTTGAATAGGAAGTTAGTGTATTCTAATACTCATGCGTGGGTAGAAATCTGACTAGGTGGAGATTGATTGCTTGGGATAGGAACTGGGAGTCAGTGTCTGAGTCTTAAGGATTAATTCCAATAGTGGATTTCCTTCCTGGATTGGTATCCCCCAGAGTAGGAGGTGTTTACTCCGAACTGGGTTAACAAACCTGTGTGTTCTGTTTATTTCTGCACTTTTAATTTCTGCTGCATAACTGTTTTTAATTGTGTTAAGTATTTGTTCAGAACCTGTTGGTTCAGAACCAGTTAATCAGAACCAGTTAACAACTCCTAATCATTGTCCAGCCAGAAATTTCTGGCTGGACAATGATTAGGAGTTGATCAGTATCTGGTGTTCTGTGTGCTTCAAGTGTATCAGAAGCTGCAATGTGTGCTTCAGTTGTTCAGAAGCTAAAGTTGATGGTTTATCATAGCAAACAGATTATGTTTTTCCGCTGCTTAGCTCTATGTTATATTATATTGTGGAGTTCTTCATTGCTGATATAGTCTTATGGGAGATTGAAGAACTTGGGTGTGTGAACATTGGTTTTAGCCAAAAATTTGCCAAAGGGGGAGATTGTTGAGTATTTTGGTGTTGGCTGCATATTTTGGCAAATCCAATGTGTTGAATAGAAGCATCTCCATGTTTAGAACAAGTCTTCAGTTGCAAGAATTTTGATTTGAAGCTGTTCAGAAGCACTTTTGCCCTTCAGAAGCTGAATGCATCTTCAGACGCACTGTAGCACTTCAGAAGCTGAAATGTGAGTCTGATGCCCGCGTTGACTTTCGTTGACCTCATCAGAAGCTGGTTTTTCTGAATTGTTTTGGCGCGAATCTTGGCGAGATTTTACAAGGATATATCTTCACCTATTGCTTCTAGATTGCTGGTTGATTTGGAGAAGATTTAATGAAGATTTGGTTCAGTTTTATGCAAGTTCGTATCTTCCTGATACAATCTTTTGAAGATACCTTGCAGAATTATTCTAGCCTTTGGTAATTCATAAACAAATCAATTGCAGAAGATTGAGTTAAAATTTATGTGAATTACTGAAGACTATATAAGGAGTGCTTTGCTGTTATTCAAGGGACACGAATTTAGAGAGTTTTATATTCAGAAATCGAGTCTTAGTGTGTAAGCTTTTTAGCTTTGTCTGTGCACCACTCTGTTTGAGTTGGTTTAGGTATTTTGAGTTGTAATTCATTCAGAGCTTTTAAGCAAGAATGAAGTTTTTGTTTTGAAGTGTGTTCTTCAAAAACTGGGTTGTTTTGTTTCAGAACTGGGTTTAGTTCAAGGGTTGTTCAAGTGCTGAGTTGGAGTTGCTTGAATAGGAAGTTAGTGTATTCTAATACTCATGCGTGGGTAGAAATCTGACTAGGTGGAGATTGATTGCTTGGGATAGGAACTGGGAGTCAGTGTCTGAGTCTTAAGGATTAATTCCAATAGTGGATTTCCTTCCTGGATTGGTATCCCCCAGAGTAGGAGGTGTTTATTCCGAACTGGGTTAACAAACCTGTGTGTTCTGTTTATTTCTACACTTTTAGTTTCTGCTGCATAACTGTTTTTAATTATGCCAAGTATTTGTTCAGAACCTGTTGGTTCAGAACCAGTTTATTCAGAACTTGTTTACTCCTCATTATTGCTAAGCCAGAAATTTCAATAGCCCTTTTGGAGAAATCCCATCCGGCATAATCCAGAGTCTAATGAACACGTTAACATAATCTTATAATATAATCTTAACTTGACATATGTATATCTGATACAACATCTGAACATATGCATATCTGATGCACTCATCACATAAATAATCATGTGATACTTAACCTATAATATAAGGTTCTAAGCTTATCGTTCTCATAAGCCACTTAATCATTGTTGGGAAACTGAACCCCTTAAGCTTATCGGAAGCTTTGAATGTTGTAACATTTCTAGTACTCTTGTACCCTTACCTGGATACAACTCTATTCCTGATAACCTATCATAGGTCCCAGACATATCATTGTCATATGCCTTCCTTAAGAGTTTACCAACTCACATGTAATGGATTGTTCATTTAATCCTTTGTTCTTGCACTTCCTATACTTTGCCTATCCCTTGATCACTTTTAAAATTGACCGTTAAAGGCCTTTAGGATGAGTTAAAATGATGTCCTTTGATTCCTTAAAGTTTTTGTAGAAAACGGTTGTTAAAAACCTCGCTTACACGCGCCGGATCACCCGAAACAGCTCAGCTGACAATGCTGTTTCAGGTGAGCGCGCTGTAGCGACGGGCTGGTCGCTATAGCGACCCTGTGCCGTGACCAAAATGGTTCTGCTCGCTACGGCGAGCTCCAGCTCGCTGTAGCGAGCTTATCAGTACAGGAATTGTCCAGAAATTTCACTTTTCACCATTTTAACTCCATCCAAGTTACCCAAGCGTCCCAAAGATGTTAGGTATGATTTTCCATTGAAATTAAACGGTTTTAAACATGATTGAGCAAGGAATTGACAAGTAATTGGAATTAGGGCACCAAAACCTTAACTTAGCATAAAATGAGATATACACTCAAACTCAAACAAAGTGGGTTCTAAAACCCTAGGGAGCTCACCTAGCAATTGCTTCTGATCTTGCCAAGCTTCCCTCTTCAAACCCTAGCTTCAATCCTTTCCTTTTTCTTGCTTCCTCAAACTACTCTTGTCTCAAAGTTCCCAAAATTAGTGATTGTTTGCATGACAGATGAGAGATTGGAGTAGAGGTTGAAGATTAGTGGAGGGGAGGAGGATGGCGTGAGAGAGAGGGAGAGGAGAGAAGGGAATAGAAATTATGAAAGAAAATGGGTTTTGTCCCTTTTATAAAAATCCTTGCATGGCAATTACTAAATTACCCTTCCTTAAATATCTCTGATACATCGTCTTTCTACTGATAAATACCTGAGTCTGAAGTGGGATAATACAATTTGGGCCCAAAATCATGATCGGATAGGCCCAAACCGAGGCTACAAATCGTAACCATGGGATCATTTCCAAGGCATGACCTAAACAGACTCTGAAAACCCTAGTTTTCCTATATTGTACTCACAGCCAGTACAGTTGGCGCCCACCGTGGGGCTACGGTAAAACTGACCTAGCCACCATCTCTGAAACAAAAGTAGTAGATCCACGGCCTCCGGACACCACCAGAACGCCGTGAATCCACCGTGTCTTTCAGAGCAACCCTAAATTCTCCAAACCGCCACGATTCATAACCCCTTTTTTCAAAGCCGTGAGTGGTAAACCCTAACTTTGATCAAACGCTCAACCCGTTATTTGTTCGAAAAAACGATCCTCACCCCGAGATTCGCGAGCCCAATCGCTAATCTTCAACCGCCAATCTCAATCTTCACACACCGACTCAAACAACCGTGATCGCCGCCACTAATGGCGGACCCGGCGGCCTTGGAAGCTCTACAACAACAGATCCAGCAGCTTCGGGACCAAACGAAGCCTTGCAAGCAACAATGGAGACAATCTAGCAGCAGCAACATGCTGCAGGAAACGGATCTCAACAAGACGAATCAGTAGATCCGGATCCGCAACCACTTTCCGCCGAGGTTTGGAACGCGCTAGTTCCAGAAAACTTCAAGCCACCCTCTCTTTCGTCCTTCGACAGAAAGAGCGATCCGGTGGAACATGTGACAGCTTTCAACACTCAAATGACCATCATCGGCGCCGCTGACTCGCTCAAGTGCAAGTTGTTGGCAGGAACACTCAAAGACGCCGCCCTCAGATGGTATATGAACCTACCCCATTTTTCCATCATCAGCTACCAAGACATGACACGCAAATTGACTCACCAGTTCTCAGCAAGTCGCCATCACAAAGTATCATCCACCAGCCTCTTCAACGTCTGCCAAGGATCAAATGAGTCCCTCCATGAATACCTCTCATGATACAACGACGCCATCATCAAAGTCATCAATGCAAACCAGGAGTTGTTCGTGGGAGCTTTCCAAAACGGCCTCCGCGCTGGCCAATTCAACGAATCGCTGGCACAAAAACTAGCTGATTCCATGGAGGAGATTATGTCTAGAGCGGAATGCTACATAAAGGGCGAAGAAAGCAACGCTGAAAAGAAAGCCAGAGATTCTAAAGAGCGTGGCCCCAGTAACTACGACCATCGCCGAAGCTACTATCCACCCGCCCACAGAGACAGAGCGCCGTACAAGCGTCATGACCAAGCAGGCGCGCACCCCTACCAGAATCTTTCATAGCGCTCAACACTCGTCGTGAGCAGATCTGGAGAGATGTATACCACTCTAGACTTATCCCCGACCCCCCACCGCCGAGAGGAAACGTAATGGGAAATGACAAGGATGCCTGGTGTAAGTATCACCGAATAAAGGGACACACCACAGATGACTGCATCAATCTGAAAAGAGAGATTGAAAAGTTGATTCAGAATGGCAGGCTAAGAGGATATGTCAAAGAAAGCAGGGAAGGAGACAGGTGCCCGCCCGAAGACCCCCCAAAGGAGAAAGATGCGGCAAACGATGGAGAACGCCACACCTTTAACACTATATCCAGCGGGTTCGCAGGAGGTGGTGAGTCCAGCGCTTCTCGAAAGAGATATGTGAGACAAGTAATGCTTGTCGATGGCCACGCCCCGACAAGGCCGGAGCGCCAAATAGATATCACCTTCTCAGGTGAAGACCGCGAAGGAGTGATTCCCCACGATGACGATCCCATGGTCATCACCGTACAAATCTTCAACTGGGACATCAAGAGAGTGTTGATTGATTCTGGAAGCTCTGCGGATATCCTTTACTACTCTGCCTTTGAAAGAATGGGACTCGACGAGGACCAGTTGCAGCCCTTCAAAGGAATCCTGGCTGTTTTCACAGGAGAGCAGGTGCACGTTCGTGGATACATCACTTTAAAAACAACCTTTGGTATGGGCAACATCGCCAAAACCATCGGGATTAAATATTTAGTGGTCAACTCGCCCTGTTCTTACAACATCATTATAGGCCGCCCGACCTTCAACCTTCTTGACGCTTATCTTTCCACGAAGTTCCTCGTCATGAAATACCCACTGGACAATGGACAAATCGGCACTATCAGAGCGGACCAGAAAATTGCCCGAGAATGTTACCACAACAGTTTGAAGCTACAGACTGAAAGGAAAGGAGCCAGCAACCCAAAAGCACACAGAATCCACTGAAGGCCTAAAAGAAAGTTTGATGGATGAAGAGTTGAGCATAAAAGAGCTCCTAAAGAAGAACCTAAATCTTATCGCTCGTCAGCCGACAGATATTCTTAGCGATTACCCCGCCGAAGTGTGTCGTCACCTCGCTCTGGATCTAGAAGTTAAGCTGGTCAGCATGCCAGTCTGGCGTACCTGAAATTTCATAAAGAACGCTAGCAGGACAGACCTGCCAATGGGAACAAACATGATCCTGGGATTTCACAAACCTAACCACGTCCATGATCCAGCTATCAAACAGGAAGAATCTTGCCACAACAATTGAAAGGCGAGCTAGAGGAACTGTGAAACCATTTTAATTGTTACTTTGTCTTTTATTTTATGTATTTCCGTATTGTCTAAATGGAAAGGAGCACAAAGCACACTTTTCCCCCGCAGTAGTGGGGGTTTTTAATGAGACCCCTGCTTTCTCATTAATATATATATATATATATATCACTTATTTTATGTCACTCACATTGCCTGTAACAGATCAACAACGCCAAGCATTTAAATGAGATCGCCGTCTGATTCGTTAACCCCAACGAGGGTTGCCACCTAATTCCTTAACCCAACAAGGGCTCTAAGATGTCGTGAGCTTAAATAAGATCGCCATCTGATTTGTTAACCCCAACGAGGGTTGCCACCTAATTCCTTAACCCAACAAGGGCTCTAAGACGTCGTGAGCTTAAATAAGATCTCCATCCGATTCGTTAACCCCAACGAGGGTTGCCACCTAATTCCTTAACCCAACAAGGGCTCTAAGACGTCGTGAGCTTAAATAAGATCGCCATCCGATTCGTTAACCCCAACGAGGGTTGCTGTAACACCCCGATTTTTAAATATTATTTTATTGGTATTATTGTTATATAATATAAGTAATATTAATATTATTAGGAAATATCTGTTTGATGTTTTCAAAATAAGTTTTTGGATTGTGGGTATTGAGCGAATAGATGAGTTAGTTAGTTGTTGAAAAATAGGAGATTAAGAGAAATTAAGGAGAAAAAGATGTTTTTAGAAAATATAAGAGTAGTGGTGTAATAGTAAAGAGGGGGGTTTGAATGAAGGAATTAAGTAGTGTTTTAATTAAATAGAATAGAAGGAGGTGTAAATAGTGGAGAGTAAACATGTTAGAAAGTGATTTCTTGATTCCCAAGTTTTGCTAAAATAATTTTGTAATGCAATCTAAAATATTTTTATGCACAATCTAATATATTTTGGTTTGTGATCTGAAATGTATTTTGATACTCAATAATATATTTTTATACTGAATATAATATATTTTGGTACTCAATTTGAGATATTTTTGTACTAAATCTAATATATTTTTGTACTCAATAATATATTTTAATAATGACGAGTAAACCCTTTAAATAATTATGAGAGAAACCTAGCCCCGTTAAAAGGTTATAAATAGAGGAGAGCATTAAATAATTAGGGTTACAACAAACAGAGAAAATATTAGAGATCAAACGAAAACTAGGGTTGTGGAGAGAAGAGGCAAGGAGGCATAGCGAGAAGAACCTGAGAGAGATTTCACCGTAGGAATTCATTCAAATTCTGCAAATCAGAGGTAAGGGGGAGTCTCTATTCACCATAAGGGTTGTATAAACATATGGGTAGTGAAGAGTTTGTCTTTATTTTCCTTGCTTTCATGATCCTTTTATGAAACCATGTTAAATTCGTGCTCTAATTTGCTGTTGTGATTTTGGGTACATTCTTGTCCCTGACTTCATTATTTTTATGTGCTAAAATCGTAGTTGATTCATAGTTATATTCGTATGATTAAAACATGTTTGATCGTATGGTTAAATTGATTCTCGTATGTTTTCGTTCGAGTGAATTTACAATTCGGGAGAGATGCTGCATAGGAATATTATAGAATCCTTATTGTGATGAATTAATTTCGACTATCTAATTTTGAATATGATTCAAAAGTTTTCCGAAACAAATGTTTTACTTATCTCTAATTGGATACGTGTTTTGTGATATCCAGTTTCACAAAAAGATTAATTTTAACTAATAGTAGTATGATGCTAATTTCTTTTGAAAGAAATATACTACTTAAAAGGGATAATGATCCAAAACGAGTTGCCATCCAAAAGGTTTGGAGCATAAACACTCTTTTGACTAGGTATAGCTTTGATTGAAATTTTTTTCTTTAAATTGCCATATATTGTTATTATAATTGTTACAATAACAAATATATTATTATAGGCATTTTAAAAAAAAAAATAATAAGGTTTTCGAAAGATATCTGAAAATATGGGTCAAGGAATAACATTGATTAGCTACAGTATATACTGCTCCTTTTGAAAATGATTAATTCAAATCGTCACCATGTTTTTATATTTGAATGATTCAGTATTGTCTGAGCTTTGGTTTTGGTTGAATCATTAATTCGAATCTGATTTATACAACCATAATTATATATAATAATGAATTATTTGCCAATGTGTATTGATGTGATATTCAATGATGTGCTATTTGAAGATTTGTGATTTAAAGATGTGTGATTTACTGATGTGCTATATAAAGATGTGTGATTTAAAGATATGTGATTTAAAGATGTGTTATATAAAGATGTGTTATTTGAAGATGTGTTATTTAAAGATGTGTTACTTAAAGATGTGTGATTTACTGATGTGCTATATAAAGATGTGTGATTTAAAGATGTGTTATTTGAAGATGTGTGATTTAAAGATGTGTTATTTAAAGATGTGTAATTGTTGAGTCATATAAAGATGTGCATTGTTGAGTCATTATTTGATGTTCATGCATTCATGGTCAGTCCGATTTGAAGCTTACTTGTTATTATAAGATGTTGAATTGATGCCTATTGATTGTATTTTAAAGAATGTATATGTTATAAATGTGAATATTACTTGACTGCAATGTATACATGCCTAACTGCAATTGATGATTATTTTATCTGAATCTACACATGTGTTTGTAGCTCTCTTGTGTTGGATATATTCTCACCCTCTTAAAATGGACTGTACTCTCGCCGGGTACAGATTCACAAGAAGAAGATAATTAGTAGCAATGAGTCTCAGAGGATGGCGTTGGAGCCTTCTTATTTACTTTTGCCGCTTTTGGGAGTTTTATCGAGTCGTCGCTCTAATTAGTAACACTAGGGAATGGGGATTTATTTTATTTCAGATTTTGTTTTAGAATTCTTCGAATTCAGTTTTGTTGTAGATTTTAAAGATGTGAAAAACTACTTTGATGTTATCGAGTCTTTCGAATTCAGTTTTGCCACCTAATTCCTTAACCCGACAAGGGCTCTAAGACGTCGTGAGCTTAAATAAGATCGCCAATTGATTCCTTAACCCCAATGAGGGCTCTAAGACGTCGTGAACCCAAAATGAGATCGCCACCTGATTCCTTAACTCCAACAAGGACTCTAAGGCGTCGTGAGATCGCCACCCAATGAGGGCTCTAAGGCGTTGCAAAGAATAAAATGGTGCACACAAGAAACAACAACATTGAAAATAAAACAATCTGACAAATTTTAACATAGTTGCGTCTTAACAAAGTTGTGAAATAAGCACAAATAATAATTGCCACCCAAAAGGCGCCCCCTAAGAAGAGAAAATTCGAAGCTAAGAGGTACAGATAAGCAGCCTAAAGAGAACAATGCATCACTACAAATTCGGAGAGAGAGTACTGAGTTCAAATTACAATTAAAAATACAACAAGCGGAATTACGGTTCGTCCACTAAAATGCCATCTACAATAATGTTGGTTATTTGAATGTTGGCTACATGTTAGGTAAAATCAAAATGTGCAAGCAATGTGTAACACCCATACTAAATTGTCTAGAATATTTAGCATGTGTATTAGTCTGATACTGGATACATTAAAATTTTCAATAATATTTACAAATAATACAACTAAATGAGTACATATTGGCTCGTTTATACAATTATCCAAATACCATATACAAGTGCTTAAACATATGCTGATAAACTTTTGAGCTTGTACAAGACGAGCAACTGCACTCCATCCAGCGTCTCCCTGAAGAACATCTTCATGAACCTCTTGCTAACCTGCACCAGAAGGATTGGGATGAGACATAATGTCTCAGTGAGCTCCAGCCCAACCTACTGTTGGCAACCTTGGGGAACCTAGGGTCGCCGTGCCTACTCTTGGCAATCTCGGGGAAACCTACGATCGCCGTCATTCTCTACATATTTCGCGATCAAGGGAAAACTAGGATCGCTATATGTCTTATCTTATATTGTACTTATGTCTAATCTCATGCTTAGTGATCTGGGGACATCCTACGATCACTTTCTATTCACTGGTGACTACTTTGCCTTATCTCTTAGTATATAATATGAAATTCCTAGCAATTAAACTGGTTCTGAACTAACTGGTTCTAAATTAACAGGTTCTGATAAAAAACAGAGTATGAAAAATCACGGTTCAGAAGCAGAAAATAAAATGCAGAAAGCTAAAGAACACAAAGAGTTTGTTAACCCAGTTCGGTGCAAACTTCACCTACTCTGGGGGATACCAATCCAGGAAGGAAATCTACTAAAGGAATCAACCCAAAGACTCAGACACAGACCTCCCTGTTCCCAGCCTTACCAATCAATCTCCACTTAGTCTAGACTTCTACTCAGGAACCCACCTAAGTATTAGAAAACTACTAACTTCCTAATTACTCAATCACAACCCAGTGATCAGTAACACTCAAAACAGACAACTCAAAACAATGAAGGCATTCTTCAAAACAGAGACGTCATTCGTACTTAAAAGTTTTGAATGATTTACAACTCAAACAAACTAAACCAACTCAGATGAGTGGTGTACAGGACAAAGCAACAACTTACACAGACTCTTATAATAAAAACTCTATTGACTCTCTCTAATTCCATAATGCAGCACGTCTTCCTTTATATAGGCTTCAGTAGCTTCTCATAATTCTGAATCCAATCTTTAATTGATATAGTCTCAGAAATACTTTGAGGCTCAAAAAGGAAACATATAATTTTGAATTCAATCTTGCAAAGATTCTTCAACAAATAAATTCAGCCTTCTGGAAACTTTAGCATGAATAAAACTTCAGAAAATCTCCAAGAGATACACACAGAATTAATCCAAAAGAATGCAGAAAATCAGCTTCTGAAATCAGCTTCTGAAGGTCAACGCTGGTCAACTGGTGAATAGTGCGTCTGAAGTACTGTAGTGCTTCTGAAGAAGTCAACGCTGTTCAACGTCTGAACAGTGCGTCTGATGTACTGTTCAGCGTCTGAAGCACTGTTTCAGAGTCTGAAGGTCCATTTAGAGTCTGAAGGCCCAAAACAGCTTCTGAAGGCCCAGAAATGCAATTTTCAGCTTCTGAACCTCTTTAAAACTAGTTCCTTGCATCTGAAGATACTATATAACTTCTGGAAACGTATGTGCGCACCTCGTTTTTTTCCTCGGGAAAAAGACGCGCAAATCCTCCGAGGTCGTTCGCAAACGCTCGGAGGGCCTTTGTGAAGCCGCCACCAAAGTTTTTGTGTAAAGGGAACGTTGATAAACCCTTAAGTTTTTTTTTTGTTTAAAGGGAAACGATAATAAAACCCTTCGACGATGAGGATAAGGATTTTGTCATCGCAACCATTGTCGGGTCCGGGAGTCGATTACGCAAGGGGAAGGTATTAGCACCCCTCACGTCCGTTGTACTCAACGGGAACCTTCTATTTGGTTAAAGCTTGAATTGTTTTTTTTAATATTTTGCGCGCATGTTCATTTATGTTAAAAACATAATAAAGAAGGGGGGAAAGAGATAAAAACAAACGAAAGAAAAAAAGTTTTTTATTATTGCGCTTGACAAGATGTCGATCTTGCTCCTACGTATCTCCCGGTAGTCGGAGAATTCAAAGCATACGTAGTTCTTTGGTCGAAAAACGTACATGTGTTGGTTGATTTTAATTGGACGATGTTTTAACCGAATTCTTGCGATTAAAACGTAGCTTGTATGCTCGCGCTTGGAGACTTATTAAGCGTTTGTTCGTGAATCGCATTAGAACTGTTAAAAAGTACGTCCGTTAGGGTAAAGGGTTAATTGGTCGCTATGGGACCAAGAGGTACAATGGACTCATACAAGTCAATCATTGACCGAGTGGGCTCCGAAGAGTCGGGCGATTGTTCGATTGATCCACTGAGATCAAGAACAGGTACAATGGACTCGGATGAGTCGAACATTGACCGAGTGACTCAAACGAGTCGAGGGGTGAGTTTAATGGCCACGGGGGACCAAAAGGTTTGGATTGACCACAAGGGGGCCAAGGTTTGGTTTGATTATGGTTGTACATTTTGGAAAAGGAATGACGATTGTCCGAACGACGAGACTTACGTCACGCATTCGTACAATCGGGGCGATGGAGAGACATACGTCACACCATCCCTTTTTCATTCATGTTTTTGGGTTGAATCTTTTAGAAATCCCAAGGTATGTCAAAACATTTGGTTTGAAAACCCAAAATGGGAAGGTTTAGCAAATTTGCTAGAAAAAACGCAAGTTCGTCTCATTTTGCGAAAATGCGAACGTAAACGGCGTATGTTCATGTTTGAGTTTTGAAAATCATGAACAATATTTATTGTTCAAGTTTAGATTGAAATGATGAACATAGCTTGTTTGTTCATGTGGTTTTGAAAGTTTGAGAACATAACTTGTTTTGCAAGTTATCCACATAATGGTCATACGAACTTGTGATTTTGTCAAAATTATGCAAAATCCTTGTTATGGTTTGAAGAACATGGGTTTAAAAACTCTTAGGTTCTGAGCTCTGGGGCTAGAACCTCAAAAATTGGTCATTTTGACACAAAAACTCAGATTCTGAGTTCTGTCATGGTCGCACTGCGACCATGACTTCGCACTGCGAAGCATGCGAAATTTTGAGTTCAGAAGCTGTTTCTGAACTTTTGTTCAGAAACAACTTCTGAACACACTCAGGACCTTATAGGTGGGTGAAAAACTTTGAGTTTTTGGGGTGAAAAAGGCTGGACAAACCAGTTTTGATGTTTTGAAAACCTTGGGATTTCTTTGAAATTCAAAAGGGGTTTTTTAGAATCAAATGGTTTTGAACCAAAATAGCTATGCAAACACAATTGTAAATGCAATATAAAGCCTTAGAAACTTACAGAACTCCTTAGCAAAGCTCCAGCTGCGATTGATTTGATTTGGTTGAAGGCTTTCACAAAGGTTTTGAAGATTTGTGATGGACTTGAACTTTGGAAAGCTTTGTGTTGGATGGGTTTTTTCTGGTTGTTTTGTGGAGGTTTGTAAGCTAAAATGAGTAGAGTTTCTGCTCTTGAAATGCTGTGTTTTTTGTTTTTTTGAATCCTTGGGCATTGCCTTCTATTTATAGGCCAAAACCAAATCTTTTTCATCATTACACAATCCCAAAATTCAGCTGATTTGTGGCTAAGATCAAGCTGGATCCTTTTGCATTAAATGCTAATGGATAGAGGCAACCTTGCCTTGTACCAAGGGGCATGACTCAGCCTGATTTCAGTCACAAATTCAACCAATTCTAGAAGGTAATGATGAAGAACAAAGCTGAATTGCAATTGGCTAATGCTTGGGGATCAATCCTTGCAATCTCAATGGTTGATCAATGAAAACGTGCACTGTAATGTGCAGAGATTGAGGGATGAAAAAGGCTATAATTGGCTGGTGCGAGAGGGTGAAAAGCTGCTGCAAAACAGAGTAGGCACTCATGGCTTTTCAAGTGAAAAAATCCAGCTGGTTTGACTGGTTTTGGGGGGAGCAAGCAGGAGGAAAGTCCTCAAGCAGGTGGCTGGCAACCTTGTGGTGGTTAGCAGGTCACATGGGAGGGACTAGAGCTGCCTAAGGGCAAGCCCACTTGCTTGTCACATGCTAGGTTGGAAGAAAAAGCTTCCAACCTTGGCATTAATGGCAAGTCCTTCAATTCTGGTTTTGCTTGGCCCAATTAGCCATGAATGCTACTTAAAATAATTATGGAAATGATATGCAGCAAATTCTGGAATTAAATCAAAGAAACCAAAAATCTGCAGAAAAATCGCAGACTTCGCAGTGCGAAGTCAGCATTTTCAAAATGTTGACTTTTCTGTTGACTTTTGTTGACTTTTGACTTTTTTTCCCCTCTTTGATTTTTTTTTATTTTTGTTTTAAAATGCGTAGGACAAAATTAGGGTACTACAGCTGCCCCTACTTAATTGTGTCTTCGCATAGAGTGCGTGAGTGCCGAGGGCATCTCATGAACTCTTTGCGAAGATCAATTAAGTAAAAAGAAGGACCCGAATTTTGTCCTTCGCGAAATGCAAATGCAATGGTTGGTAAAGGTTGATCGTATCCAGCCGCTAACACTGGAGGTAGATCTACTGGGGGATGAAGGTAATCTTATCTAGGCACTGCTTCTAGAGGTCGATTCCTGAGGATGGTGATTTACTCTAGGCACTGTCACTAGAGGTGGAACGTTGATGGAGGTGATCTACTCTAGGATGTCACTAGAGGTGGAACATTGAGATAGGTGATCTTATCTAGGTACTGCTTCTAGAGGTCGATACCTAAGCTAGGTGATCTTATTCAGGCACTGTCACTGAATGTCGATTCCTAACGAGCTGTGATCTTATTCAGCCGCTAACACTGAAGGTCGATACACTGGGGGAGGTGATCTACTCTAGGTACTGCTTCTAGAGGTCGATACCTAAGCTAGGTGATCTTATTCAGGCACTGTCACTGAATGTCGATTCCTAACGAGCTGTGGTCTTACCCTAAATAGGTGCCCCTGGTTGAATGTTGATGGATGTTGGTGAATATGTGATACTCACTGGAGAATCCTTGTTGAGGATGCATGATTTATGAAATGAAATGCATGTGTATGAATAATTTGTGTATGCATGCATGAATTATGCTATGATGTGTGGGATGTTGGTGGGGTGCCGAGCAAAGTCGGTCTTGGTTGTGGTTGTGCCAATAACGATTGGGCTCTCTTTTTGTGTTTTGTTTGTTTTTTGGTTGGTCGGTTTGGAAGGACAAGGTCCTTTGCCTACATACCCAAATGGGATCAAAACCGGTGTAGTTCGAGCCTAAGCCCGAAGATTTGTGTGGGTTTGCCAATAATGATTGGACTTTTGTTTGGGGTTGAGACTCCCTGGGGAATATCAATGAGGTTTGGCTTATGGGGATATAAGGATCATTTTGGAAGCATGATCGATATCCAGCCTTGGTTGATGTTTGGATGTTTAGGGTGTTTACTGGGGATTTTTGTTCCGCTTGACCCTTGGGGGTTTTTTTTTTTGCGCTCCGCGTGCCGCGAGCTACACACTTGCCTTTGCTAAGGAGCATAAGTCCTTTGGTGCAATATTTTGGTAGGAATTACCGCAATTCTTTCAGAATTCACGAAGATTCAAAATAAAGTAGTGTTTGTTTGTTTTTTCTCTTTTTTGGAAGAAAATTCTTTTGTTTATTTCCCATGTTTTAAAGCATTTTCATCATGAATAAAACAAAATTTTATGCGCTACTGAGAACATAAAATAACAAAAAGGAAATTTATTCAATGCAGATTTGACCTCTTGAATGGGTAAAAATACACAAAGTGGGAAGTGAGATAGAGAAAGACAAGAAAAAAGCAAAAAGAAAAATGTTGGTTTTGGCACAACACATGCTATTCCCTTATGACTTCGAGATTTTCGTTTGTTGGAAGATGCTGAGGAGACCGATTCTTCTCCTCTTGAATCTTGTCCGGAGCTTGGATGCTGCAGTCATTGCCCTTTTTTTTTGTTAACCCCTAACTTTTGCCTGGACCGCTCTTTCGAGTTTTCAATCCACCGGGGTGTATTTCCTTTTTTGATGTCCTTAATTTTTGCCTAGACCGCCTTTTCAGGTTTTCAATCTAGCAGGACGCTCTCTATTGCCTAAACCGCCCTTTCAGGTTTTCGATTTAGCGAGCTTCTTTCTCTCTTTTTTCTTTTAGGCATAATACCTCTTGACTGCATCGGAGTTTATTGAGAGTGGGAACTCTTCTCCGTCCATAGTGGTGATGATCAGGGCTCCGCCTGAGAAAGCTTTCTTTACCACGTACGGCCCATCATAGCTGGGAGTCCACTTCCCTCGGGGATCTTTGTGGATAGGTAATATCTTCTTGAGCACTAGGTCTCCTTCTTTGAACTCTCGAGGACGGACCTTCTTGTCGAATGCTCTCTTGAGCCTCCTTTGATAGAGTTGGCCATGACATATTGCCGTCAGACGCTTCTCCTCTATGAGATTCAGTTGGTCGAACCTTGTTTGGACCCATTCAGCTTCTTCTAGCTTGGTTTCCATCAAGACCCTTAACGAAGGAATTTCCACCTCCACGGGGAGAACAGCTTCCATACCGTATACTAAGGAGAAGGGGGTTGCCCCAGTTGAAGTGCGAATGGCTGTTCTGTAGCCATGTAGCGCAAAGGGAAGCATCTCGTGCCAATCCTTATATGTTGTCACCATCTTTTGGATGATCTTCTTTATATTCTTATTGGCTGCTTCTACCGCACCGTTCATCTTTGGTCGGTAAGGGGAGGAATTATGGTGCTCAATCTTGAAATCTTTGCACAATTCCTTCATTGTCTTGTTGTTCAGGTTTGCCCCATTATCGATGATGATTTTGTGGGGAGTACCATAACGGCAAATGATTTCCTTCTTGATGAATCGGGCTACCACTTGTTTGGTTACGTTTGCATACGAAGCTGCTTCTACCCATTTGGTGAAGTAGTCGATGGCAACGAGGATGAAGCGATGTCCATTTGACGCTTTGGGCTCGATCATTCCAATCATGTCTATGCCCCACATAGAGAACGGCCAAGGTGAAGTCATGACGTTCAGTGGAGTTGGTGGCACATGCACTTTGTCGGCGTAAATCTGGCACTTGTGACAAGTCTTGGCATAGTGGAAACAGTCAGCTTCCATGGTTAACCAATAGTAGCCCGCCCTTAAGATTTTCTTTGCCATTGCATGCCCATTAGCATGGGTTCCAAAAGATCCCTCGTGGATTTCTTTGATGAGCATGTCCGCTTCATGTTTATCCACACATCTGAGCAGGACCATGTCATAATTTCTTTTGTAGAGGGTATTTCCACTGAGGAAGAATTGAGATGCCAATCTTCTGAGGGTCCTCTTGTCGGTGTGCGAGACATTTTCTGGATACTCTTGCTCTTCGAGGTATCGCTTGATGTCGTAGAACCAAGGTTTGTCGTCAAGTCCTTCTTCGACTGATGCGCATACAACTGGTTTGTCTCTACGATCCATCCTTATGATTGGTGCTTCGTTGTAGAAATTTACTTGGTACATTGATGATAATGTAGCCAAAGCATCTGCTACCTGATTTTCTTCTCGAGGGATGTGGTGGAAGTTGATTTCATCAAAATGCTTGATCAATTCTACAACCCAGGCTCGGTAGGGAATTAAATTGGGATGTTTTGTTTCCCATTCTCCTTTGACTTGATAGATGACCAAGGCTGAGTCACCGTATACTTCAAGGTTTTTGATCCTTAGATCAATTGCTGCTTCGAGGCCTAGGATACATGCTTCATATTCTGCCATGTTATTGGTGCAGTCAAAGCATAACCTTGCTGTGAAGGGCTGGTATCCATTTCTTGGGGAGATTAAAACTGCTCCGATACCGTGTCCCATGGCATTTGAGGCGCCGTCGAAAGCGAGCTTCCATTGAGCTCCTGGTTCTGGCCCTTCATCACCGCTTGTGACTTTTTCGTCATTCAAAGCTACGACATCTTCGTCCGGGAAGTCGAATTGTATGGGCTGATAATCCTCCAATGGTTGGTGAGCAAGGTGCTTGGATAAAACACTCCCTTTGATGGCTTTTTGAGCAACATATTGGATGTCGTACTCAGACAGCAACATTTGCCAACGGGCTATCTTCCCTGTGAGGGCAGGCTTTTCGAAGATGTACTTGATGGGATCCATCTTCGATATCAACCAAGTTGTATGGGTCAACATGTATTGCCTTAGACGTCGAGCAGCCCATGCTAAAGCGCAGCAAGTCTTTTCAAGCGAAGTATACCTTGTTTCACAGTCGGTAAACTTCTTGCTTAGGTAGTAGATTGCGTGCTCTTTTCTTCCCGTTTCATCTTGTTGTCCTAACACACAACCCATTGATCCTTCAAGTACGGTTAGGTATAAGATGAGGGGTTTACCCGGAACCGGAGGTATTAAAATTGGTGGTTCTTGCAGGTATTGTTTGATCTTGTCAAACGCCTCTTGGCAATCTTCATTCCAATGAACGGCTTGGTTTTTCCTTAGCAGCTTGAAGATTGGTTCGTAGGTAGCTGTCATGTGTGAGATGAACCTAGCGATGTAGTTCAATCTTCCTAAGAAACCCCGGACTTCTTTCTCGGTATTTGGCGCTGGCATTTCTTGGATGGCCTTCACCTTATCGGGATCCACTTCAATGCCTCTCTGGCTGACGATGAAGCCCAATAACTTCCCGGATCTAACGCCAAATGTGCACTTGTTAGGATTTAAGCGCAGCTTGAACTTTCTTAGGCGTTCGAAAAGCTTTTGTAAATGGACTAGATGATCCTCCTCCGTTTGGGATTTGGCAATCATGTCGTCGACATAGACCTCTATTTCTTTATGGATCATGTCGTGGAAAAGAGTCACCATTGCTCTTTGGTATGTTGCCCCGGCATTTGTTAATCCGAAAGGCATTACCTTATAGCAGAATGTCCCCCATGGAGTGATGAACGTAGTTTTCTCCATGTCCTCCGGAGCCATCTTGATTTGGTTATATCCCGAGAAACCATCCATAAAGGAAAAGACTGAGAATTGGGCTGTGTTGTCCACCAATATGTCGATGTGCGGTAGCGGGAAATCATCCTTTGGGCTTGCTCTATTCAAGTCCCGATAATCCACACACATTCTCACCTTGCCATCCTTCTTCGGAACTGGCACAATGTTGGCAACCCATGTTGGATACTTGGTTACAGCTAAGAAGCCGGCATCGAATTGCTTTTTGACCTCTTCTCTGATCTTGAGAGCCATATCGGGTCGAGTTCTTCTCAATTTATGCTTCACTGGCGGGCATTCCGGCTTGAGTGGCAGCTTGTGTACAACGATGTTAGGGTCTAAACCCGGCATGTCTCGATACGACCAAGCGAATACGTCCACGTACTCTTGCAGAAGCTTGATCAACTTTCCTTTCACATCCTCGTGCAGGGAGGCTCCTATCTTGACCTCTTTCTTATCCTCTTCGGTCCCCAAGTTGACCTTTTCAACTGATTCTTGGTGAGGTTGTATCACCCTATCCCCTTGATTTGCAAGTCTAGACAATTCTTCAGGCGGTTCATAATCGTCCTCTTCATCATCTTCCGTTTGATTAATCGGGCAATCGAAGTCATAAGGGTTTAAGGCAGTGTTGTTTTTGGAGGGTGGATTTGTAGATCTGCATGAGTATGATTTTTTTTTTTAGGCTTTTTGTAAAAAAAATTTTAAAACAAAATGCAAAAAGAAAAAGACTCGAATGAACATAAAAGAGTGTTTTTATTCATGATTGTAAATAACTTTTAAAACATGGGGGCCCCACACGACTAATCATTTGCCTTGGGCAGAGCTAAATGATCTTTTTTTTTAAAAGTAAAAAAACAAACAAACATGGTTTATTACTTGATCCTGGTAATGATCTCGGGAATCGCGATAGCCCTCCAATTGTTCAAAGCTTCATCCGAAGCGTAACGGTACACCAAATCAGGCACGTCTTCGTCTATATCTTCGAGTAGAGCCACTTGATCTTCATGGATAAACCCCGCACTGATGAATGTTTCCGAAATGGGGAGGATCCCTTGCTTTGGAGGCTTTGAGAAAGTTTCGGCTGATGGATGATACCCTAACCCGAAGCGATTTTTCTTCTCCGGTATGTCCACTAATTTGCCCCATCCGGTGGGTCGGCTTTCTTCTAGGGCCTCTCTTATCACCCTCCATGATGACATGGCTGTCCTAGCCTCTTCCTTGGGCTTTGAGCTCAATGTCACGACATTCGCCACTTCCAAAGATTGGAATGGGACGTCCACAGCTTCTTCATCCGTTTCTATATAACGGAAAGATGAGAGATGGCTTACCATCATGTCCTCTTGCCCGGAAACTACAATCATTTGGTTATCAATGATGAATTTCAGCTTCTGGTGCAGGGTAGAGGTAATAGCTCCGGCCGCATGGATCCATGGTCGTCCGAGAAGACAACTGTATGTTGGATTAATATCCATGACTTGGAAGGTTATGGTGAAAACCTTAGGTCCGATTTGGACTGGTAAGTCGATCTCCCCTATGACGGCTCTTCTTGACCCATCGAAAGCTTTCACGACCAAGGCGCTGGGCTTCATTACGGTCCCTTCACATGATAGTTTGAGGAGGGTAGTCTTGGGCATGACATTCAATGATGACCCCGTGTCCACTAGCACTCTTGAGAGGATGTGGTCCATGCATTTCACGGAGATATGTAAGGCGCGGTTATGAATGTGCCCATCGTCGGGTAGCTCATCGCCATTGAAACCCAAATACCTACTTGAAGTGATATTTCCGACTAACCCGTCGAATTGGTCCACCGGAATGTCCTTGGTGACATGTGCCTCACTGAGGATCCGCAGCAGTGCTTCTCGGTGTGCTTCCGAGCTTAGTAGTAAGGATAGCATGGAGATCTTGGAGGGAGTTTGACCTAACTGGTCAATGATCTTATACTCGCTCTTTTGAATTATCCTTAGGAACTCTTCGGCCTCTTTTTGCGGGATTGTCTTTTGAGAAGGCCCCGCTTGGTTCTCTTCTTCCTCCACGCTATTTTCTTTGAGCGGTTCTCTCGGTAGTACGGCTGGCATCTTCCCGAGTTCTTTCGGAGCGAAGACTCTACCGCTTCTGGTCATTCCTCCAACACCGGTAATGTTAGTGATGCTGGGCTCGATTTTGGCTAGTGGTTTTCCTTCCACATAGGCCACAGGTTGGTAATTCCATGGTACCCTCTTTGTGCTTTCAAAAGAGAAGGGTGCAGGTACGTGGAATGTTATGGGTTGTATTGGCATTGGTACCTCTCTCCTTTGGTATGGGATCTCGAGAGGTTTTGGGCCGTTAGACTCTAAGGTAGCAACGTCCGTGCCATCCTTTATATAGCCAATTTGGATTCAACCTTGGTCCATTAACTCTTGAAGACAGCTCTTCAACTCTTCGCACTCATTCGGGTTGACCTTGCAGGCTTCACAGTTGGCGTGCATTTCCTCGAATAATCCAAAGCCGGTTAAACGCTCCCTTATGGTTGACAGGGGAGTCTTAACATTGGATACCCTTTTGACTGGACCAAAGTCCTCTTGTTCCTCCACCGCATTTACAGAGGGACCCGCATGCCCCGGCAATGGGTTGTTCTTCACATTAGGGTTCTCCTCTTTGAAGGATAACAGCTTCTTGTCAATAAGATCCTGCACCTTGTGTTTGAAAACTCTACAGTTTTCGACATTGTGCCCCACGGATCCTGCATGGAAATCACATTTGGCATTTGCGCCGTACCAATGTGGATATGGTGGCGACATTGGTGGTAGTAGTCTTGTCTCGACCATACCCTTTTGGACTAGGTATGGCAAGATTTGACCATAAGACATAGGTACAGGATCAAACTGCCTATTAAAATAACTGTTCCTTGAGCTCGCTTGATTCCTTGGTGGATACCCGCCTTGTTGCTGTTGCTGTTGATTTTGCTGCGGCAACACTACTGGTTGTCGAGGTGGATTCACGGGAATCACTTGAGGTGAGTAACGCCCTTGAGCCGTTGCTGCTGCCACATAAGGATAGTGGTAATGAGGCATTTGATTTGGTGGTGGGTAGGATGGTCCCACTAGAACGGCATTTGTCTCCCCTTCTTTCTTTTTGTGAAAGTTGCTGGGGGGTTTTCTAGCTCCACTTTGAGCTTCTAGAGAGCCTTGGATTTTTCCTCTCTTTACTCCGTCTTCTATTCTTTCACCAACCATGACTAGATCGGAGAAACCGGCAGACGTGCTTCCAATCATCTTGTCGTAATATGGGCCTTGAAGTGTGCCCATAAAGGTGTCGACAAGTTCTCTTTCCAATAGTGGTGGTTGTGTAACGACCCTATTTTCGTATGTTATATTTTTATATATTTTATTTTATGGATTTGCATTTAAAAATATTTTCTCGTAATCGAGAAATAATTATTTGGCGCGAGGGTAAGTTCGTAATCGAGTTTTTTAGAGTTTTGGGTGAAATTGGGCCTAGGGCGTGAATAGTAATGGGCTTGGTCATGAATAAGTAGTAATGATCAAGTGGATGAGATTTAGTGAGCTTGGATTGGATTGAAGGGCTAGGATTGATCATGAGTTAAGATATTAATTGGATGGCCATGATTGATTTGATTGGGTTATAAGGATTAACACAAAGACTTTGTGAATCACTATTCATTGTCTTTGTGGAGAAGAAGGAAAACGTGAAAGAGAAGGGGAAAAACAAGAGGAAGCTAGGGCAAGTGGAAAGCTTGAGTTTGCTAGGTAAGAGAGGTAGTATTGCTTATTCACAAGTGATTTTGAGAAGGGGAGAATGTCTATTTCTCCATCCCAAACTTCTCCTTTCACTTTGTCTATGTTTTGATGGAAAGTTTTTATGATTAAAATTGTTAATGATCATGTTTTGCTTACTTGATGCTAAGTGATGTTGCTAGTATGTTTAGTTGATGTTGCTAGTGTTTTGAATTCATAGGAAAAGTTATAGAAAGTTAGTGTTTTAACCCTAATTTCTTTGCTAGATATAATCCTTGCTTGTGATTGTTTTTAAATGATGTTTTATGATGGAAAATCGTTTTTAACATGTCCTGGAAGTTTGGGTAACCTTGAATGGGCAAAAATGGTGGAAAATCACATTTTTACATGATTTTATACTGATACGGTCGCTGTAGCGACGGACCGTCGCTTGTAGCGACCAGGCAGGAAAATTCCCTGCCTATCCGCGCTTCAAGCGACCGCACTGGCGCTTGTAGCGACCAAGGGCTCGCTTGTAGCGACCAACCCTGGACAGCCCAACTTCGTTGAGTTGTTCTGGAGGTCCTGGTACGCGCGGGGATGACTTTTTGCTACTGCATTCTCATAATATATTTTGGAAACCTTGCCCACCATTTTAAGTCATTCTTAATGCTTCTTAAAGAGTAATTGTTCAAGAAAAGCTTGAGTAAAACCCTAACATGGTGGTTTTTGTTAAGTCCATCATGTTGTGTGCGTATGTGTTATATAATGTTTGAAATGGATAAGTTATCAAAATGTGTGGGTTTTCCTTTGAAACCCTTATGTGTTTGAGATTTTGGTATGATTGCTTGGTCTATTTGAGATTGTTGAACATGGTTGAGTATATACATGTTGTGTCTTATGATCTGGCCTTGAGTGCCTACTTGTTGAAGTTAGCATGAGTATTGGTAGTGTACACACATATTTGAGCATATGTAGGTGTAAATATTAATAATTGCTAAGTGAACATACATGCATTTCATGATGGTATGTATGCTCTTTATGGGTAAGAATGAAATCCAATTATTATTGGTCATATGCACGACTGTCTTTATGGCGAATGAGAGGTGCAGAAGTAATCCAGCTTCGGTTGGTCAAGTGTACGACTGTCTTTATGGCGAATGAGAGGTACACAAGGGATATAAGTTTATCCAACAGTCTGCCATGACTCAAATCTGAGCAAGAATTGGTACCACATGCATTAGAGTGCATTTTAGGAACATACATTCTGCTTGACATGAGTTTTGTGCTTGAGGAATTATGTGTGCATAATGGGTGTTAAGTGATAATTGTTATTGATGAGTTTTGTGCTTTGTCAATTACGTGTTGTGTTTTGGTTATGTATAATAAGGTGTTATTTATACATGTTTAATTGGTTGTGATACTAACACTCTCTGTTTTGTGTTATGTGCTGGATCTTTGGGGATCCAGAATATCAGGTTGACGAGACTATCGTCGAGGAGTAGCGTTTTGCTGTTTAGGTGCCTGCGTAGTGGTGAGGGCATAGCTTAGCTATCCTTACTTTTTGTACTAGGTGTTGTATCCTAGTTAGAGTTTAGGGCTCTGATAGTTGTAACACTACTTTGGGTATCTGAACGTGTATGTATAAATCTGGCAATGGTCTCTGTTGTAGATTTGCCCCTTTTGAAAATCTTATGTATATATTTTTGTATATTATATGCATGCTTGGTTATAAGCTGTTTGTTATTTTTCCGCTGCTGTATGTGAATCAAATATATTTTGATCTGTTGATGTTTATGAAAATGCGTTTTCATTATGTTGTAACTTCCTATGTCCTTAACGTTTTTTTTTATTAAAGTTAATAATCGGCGGTTAAGGGTTAGGGTGTTACAGGTTGTACACGAGAAGCTAGTTCTCTCCACCGCTGAGCGTACTCCTTGAAGGACTCGTTGCTTCTTTGTAGGAGGTTTTGTAGTTGCATCCTATTTGGAGCCATGTCCAAATTATATTTGTATTGCTTTAGGAAGGCATCGGCTAGATCCTTCCAAGTTTGGACATGAGTACGCTCGAGCTGCATGTACCAATCCAAAGACGCTCCGCTTAAACTATCTTGAAACATATGCACCATGAGTTTCTCGTTCATTGCGTAGGCTGCCATCTTCCTACAGAACATCCTTAGATGGTTCCGAGGGCATTGAATTCCTTTGTATTTCTCGAAGTCCGGTGCTTTGAACTTCGGAGGAATTACCACATCGGGCACTAGGCACATATCCAAGGCGTTGTGGGCACCGTAATAGCTGAACCCTTCGACAGCTTTCAACCTTTCTTCCAAAACTCGATACATTTGGGTGGTATCATTGTCTTGGTGGGTGGTGTCGGGAGCAGATTGCCTTAGTTGGCTATTTTCCACATCATGGGGAATTACTTCATGCTGAGTAGTGGAAGTTCCTTGAGGACGACGCTCTTCATTCCTTACGGGGATTGTGAGCGGTGGTGGAGGTGGTCCTTGACCCTCATTTTCGAAAGGTGGGGTATAGTTCAGAGGTAAACCATAGGGAGGCCATTGCACATTGGATGCATCCGTTGTTGGGCGAGGGTGGCTTTCTCGTGCCGATAGAGCTTGCATTAACTCTAGCATCTGATCCATCTTTCCCTTCATTCCATCAACCTCTTCTCTCAAAGCCGCTTGAGTTTGTTCCAAATTGTCCATGATCCTTTGTTTGTTAGCTCGTGTTCCGTACGAGTGTTGAATATCTGGTTCTTGGACCGAGGGCTTTCGGGGTTTTCGGGCTATGATTGCTTTGAACTGTTTAAATGGGCATGAATGAGTTTTTTTTTGAAAAATGCATGAAGATGCATGTGGATGTATGTATGCTATGAGTATGCAAAATATGCGTTTTTTTTTTTATTATTTTGCTTTATGGAGTTTAAAGGTGCACGATTAATATTAGCAAATTCGAAATATTAAAGACCGGGAAATTGGTTATGCTTCAAAATATATTTGATTAAATAACATTTGTTTACAAAGTGTAACTAATGCTATTACAAATCAAATAGCCGCTCGCTTCTCGGCTTTGCTCATCTCCTCCCTATAGAAATCTATGGTGTCCTTGCAGAACTTCATAAACTTCTGGATCTCCATAGGGATGACAAAGTAGGGCATGACCATCTCGGCCTCCGCTAGCTTCTTTGGAAGTTGGGTGATTACCAAATTTGAGAATGCAACCAATTTAGTGAAATCCTCACTTAATCGGGTGGCGTCTTGCCATACATACTCAATCACTTCCTTGCGCTGGTCTAGCTTGACTCTTGCACTTCTAATTTCATCGTGTAGTTGTGCAATGTGGTCCCCATGAGCTCTTGCAATCTTGTCGAAGTACTCTTCGAATTTCTTGATGTCTTCTTCGAGATGATTGCACTTTAGCCTCCCTTGATGAGAGAGACTCTCATGTCTTTGCCGCTGGACGCGTTCGGCTTGAAGCTGCTCTTTGTAGTCTTTCACTACTTCTTGGAGCTGTTGATTTTTCTCTTGGAATTTCAACCTCCATTTCCGTTGATCTTCGATGGCTAGTTCGCCAAACTTCTTAAGCTCTTGGTTGGAATGTAGAATTCTTTCCAACTCTTCGTCCTTGGCCACAAGGTTGGCATCCGCACTAACCAAGCCGCCTCCTATCCAATCCCTTTTCCCTTCGGAGATCCTAAGCCGTTTTTGGCATACTAGGAGAGAATGTGATACTTCATCACGATCTCTCTTCGTCCTAGTAATTTCTCCTAAAGCTTGGAGGTGCTTCAATTCTAAGTCTCCGTTTTTGTTTTGGAGTTCTTGAATTTTAGCCTTGAGGTCCTCCACTTCTTTGTTGGGAATGATTGCAATAGGTTTAGGTGTAGGAGGTTTTGGAGGGTTTATGACCACGAAGGGTAACTTGATTGCTTTGACCCTCTCCTTCACCCATTGAGTATAAAGGGGTTTGGCGACACAGTTTCTCTTGCCGACCCTTCCCTTGCGTATTTGGCTCCATGCTCCCCGGATTCTCTCTAGCAATGCCGGGTCTTGATTGTAACGACCCTATTTTCGTATGTTATATTTTTATATATTTTATTTTATGGATTTGCATTTAAAAATATTTTCTAGTAATCGAGAAATAATTATTTGGCGCGAGGATAAGTTCGTAATCGAGTTTTCTAGAGTTTTGGGCGAAATTGGGCCTAGGGCGTGAATAGTAATGGGCTTGGTCATGAATGAGTAGTAATGATCAAGTGGATGAGATTTAGTGAGCTTGGATTGGATTGAAGGGCTAGGATTGGTCCTTGAGAGTTAGTAAGGAATGGATGGCCAAGATTGATTGGATTGGGTTATAAGATTATCACAAAGGCTTTGAATATCACTATTCATTGTCTTTGTGGAGAAGAAGAAAACGTGAAAGAGAAGGAGAAGAGAAGGAGAAAAGCTAGGAGAGAGAGCTAGGGCAAGAGCAAGAGAACAAGAGAAGGCTTGAGTTTGCTAGGTAAGAGAGGTAGTATGCTTATTCACAAGTGATTTTGAGAAGGGGAGAATGTCTATTTCTCCATCCCAAACTTCTCCTTTCACTTTGTCTAGGTTTTGATAGAAAGATTTTATGATTTAAGTTGTTAATGATCATGTTTTGCTTACTTGATTCTAAGTGATGCTGCTAGTATGATTAGTTGATGTTGCTAGTGTTTTGAATTTATTGGAAAAGTTATAGAAAGTTAGTGTTTTAACCCTAATTTCTTTGCTAGATGTAATCCTTGCTTGTGATTGTTTTTAAATGATGTTTTATGAAGGAAAATCGTTTTTAACATGTCCTGGAAGTTTGGGTAACCATGAATGGGCTAAAATGGTGGAAAATCACATTTTTTACATGATTTTATACTGATATGGTCGCTGTAGCGACGGACCGTCGCTTGTAGCGACCAGGCAGGATAATTCCCTGCCTATCCGCGCTTCAAGCGACCGCACTGGCGCTTGTAGCGACCAGGGGCGCTTGTAGCGACCAAGGGCTCGCTTGTAGCGACCAGCCCTGGACAGCCCAACTTCGTTGAGTTGTTCTGGAGGTCCTGGTACGCGCGGGGATGGCTTTTTGCTACTGCATTCTCATAATATATTTTGGAAACCTTGCCCACCATTTTAACTCATTCTTAATGCTTCCTAAAGAGTAATTGTTCAAGAAAAGTTTGAGTAAAACCCTAACATGGTGGTTTTGTTAAGGCCATCATGTTGTGTGCGTATCTGTTATATAATGTTTGAAATGGATAAGTTATCAAAGTGTGTGGGTGTTCCTTTGAAACCCTTATGTGTTTGAGAGTTTGGTGTGTTTGCTTGGTTTATTTGAGATTGTTGAACATGGTTGAGTATATACATGTTGTGTCTTATGATCTGGCCATGAGAGCCTAGTGTTTGTGTTTGTTGATGTTGTGATAATTATCAGAGAGCTGATAATTAGTTGTGTTAGTAAGTATAGTGATAAGTGTACACTAATATTAGTGAATATGTAGTGTAAGTATCATATATTTGCTAATTGAATCATCATGCATTTCATGATTGTATGATACCCGGAGCGGGTTATTCGATGATATCCGCGTGCGGATATGAAATCCAAGAGTGCTTGGTTATCAAGAGAGCTTGATAAGGATATAAGTTTATCCAAAATGATTTGGTACCACATGCATTAGAGAATGCATTTGAGGCATGCATCCTTGTGACATTAGTGTTCATTTAGAAATTATGTGTGCATAATGGTTGTTAAGTGGTAATTGTTATTGATGAGTTTTGTACTTTGTCAATTAAGTGTTGTGTTTTGGTTATGTATAATAATGTGTTATTTATACATGTTTATTGGTTGTGATACTAACACTCTCTGTTTTGTGTTATTTGCTGGATCTTTGGGGATCCAGATTATCAGGGTGACGAGGCTATTGTTGAGGAGTAGCGTTTTGCCGTTTAGAAGCCTACGTAGTGGTGAGGGCATAGCTTAGCTATCCTTACTTTTTGTACTAGGTGTTGTATCCTAGTTAGAGTTTAGGGCTCTGATAGTTGTAACACTACTTTGGGTATCTAAACGTGTATGTATAAATTTGGCAATGGTCTTTGTTGTAGATTTGCCCCTTTTGAAAATCTTATGTATATATTTTTGTATATTATATGCATGCTTGGTTATAAGCCGTTTGTTATTTTTCCGCTGCTGTATGTGAATCAAATATATTTTGATCTGTTGATGTTTATGAAAATGCGTTTTCATTATGTTGTAACTTCCTATGTCCTTAACGTTTTTTTTTATTAAAGTTAATAATCGGCGGTTAAGGGTTAGGGTGTTACATTGATCGTCTTCCCTTAAGTAGAAAGCTTCCAACAAAAGGTCATTAGGTTTATCCTCCATTGAAAAACCTAGTTGTCGGAGAGAGAGGACCGGATTGTAATTAATACATCCCTTAGTACCAATGAGGGGTACGTTAGGGAAGTCCCCGCAACTGAGGATAATTTCCGGGTCCTCTAAGTTTGGTGAAAACCAATGGATGTCTTTCTCGGCGAGGGTTGTCATCCGTTGTGACCATTTGAGCTTGGCCCGGTTTTCCACAAAGTCTCGGTTTCTTGGCATGTGGGACATCATCCAAATTTGCACCACGGGAGTGCAACAAGTAATTTTGCGTCCCCTTGCTTGTTCATGCCTAGAGTAGAGGGTATGATAAAAATCCGCTAAGATTGTAGGAACTGGATTTTTAGTCATAAACACCTCTAGAGCCGGAAAGTCTACGAAATCATCCATGTTGGGGAATAAAACAATCCTGTAGACTAAGAGGGCTAAGATGGCGTTGAATGCCATTACCTCTTTGTTGGCTAGTAAATCCCGAGCTTTGGCTTCCAAAAACTTCCTTGAAAATCCCTTAAGGTTTCCTCTAACTTCCAAGTTAGATGCCACTTCTTGGGTGTCGAGGTATAAGTATTCGGCGATGGCTTCAAATGTGGGATCCTTTCCTGGACCGAGATAGAGTTCATGACCTTTCATACTACAACCCAAAATCTTCTCAAACTCTTCCAAAGTTGGCGCTTGTTGGAAGTCTTGAAATGTGAAGCACCGTAGAGGTGGGTCGAAGAATTGCGCCAAAGTGGTTAAGGCGGTTGAATCTATTCTCACGGGTAAAAGATCAAGGATTAGCCCATAGCTTGCCTCGAAGATGTTCTTGTGGACCGAAGAGAGCCTCTTGCTTAGAGCTAATAAACTTTCCACCCTAGGAGCTTTAATTTTGAAGGCGAGCGTATTCTTGTTCCCGGAATCCATATTTCTTTTTTTTGCTAATATTTGTTTGTTCTTTTTAAACTCCTATAAAGCAAAATGATGCGAAAATCACTTTCATGAATGCAAATGATATGCAAGGGTATGGTTTATGAAGGTTCGGAACTTCCCCCCATCCTCACATGTAGGCTCTAAGTTGTGAAATCTCCTAAGAAGAGGTCCCTAGAGTCATAGACCTCACATGGAATTAGGGTTGTCTATGGACATACGTCGACATGACTTCAATTAATTCCACGTGAAAATCTCATCTAAGCGGGGTTGGACATCCCACCTCACGGACATACGTCAACGCGGGCTTCCGCACACAACCTCCTTCTAACTTAGTTTTTTTTCTCAAGCTCGGGTAGAGAGCCTCACACGTCCGGCATTAACCCGAACAATGTGGAGTAACATCACTCAAGTAACCCCCGCATTTGATATATATGATATGAATATAAAGCGGATAAAGCAAATATAAACATAAAGCATAAATATAACATGTATGAATAAATTAACATGGCGCGCAAAGAAAATAAAACAATTGGCTTTAACCCAAATAGGTTAGGCTTGACTCACTAGTGGGAACAGGGTCCCCAGTGAAGTCGCCAGCTGTGCGCACCTCGTTTTTTTCCTCGGGAAAAAGACGCGCAAATCCTCCGAGGTCGTTCGCAAACGCTCGGAGGGCCTTTGTGAAGCCGCCACCAAAGTTTTTGTGTAAAGGGAACGTTGATAAACCCTTAAGTTTTTTTTTTGTTTAAAGGGAAACGATAATAAAACCCTTCGACGATGAGGATAAGGATTTGGTCATCGCAACCATTGTCGGGTCCGGGAGTCGATTACGCAAGGGGAAGGTATTAGCACCCCTCACGTCCGTTGTACTCAACGGGAACCTTCTATTTGGTTAAAGCTTGAATTGTTTTTTTTTAATATTTTGCGCGCATGTTCATTTATGTTAAAAACATAATAAAGAAGGGGGGAAAGAGATAAAAACAAACGAAAGAAAAAAAGTTTTTTATTATTGCGCTTGACAAGATGTCGATCTTGATCCTACGTATCTCCCGGTAGTCGGAGAATTCAAAGCATACGTAGTTCTTTGGTAGAAAAACGTACATGTGTTGGTTGATTTTAATTGGACGATGTTTTAACCGAATTCTTGCGATTAAAACGTAGCTTGTATGCTCGCGCTTGGAGACTTATTAAGCGTTTGTTCGTGAATCGCATTAGAACTGTTAAAAAGTACGTCCGTTAGGGTAAAGGGTTAATTGGTCGCTATGGGACCAAGAGGTACAATGGACTCATACAAGTCAATCATTGACCGAGTGGGCTCCGAAGAGTCGGGCGATTGTTCGATTGATCCACTGAGATCAAGAACAGGTACAATGGACTCGGATGAGTCGAACATTGACCGAGTGACTCAAATGAGTCGAGGGGTGAGTTTAATGGCCACGGGGGACCAAAAGGTTTGGATTGACCACAAGGGGGCCAAGGTTTGGTTTGATTATGGTTGTACATTTTGGAAAAGGAATGACGATTGTCCGAACGACGAGACATACGTCACGCATTCGTACAATCGGGGCGATGGAGAGACATACGTCACACCATCCCTTTTTCATTCATGTTTTTGGGTTGAGTCTTTTAGAAATCCCAAGGTATGTCAAAACATTTGGTTTGAAAACCCAAAATGGGAAGGTTTAGCAAATTTGCTAGAAAAAACGCAAGTTCGTCTCATTTTGCGAAAATGCGAACGTAAACGGCGTATGTTCATGTTTGAGTTTTGAAAATCATGAACAATATTTATTGTTCAAGTTTAGATTGAAATGATGAACATAGCTTGTTTGTTCATGTGGTTTTGAAAGTTTGAGAACATAACTTGTTTTGCAAGTTATCCACATAATGGTCATACGAACTTGTGATTTTGTCAAAATTATGCAAAATCCTTGTTATGGTTTGAAGAACATGGGTTTAAAAACTCTTAGGTTCTGAGCTCTGGGGCTAGAACCTCAAAAATTGGTCATTTTGACACAAAAACTCAGATTCTGAGTTCTGTCATGGTCGCACTGCGACCATGACTTCGCACTGCGAAGCATGCGAAATTTTGAGTTCAGAAGCTGTTTCTGAACTTTTGTTCAGAAACAACTTCTGAACACACTCAGGACCTTATAGGTGGGTGAAAAACTTTGAGTTTTTGGGGTGAAAAAGGCTGGACAAACCAGTTTTGATGTTTTGAAAAACCTTGGGATTTCTTTGAAATTCAAAAGGGGTTTTTTTAGAATCAAATGGTTTTGAACCAAAATAGCTATGCAAACACAATTGTAAATGCAATATAAAGCCTTAGAAACTTACAGAACTCCTTAGCAAAGCTCCAGCTGCACTTGATTTGATTTGGTTGAAGGCTTTCACAAAGGTTTTGAAGATTTGTGATGGACTTGAACTTTGGAAAGCTTTGTGTTGGATGGGTTTTTTCTGGTTGTTTTGTGGAGGTTTGTAAGCTAAAATGAGTAGAGTTTCTGCTCTTGAAATGCTGTGTTTTTTGTTTTTGAATCCTTGGGCATTGCCTTCTATTTATAGGCCAAAACCAAATCTTTTTCATCATTACACAATCCCAAAATTCAGCTGATTTGTGGCTAAGATCAAGCTGGATCCTTTTGCATTAAATGCTAATGGATAGAGGCAACCTTGCCTTGTACCAAGGGGCAAGACTCAGCCTGATTTCAGCCACAAATTCAACCAATTCTAGAAGGTAATGATGAAGAACAAAGCTGAATTGCAATTGGCTAATGCTTGGGGATCAATCCTTGCAATCTCAATGGTTGATCAATGAAAACGTGCACTGTAATGTGCAGAGATTGAGGGATGAAAAAGGCTATAATTGGCTGGTGTGAGAGGGTGAAAAGCTGCTGCAAAACAGAGTAGGCACTCATGGCTTTTCAAGTGAAAAAATCCAGCTGGTTTGACTGGTTTTGGGGGGAGCAAGCAGGAGGAAAGTCCTCAAGCAGGTGGCTGGCAACCTTGTGGTGGTTAGCAGGTCACATGGGAGGGACTAGAGCTGCCCAAGGGCAAGCCCACTTGCTTGTCACATGCTAGGTTGGAAGAAAAAGCTTCCAACCTTGGCATTAATGGCAAGTCCTTCAATTCTGGTTTTGCTTGGCCCAATTAGCCATGAATGCTACTTAAAATAATTATGGAAATGATATGCAGCAAATTCTGGAATTAAATCAAAGAAACCAAAAATCTGCAGAAAAATCGCAGACTTCGCAGTGCGAAGTGACCTTCGCAGTGCGAAGTCAGCATTTTCAAAATGTTGACTTTTCTGTTGACTTTTGTTGACTTTTGACTTTTTTTCCCCTCTTTGATTTTTTTTGATTTTTGTTTTAAAATGCGTAGGACAAAATTAGGGTACTACAACGTATGCTTGCACATTTTGATTTGATTTTACCAAACAATGAAGCCAACACTTCAAATAACCAACAATCTCCCCCTTTGGCAAATTTTTTGGCTAAAATCAAATGCTTCATAAACACAATATCAGAGTCAGCAGCGGATTAAAACACAAACAAACTTCCCAATACTCCCC